>MEJB01000094.1:4779169-4879063 GCA_001752375.1 Rhazya stricta
TGGGTTAACGTGATATCAGAGCTAGACTTAGATGCCATACGCCTTTGGAGTTTAGGGGGTTGAACCATGACGAACCTAACCAGGTCGTATGACCCTTACCCTCCAGCGGAAGTACATGTTGAAATTCACAAGAGGCTGCAAGCACTTAAGATAGTAATGGTCCATTCCTATGATAGCTAGCTTTTATGGATTGTATTGAATAGTCAAGAATGATTGAAACTAGTTAAGCTAGTATTTCAAAACTTGTCATAAACAATATCCAAGAATATCAGGGTGAATATAAACAATAACCAAGAAATTTAAAATAAAATTAAAAAATTTCAAAAAGAGAAATTTTCTTTATCCAATTATTCAGCATTTAAGGTAAATCTATTAAAAGAACTCGTGATAAAATCCAGAAGACATCATTTGTTCTTTGGATTAAATATACAAGAAAAAGCATTAGAAGTAAGTTTAACTTCTAATAAAATAATGATACTATTATTATTAAAAAAGTCTAGCTCTGATACCAATTTGGGAGCCTACTAAAGGTAGGTTCAATATAACAAAATTTTCTTCTGTCTTAATTATTATTGCAGTGGAATTTGTAATATAACTATCCAAAATTGTATCATTATGATGCAGAAAAATAGAATATCAATCTAAATATCCAAATACTATGTAGCAGAATTTTCTTCTATCTTAATTATAAAAGAAAGGGTCCAACATACTTCCATACCTTTGCTATCGCTTTGACTAATATATCTCCGGGTAACCGATGAGACTTTCAATAGGCATTTCAGCCCAAACCTGATGTCCTCAGGTAGCTTCCCTTGCCATTCCTTCAGAGATACTTAGCATAGCCTGGTTTCATTTTCTACCTCTAGGCTTAAGGTTTCAAAGATAGTGAGTAAGGAAGAATTTATAAAAGACAAAGAASAATGTTTGCTAAATAGAAAAGGATATAGAGAAGATAAACTTTTTATTTCTTCATAAGATACATAGGATAGTTTACAAAGAGAGAGAGGGCTTTCTGTTTTCTAATGCCAATGCCAATGCCAAGCTTTTTCGAAAACTTATGCCTATTACTAATGAGCTATTGCTATTTATAGACAAATTGTGGATCCAAAGTCCGGACTTAATTTACAAAGTAAAATAGATTATCATGGCTGACCACAATCAAAACCTTATTTCTTCATCTTGTAGCCATCTTTATTGACCCTTTATCAATAATTCTACTTCTTTTCTTCCTTCCTTATCTTTGTCGTGACTATTGAAAAATCCTTGCTGTAATTTTTGAATTTTTTGCAAGATGTATCTTCATATCTTGTCTTCTTCTTCTTTTTCTGAACAAATCTTTTTTCTATCTTAATTTTGGCCTTCATTGTCATCATTAGTCTTTGTCTGAGTATGCCATTATAAGGGACAGCCGCATCTTCCTTTTCCTTTTAGGGTGAGCAAGTAGGACACGTATTCTTGATATAGTACCTGAATTAACATAATTTGGATTGAGCCTCAGGACTTGATTTGATAATGCCTCTATTGATAAACTTTATCTTGGTTTCGAAATAATTGTGTGCTACTGATGGTGTGGTTTTAGCAGGTGCTATCATGACGGAAGAATGCATCTTCTTTCCACTATACGTTTTGAATCCTCTTTTGAGGTTGGCTTCTATTCCTTGAAAAACAACTCTAAGGCCAATTGCTCTTTGGTAATGAATATCTTTGTCAGAAAGTTTAATGAATTCTTTTCAACTTCCTCCAGCATGAATGGTGAAAGTATTCCTCCAGCATGAATGGAGAAATTTTCTGCCCTGCCTAGCTACATAAAATGGTATGCATGATATCTGTCTTCTTGATGATAAAATATATATTTCCAATTTCGGTCTTGTTCTCAATTCCCTCTAACAAAGTAACTCATACTAGTCCTCTGAGACATGTCTATGTAACTCAATATAGTCGAAAGTCTATTAAAAAAATATTAATGACTATTATTTAACTTTAAAGAAATATATTTTAACATTTTAATGAAAAGAACATAGAAAATTTATTTTCGTCTTATAAAACACAAAAGTAATGAAGTTAAAAGTTCTTTTGCTCATGGGTTGAGTAGAACATGGGATCTTCCGTTAAGTATAATAAAGCCAACAATAGTAGTTACCAAATGAACTAAATATAATTGAACAAACATTAGCATAAATTATATAGTAATCCTAAGTACTCCCATTTACTGTAGTATTCTCAAGTTTCAAATATTTAAATTTATAATTAGAGGGAAGAAGAACTAGCATATACGTTGAAAGTTGAAGCTCATCTCTCTGTATAGAAGTTACAGTAAGAGAAAGAGTTACGAAATTTTAACATTGACCTTCAGATCTCAATTAATCTCAAAAGAGAGTGTTATTTGCTAAAAGAGCTTGGCGGTTTCTAGCACGTGGATCTTGAAAGGTCAGTAGGAAACACCACCATAATCATAAAGGATTAACAACTGAGCATAAAGTTATGTTTGTTTAATATGTTCATCATTACAACCCATTTTCAGGGACTAAAATATGTCCAAATTGCAATTCTGAATATTCTTTTGAGGTCAAATTATGTTAACCCAAAAAGACTCAAAGTCCTTTATTTAAGATTTTGATAATAACATGAACTATACTGATTAACTTGCATTGTTGTTCTTATAGGATTACAATATCATTTGAACAAAGAATAGTCTATGACATCCCTTGACCAAACAACTTTATGCTTCAAGAATATCTCTATGAGAAATATAAAAAAGTTGATCATGGAACAATATGTGTGCATTCCAATGAAGACTTTAGCAAGTAGATTCTTCTAGCTAATTACAATATTTTTTATTGTGCACTATGATTTTAGTACTTAGTCTTTTGGAGATGTTGATTAACTGTGTTAAGATTTCATGTCGGATGTTTGAAGCTCTAAATATTTTCCAAACTATTTTATCAAACATCATTATAAATATGACCTCATACAGTTGTGTTAGAATTATTTGCAATGATAATCCTAGAAATTGGTTACATTTTTTAGACTCACAATCTTGTCATTTTTCAAGGACTTCTGAAGTATATTGCGTAGTCACTCTGATTACTTTCCAGTAAATTTTTAGACGTAACTTCTTGGTCTTTCAATTGTTTAAAAGATCCAAGATTTGAGTACAAGGATTAGATCTCTTCTTTTTAAATGGTCAAAAGTTTTCAAGTTTTCTTTTTAGATCTATCTATCTAGAGAGTATTCAGATGGAGAGGTCAAATAGAGACCATGGGATTTCAACCGTTTGATATCCGCTTGTGCATCCCACAGCAGATAGATTTATGATTTTTCTGACCAATTTATTGCCTTTGGATTTTAGGGCTATTTATTACATGGGTTTTGCACCTGATATTTCAACAAGTGATTTTGAAAAAGTGTTGAGCATCGTCAATGCAAGTTTGAATATCTTTCTTCGTGAAATCAACATTTCTAGTTGAACTTAAACTCTTGAATTCCCACTAAGTTAGAGTGGATAGATCCGTATCGGCTACCCATATTGTAAAAATCTGTGCTGTGTGTTACAAGGTTGTTAGAATATATAAAACCCTTTTGAGGATAGGCCTTATGTGATGGTTATATCAAAGGTTTTTGATATACATAAAACCCTTATGTAGAAGGGTGAGTCTTGATTGAAGGGTTAAATGCATTGAAAATCCAAGCACATGAGCCCTTTGTGTAAAAGTCTGTGTGACTTTCTTAGTAGAATTTGAAATCATAAGGTTGTGATCTTAAGTAGTGGAAGTGGATCTAGGAAGGTATTGAACCATTATAAATCACTTGTTCTTGTGTGCACTATTTATTGTTTCTAGTTCTTATAGAGGTTAAATTATTTCACACAATATTTCTCATATTTCTTATTGTCAAGTGTTGAAAATTGTTAATGTAACATTTTCTTTGTCACCGTACCATTTTGAAAATGTTTCAGTTACCTAATTCAGCTCCTCTTGGGTTCTTCAATTAGTAACACATCTTTGACTTCTTGTCTAGGGATTAACATCCTAGAAATAAAAGAACTATGGCTTATTCTTCCAACAACCTAGAGGGATTTTCTACATACAAACCACCTCTTTTCAACATAAGTTAAAATTTTTGGAAAATTTGTATATATATATATATCTGCTCTATAATTATGATTTGTGGAGTATTTTTGTTAACGAGCCTTATGTGCCTTTGTAAATGGTGTTCAAGTACCCAAGCTAGAAGATGCATTTGATATGGAAGAAATCAGAAAAATTACCTAAAATTTCCAAGCCATGAACATCCTCTATTGTGCCTTTGATGCAAACAGAAACAATAGAGTGAGTAGGTGAGAGTTGCCTATTCAATATGGAGGATGCTTGAAGTAACTCAGGAAAGTATAGTTCAAGGCAAAGAGCCAAAACTGGTTCATTATTATGAGTTATCACTATGAAGTAAAATGATAATATCACATATATGTTCACTAGATTTAAAAACATTATGGATCGGCTAAAATCCTATGCATGGTATATGCACATGGCGAACAAAATTGAAGATTTTGGATGCTATACCAAAATCAAAGGCACTAGTTGTTCATAAGGCAAATGATTTAAAGAAATTTCCTATGGAAGAACTTATTGGTTCTCTTCTGACCGACAAGATGAAAGTCCATAGAAGAAGTGATAAATAGGATCTTGAAAGAGGAAGAAAGGAAAATTCTCTACAAAAATAGGTGAGAGAACAAGAGAAGAGCAAGAACCATCTAGTGGAGAATAAGATGATGATGAGTTTTCAATGGTTGTAAGAAGATTCAAAAGGGCCTTTAAAAGAGGAAAATTCAAAAACGGAAATTATCCCGGCAGCATCATCAATAGATGTTTTGAGTGCAAAAGCATAGATCATTTTTGTGTTGATTTTCCAAATCCAAAGAGCAAAAACAAGGGAGGAAAGCCCTTCAAGCAGAAGAGCATTCTATTTGGGACAATGATGATGAAGAAGATCAAGCTAATGAATGACATAAGTGAGAAATCAAATATTTACTTTATGGCTCTGGAAGAAGATGTAACCATTTCTTCTCCTATTTCTAGGAGATGATAATGTTGCTCAGTCCTTACTGATAGATATTTATGATGAGATGAAAAATGAGTAGGAGAAATAAGGACATGAAAAAAAAAAAATAATATTTGATGAATGGGAATGCTAAGCTACGACTAGATAATGAGTCTCTTGGTGATTCCCTGAGAATGCTTAACGGTGATAAATTTAGGGCATTAATGAATGTAAATAAGCTTACCAAAGAAAACATAGGTCTATGCAAAAAGATTTATTCACTTGATATCCTTTTACGTGAGCATGATGTCTTGAAAAGGCTAGTCACTGATTTGAATGCTAGCATAATCATGTTCAGAAAGAGAAAAGAGAACCTTAATAAACTTATTGGCTCTCAAAAATCCCCTTATGATAGAAGAGGTACCGGTTATATTCATAATTATAATCATACACATCAGTGGAACATTTGTAAAAGCCAGCACATCTTATGTGCCATATACTTATTGTACTTATTGTTATGAAGTTGGTAATTGTTAACCCAATAGGGTTTAAGGTCCTTTTTGTATGATTTTGATAATGACATAAGCTATATTAGTTATATAACTTGCATTTTTGTTCTTATAGGATTATAGAATCTTGGAACAAAGTAAAGCCCATGACTTCCATTGATCAACTCTTCAAGTTACAATGATAGGTCATTGATAAAGAAGATGATATTGGATGAAGAAGATTCGCATAATGCATACAAGTGAAAGATTCCATGGAGAAAAATCTTCAAGCTTTAAATAGGCTATAGGCTAAATACCGTATTTTTGATTGTATACTAGGTTAAATACTTAGTCTTTTTGGATATGTTAATTACTTGCATCAAGATTTTATGTTTTAATGTTTGAAGCTCAAAATTATTTTTTAAAATTTATATATCAACATCTTTACAAAATATTCTTACACTAACTTGTTAGGAATATTTGAGCTGATAATGAAAGTGTTTCTTGAAGATGGCTTCATTTTTTGGGCTACAAAGTATTTCAAGATATTCTTCGAACCAAACTTTGAGAAAGCTCTTTTTTTTCTAAATTGTTCATATATCTTTAGCTGAGCTTCATTAATTCAAGATTGAATATCTTTTTGAGTGAAATCAACATTTCCACTTGAGCTTAATATTCCAAAGTACACATTGATTGAGAGTAGCATATATCTGGGCTTGTAACATCCTGGGTTAATGAGTTAACCTTACTAAGGATGTTAGTGTTTACCCATTCATAATTACGGAAGTAAAGAAATAATTTTAGAACTTTAAAAATGAAAAGATTCATTTTCCAATTAATAACTTTCAAAGAAACCAAAATACTACTGCAACACCAAAAACTTATGGTTTATATAAAACGTAACTTCTTAGAATTTTAGTATCTTAAACATTAAGATTTGATAAACGAAGGATTCATAAAACAGGCATTGTTCGGGTATGAGTCTACCCCTAAGGAATCTCTTTGAATTATCTGTCTTTTATCACTGAAACATAGAGTTGGGGGAAAGGGATGAGCAATAAAGCTCAATAAGCAAACTCCATGCATGGATGCTAATGATATGCATTGTTGTAAATGTTTCAAAAATTTTGTCCCTCTTTCCTTTAAGTTTTCAATACTTACTTTGCTTAGCTAACACAAGCCACTTGATGCATCAACTAGCCATTAAAATCCACAGTGGACAATTATTATTTGGAACTAGGTCACATTCCTACCGGTAGTACTGTTAGGTGGTTAACATTACATTTACTTTCTTTTCACCTAGGGAAGAGATCAAAACTACCATTATATTTCACCCTCGGAGAGGGCTACGTCAAGTACACCAGTCCCCTACATCCTATTTCCCACTCACGCCTTTCACGGCTTAGGCATACGCTCTTTTTCTTTCTTAAAACTGGGGATACATGCTTTACAAAACTCATTTACACAATTCCTTGAATATGCAACATGATGTTATTGATGAAATCCTTGTTCATGTATGTAGATTATAGCATTAAACAGTGAACATGTTGTTTAATAACTTAAACATATAGCAATTCACATAGTTCAAATCAAACATAACATTTACAGTACTTCATATATAAACAACTCAATCATAGTACTCTTACACAATCATACATAATAATCATAATTAAAATGGATTGAGAAGTGGAAGATTACTTACGTAGTTGAAAATAAACCATACATTCACATTGAATTCACACAAGAGCAATTCAATCATAACAACCATACTTACTAAGTTCACCATAAACTCACATTCAATTCACATAAGAGCAATTCAATCATAACAACCATACRTATACATCACAATTGATGAGGACGTGGGAGTTCACTTACCTGAAATGCTTAAGAGTTTAAGCTTGGTTTATAGTTAATGGTTGAGTTCCTTAGCTATCCTTATGTCTAAGTGTTCACTTCCTAGTGCAACTTCTAGATTGTAGAACTCTAAGACACCCTTTTCCTATTAGGAGATGTTCTAATCTATAAGTCCCCAAAAGGTCATCATTTTTCTTATCAGATGGAAGGCCATGAATGCTACTCTAGGTCCTTAGTGCATTTAGTTCAGCAAGTGCACATTAATGGTAAGTTCCATCAGTGCAGGTATTCATGCGGTTCGTGAGTGCCTAGAGAGTACGCTATTTGACATGGATTGAACCAAGGACAATCTCTATCATTCATCCTTGCATTTGTGCATGTGCATAAATCCAAAAATCATGAATTCAGAACAAAAAAAAAAATATCAGTAACTCATTGAATCTAAGCCTCCTTTTAATTACTCTATGTTCATTCAAATAAAAATATAAGTGGGTTTCGTCAGCACAACCTAAATTACTCGGGATGAATTAAACATCTCAATTACCACGGCCATTCAAATATAATTAATTAAAGGACAGTTGCCACTAAAAATCAACCAAACAGCAATCACAGTAACAACCATATAAATGAGATTACAWAAAATTCAAAAATGGCTGAAAATTATCCAGGGTATTACATGACATGTTTATATCTTTTAGATTTGTGTGATTTAGTAGAACAGTAACTGATAGTTAAGGTTGTCTAAAACCCTTGGGTAGAAGGGGAAGCCTTGACTACGGGGCTAAAGGAGTTGTAAGACCTGTTTGTGGGGGAACCTCAAGAATACTTTAGTAAAAGTTCATCTGACTTTCTTAGTTGAGTTTGAAATCCTAAGGTTGCGGTCTTAGGTAGTTGATGTAGGTCTAGGAAGGACCAAACCACCATAAATCATTTAGTCCTCTATCCATTCTATTTTAGTGTCTTCATATTGTTTAAATATATTGCACACTATATTTATAATCTCTCTATTTGACAAGCATCGATTATATTTGAAAGAGAGTTGGAAAATATACTCTGTGGCTGTCACATTATTGAAATAGTTTCAGTTACCCAATTCACTCCCCTCTTGGGTTATTTCAATTGCTATTAAACTAGGAGAAATACCATTTCACAGTGCATGAAGGCATTGTATTGTGCTATTGKGTGTCCAAAGGCGCAATTAAGGTGGATAAAGCAAAAAAAAAAAAAAAATAAAGTTATAGCAAGATTATAAGACAATTTCTTATAGTTTGATCATAGGAAATGACAATCAAGGAGATTAAAAATTTAGTATACAAATCAAGAAGACCCATATGAGTCCTTTTATTTTATAAACTCCCACATGTAAGTGATTTTGTGACTCTAGAAAAATGCTTTCAAGTATTCTAAAATGTTTTAATGTGAGTTCATTCCATTTTATAAGCCTCCTAAAGTACTTGATTTTGTACATCATACTACAGAAAATATTTCAAGTCCTTTCGAATGTTTTAATCAAGAGAACCCTTCAAGCTCTTTTGAAGAACTATTCTATATGTTATTTCTAATTGCTCATACATATCATGAAATTTATATCAACATGATTTATCGTGTGAATTATTCTATTCAAATAACAGATTTTACTCGAATGGCATGAAATCCTAGATTTTGGCATCGATTGGCTATTTTCATACTTAACATTGTATTTATCATGGATTTCATGGATTTTATCATGCATCGAGCGTTGACATTAATACAATCTTGGACTATGTATTCCAATAATTGAGTACTCAGTTGATGACTCCAAGTACTAGTCCGATTGGGATAAGTAGTGCACTTGGCAGGTTCCCAGTGTCAGGACCTTCTGCTAGGATGACAGTACTTAGGGAGTTGCCAAATGGCCAAAATCGGTTGATCATATCTATGGCAGGCTAACACCGTATCAAGCGGGCCGTTGTGCCATATGAAACCCATAGTAAATGTTGGATGCTCGTCCCCTTGGTTAGGAGGTTTAACCGGACTCTTATAGCCATGCTAGCCAGCTTATCTTACAAGGTTCATGGAGTGCGATTGTAAGTCGCTTGCGCATATGAAGTGATAAGGCTAGTAATCTGGACCCCATAGAGTATATCTCAGACAATTAAGGTRTTGTATCGCTTGACTTTACATTATGCATGAGATGTTTTTCATCATTCTACACTACCTTGCTCATAGAATGGTTTGCATGACTTAACTTATTTCTAGAAATGCAATTGTTTTCCTGTACATGAATTATTTATTTCACTTCTTCCAAGAGCATGTTTTGAGAAAGAGTCATTTAATGTTTTGTTTACTCGAATTTATGTAAACTGCTTTCTAGAATGTTTTCCGCTGCCAATGTACTTAATTAGACCTCTATTATTCAATTTATGATTATTTGCTTTCAATGTTCAACTGTATTAACTGTCGAGAGGCAGGCGACGTCATATAGCCCCAGTAAAACCTAGGGGAAGACGGGTCGTCACAGTTGGTATAAGAGCTTAATTTTTGAGGTCTATAAGGTTTTGTAGAATGGTTTAGTTTTATCCATATAATTGTTTAGAGGCATTAAGAAACTTAGTTGTATGTGGTAATTAAGTTATGAATAGACAGGAGGTTTATGTATGTATTGCAATACCTCGAATTTTATTTTTCATTTTTACGAACTTAATATGATCATAAAATTTATATTCCAATTCACTGATTTATTTAATATCATGATTTTTAGTATTTTTGGTTATTTTGCTGCTGAAGGACTTGGAAGTCATAATGCTCGATATGCCAATTAGAATTTAGTAATTTATCTATATTATTATTGTTTATTTGTGTGTTAACGTGAGTACATTTATTTAATTATGGGATTTATCGTGCTAATTGAATTAGTGTTTAGTTAATTAATTTAGGCTCGACCCGTTAGAGCCCATTCATTTCTTATTGGAAACCTAAAGCTAATTTCATGTTGAATTTTGGGCCGAAGGGAAGCTTGTAGACCTTAAATTGTATTGGACTTGGATGGTTATGGGATAAGGAGGATCAAAAAGACATTGGTTAGGGCCCAATAGGAAAAAAAAAAAAAGAAGAAGGGGAAATTAGGGTTCTGAAGGGTTTTGGCCTTCAGAACCCCCTCCTCCATCACTCTTGCCGATGCTAAATTGATCATCCTCGTTGCTGCACCATCGTCCAAATTTTTGTACCAGGTCTGCCCGGATCCGCTCTATACATCTTCGCAACCAGAGATCGATTCGTGACCTAGTGTTCGAGATCGCTGCATCTGCACCGGGTCTGCACGCGTCGCTGGCCTTCGTGCATCGCCTCTTCACCAGTCGTCATTGCTCCGTGCCCAGACTTAAGATCATCGAGCTATCCATGTCATAGAGTTGGACTGCTCACTTCTGGCCTACCATTTCTGCCTAGATCCGAAATTTGTAATAGATAACACATGTCATATGTATTTATGCATAGAAATTTACTTACTGAGCTTTATATCTCACCCCATTCCCCTCATTTTGCATTTCAGGTAATGAGTAGCCAGATGGAACTTGGAGTCACTTGTGTGCAGGCTCTGATACCCATGTTTCATTTTGAATAAATTTTGTTGAATAATGGGGATGGTTGATTAGAATAACTTCATGTATCCATTTGTTTATTCTATTGATTTATTTATTTATTCATTTATTCTTTCAAGGTTGCGCTGAATTTAAAATATATGTCTATTTAGTTGGTAAACGATGTTTTGGGATGGAAGTTATTTCATTTGAGTATTTGAGGTATTTTTATTTTATGAGATAGAATTTTGGTTGTGGTTAGGTGTTGTTTTCTGATTGCATACAATGGGAAAATGTTGGTATTACAGAGAAAACTCTATAGAAAGTTTGTAAAACCTTTTTTCTATTTAAAGTTTCAAGATTTTTTTTCCCAATTTTCGCAATATACGTTTGGGTAAATAGGTAACATTCTCAGGTTAGGATGTTTTCTAATCTGAGGGTGTTAAATGTATGGCTCAGTCTTGTGAGGCTATTAACTTAGGCTTACAAGTGGCCAGTCTGAGTTTTTACCATGATAAAAATAAATACCTCCAAATTGTCTTCGGGACTTTCTTTGGCAAAGTTGTTGTCTTGAAAGTTACTTTCTTTCACTATGAGTATTCTCTAATTTGGTAAAATAGATGGAGTTGTCTAATAATGAGACCTTTCCTATTATCCTTTTTGAGGTTACAAAATTTACATGAATATTTTAATTAGGGTCATAGTATCTCCAGTATAAGTTGGGTTTAAAGCCTCATATTTAGATACTTTAATTATCTTCATCATTTACTCTATATCCCTACCATATTACAACATTGGTTGTATATTCTTATAGAGTACATAATATGTTTTTAGTTAAGCAACTAGTATAATTCATTGGAGTGTTGTTTATTTTCTTCATCCTTCTAAATAGAAACAGAAACTCTGACACGCACATATGTTCTATTATCCTAACAATTTCTTCAGAAACCTAAATTTTAGTTCACTAGAATCTTGAGGTCTCAAGTAACAATTAAGGAATCATTTACTTTCCTATGATTATTATAGTCTTATTATAAGGCATAACATAAGACAATATTTTATCGTCTGACCATAGGACATGATAATCAAGGAGATTAAAAGTTCAATATACAAATCAAGAAGAATGAGGTGAGTTCTTCTGTTTTATAAATTCCCACATGCAAGTGATTCTGTGACTCTAGAGAAATGTTTTCAATTATTCTCAAATGTTTTAAGTCATTCTGTTTTATAAATCTCATAAAGTATTTGGTTTTGTACATCGCGCTCTAGAAAATTCAAGTCCATTCGAATGTTTTAATTAGGAGAACCCTTCAAACTCTTTTGTAGAACTATTGTGTATGTTATTTCATCATAGGTTTCATATCGACATGATTTATCGCATGAATTGTTCTATTCAAATAACATGTTTTATTCAAATGGCATGAAATCTTGGATTGTGGCATCGATTGACTATTTTCATACTTAACATTGTTCTTATCATGGATTTGATGGATTTTATAATGAATCGAGCATCGATATTGAAATAATCTTCAATTGTATATTCTGATGATTGAATACTCAGTTGGCAACTCCTAGCACTAATCCGGTGGGAAAAAAGTACTGCACTTGGTAGTCCCTAATGCGAGGACCTCTTGTTTTGCCTGGACAACAATACTTTGGGAGTTGCCAAATGGCCAAAATTGGTGGATCATAGCTATGGTGGCTGAGACCATATTGGGTGGACGGTTGCACCATATGATACCCAAAGTAAATGTTGGACGCTCGTAACCTTGTTTAGGAGATTTAATCCATGGTCAACCGGCTCTTATAGTCGTGCTAGCCCGCTCATCTGATACATTTCATGGAGTGTAATTGTAAGTGGCATGCGTATATGATGTGATAAAGCTGGTAATTTGGATCCCATACAGTATATCTCATATACTTATAGTATTGTGTCCCTTGACTCTTCATTGTGCATGAATTATTTTACATCACCCACCATTACCTTGCTCATAGAATGGTTTCCATGACTTAACTCATTTCAAGAAATTCATTTGTTCCCTTTACATGAAAAATTTCCTTCACTCCAAGAGCAAATTTTGAGTAAGAGTTATTTAATATTTTCTTTACTAAGATTTATGTAAACTGCTTTCTAGAATGTTTTTCGCTGCTAACATACACCCTTACACACACACAAGACTCACTGAGCTTAACTCACAATTTTTCTCACATGGTTTAGTGACAGGTGCAAACACGTAGAGAGGTTAGGTGATTCTAGGATTAGAGGAGTTACACAATATTATGACTTCTGAAATGCTTGAAGATTTGTATAGTTGTAGCRTATGTAATGTCATCTAGGAGTTGTACTCTTCTTTGCTGGTCTGTAAAGTTGTGGAGTTTAGTTCTGTATATTTGGAAATTTTAATATTGTAAGAATATGTACTTAATTGGACTTCTATTATTCTCTTTATGGTTTTAGTTTCTTTCAATGTTCAACTGTATTGATTGCCGAGAGGTAGGCGACACCCGTACAACCCTTGTGCGTATGTGTGTGTGTGTTTATCTACCTACCACAAAAGCTTTACTACGGCATGTGTGAGCTTAAATTGATCATGCATTTTGGAATAAAGTAAAAATGATTTACAATTGACTCATATATGATAAGGTCTCAGCTTATTCTTGCTTCATATTTTACACAGTTGTTTTAGAAAAGCATTTTCCTCTTAGTATTTGTATCTCAACAGACAAATTTGATTATGTTTGAGTATTAATAGGCTATAATTTATTACTTATGACTACACTAATATATATTTGCTTTTCCAAAGTAAACTATCTTTAAKAAAGGTATAAAATAATGTTTTCCAAAGTAAAAAAAAACCTTTAATATTATGGTAAATTAATGATTTCCATTAATTAAAATATTTTAAGGTAAGATCTTGAACAAGAAATAAAAAGATATCACAAGTGTCATTAAGTAGTTGTTATACTAAGCCTAAAAGCATCTGACTTTATCTTTTTTACCTTGAATGTTTAAAGTAAAAAGCTAAAATCAACTAATTTCAAGCATAGCAAAAAAGCCCATGTGCGTTTTAATAGGAAAAATAGAAGGAAAGATATTTCCTATAAATAAGATGTTCTAATTAGAAGAATATTGTCTATCAAAATATTTTGATTAACAATGGCAAAGTTTTTCCTCTGGTTCTTGTTGGTAGTTGGTCTTGTTTATGTTATCTTAGGTATAGATCCATATCAAGCGAAGTATTTTGCTTTCAAAATTCTTTTACAAGCAAGATAGGTTCATAAAGATGACTTTCATAATTAGATATAGTTTGGAAATCCTTTCATAAATATACTTCCCATTTCAAAAAGATTTTTAATTTATTTTAAGATAGACATGTGAAGATGAATGAACATTTGGTGTGCAGATAATAACAAGGGATGTGCARATGGATGATTCTCTAGTGTTGAAATGGCAAACAGAATTTGCGGATAGGAAACATTTGGATTTTGTAATCACTATTGTGGAACCTTTCGGTATGGCAACAACATTGTGGTTACGAACGATAAGGGCTTGAAGGGGGAGATCTTGAGAGAAGCTCATAACATGCCTTATTCAATTCATCCAGGGAGTACGAAGATGTATAGGGATTTGAGGAAATATTTCTGGTGGGTTAGTATGAGCCGCGATGCAGCAGAGTTTGTTTAGCATTATCTTACTCGCCAATAGGTTAAGGCTGAACATCAACGACCCTTAGGTCTTCTGCAACCTTTTATGGTCCTGGAATGGAAATGGGAGCGTACTGGTATGGATTTCATCATTAGGTTGCCTAGGACTAGGATGGGATATAATGCCATTTGGGTGATTGTGGATCGTCTTACGAAGTCGGCACACTTTTTTCCTGCTAAGACTACCTATAGCATGGAGAAGTATGCAGAACTGTATGTGGTTGAGATTGTCAGACTTCATGGTGTTCCATTATCCATTGTGTCYGATCATGACCTAAGGTTTACTTCTACATTTTGGAAGAGTTTACATAAGGCCATGGGTACTCGATTGAATTTTAGCATAGCTTTTCACCCATAAACAAATRGACAGACGGAAAGGACAAAACAAATCTTGGAAGACATGTTGAGAGCTTTTGTGATTGACTTYCGGGGAACTTAGGATGAATTTCTTCCTTTAATGGAATTCTCCTATAACACTGCTATCAAGCTACTATTGGTATGGCCCATTATGAGGCACTTTACGAACGAAGTGTAGATCGCCAGTTCATTGGGATGAAATTGGAGGCGGGAAGTTGCTGGATCTTGAGATAGTACAACACATTGTCGAGGCAATTAAAAAGATTCATCAGCGAATGAAAACTGCTCAAAGTAGATGGAAAAATTATGTAGATAGGAGAAGAAAGCAATTGAAAATTTCAATTGGGGGCAAGGTCTTTCTAAAGGTGGTACCTATGAAGGGGATTATGAGATTTAGGAAGAAGGGGAAGTTGAGCCATTGATTTGTTGGATCTTTTGAGATTCTCGAAAGGGTGGGCAACTTAGCCTATTGGGTTACTTTGCCACCAACCCTATCATGCATATATAATGTGTTTCATGTTTCCATGCTAAGGAAATATGTTTCAGACCCCTCCCATATTCTCAGTTACAAAGCATCTGATCTTCGTGAGAACTTGTTTTACGAAGAGATGCCAGCGAAAATATTAGAAAGAGTGGAAAAGGTATTGAGGAGGAAAGAGATAAAATTAGTCAAAATTTTCTAGAGCAGGTGAAGAGGCTACGTGGGAATGAGAGGAGGAAATGCGTGATAAGTACCCACACCTATTCAGTGAGTCCTAAATCTCGAGGACAAAATTTATTTTTATGGGATAGGGTATTGTAATACCCAGGACATTATTTTTCATTTTTACAAATTTAATATGATCATAAAATTTATATGCTAATTTCACTGATTTAATTATTATCATGAAATTTTAGTGTTTTTGGTTATATTGTAGCGGAAGGACTTGGAGGCCCTAATGTTCGATATGCCAATTAGAATTTAATAAGTTATCTCTGTTATTACCATTTCTTTGTGCATTAATGTCAAAGTGTATTTATTTAATTTTGAGATTTATTGAACTAGAGTTTTTAGTTAATTAATGTAGGCCTAACCCGTTAGAGCCCATTTGTTTCTTGTTCGAAATCTAGAGCTAATTTAATGTTGAATTATGGCCCAAAGGAAAGCCTGTAGAATTTAATTTTATTGGGTTTGGTTGGTTATAGGATATGGAGGCCCAAGAGAAGTTTGGTTAGGCCCTAAGCCTAATTTTTTTTAAAAAAAAGAAATTAGGGTTTTTGAAGGACAGCCTTCAAACCCCTCAATCACCCTAAGCCGTCGTCCTTTCTCCACTGCACTCACTGCCTTCCTCCCCTGCCGATGCTGCACCGACCGCCACCCTCGTCATCGCGATCAAAACGCTGCCTTCAAGGTTCATCTGCGACATGACTCAATCGGAGTTCTTTCTGATCCAATCGCTTGACGAAGCTCTCTGTAGATCATAGCTCTAGCAAACTGAATGCCGCTCAGAACACATTATTGTTTGCTGCTCGGGTTTGATCATTCGCCACGCCTATTGCTCGGCTAGTCACCAGTCACTTATCTACTGCTCGCAGTTTGACTAGAGTAGGGAGTTTTTTTGTCTGGGCATCTACAGATTGCTGCTCGAYGGTCCTCTTCTGACACCAACCACGAGCAGACCGCCTAGAGTCGTACATCCTGTTGCCTTCTAGATGAGCTTCTGCATCGTTTGGACAGGGAGGCCGTTCATCTACTGCTTGAGTCATTGTAGGTTTCTCTGCTCGTTGTGTGCTGTCCAAATCCGTAGTCTTCGACCACTAGGTGTTCGACCAGAGCACGTACGCTGCACAGTTGGAGCTCTCAGTGCCTCCGCTAGGTCGTGATCGGTGCTATAACTGGCACTCTATGTGCCATTTTTCAGATCTGCAGCCTATGCTGACCAGGAGCAGATAGCCGAAGGTCGCCAGTCACAGGAGTGCCGTCTGTTCATGACCAAGCCATTATGCGCTGAGAACCATGAAATAACTTATACTTTTGGTATGTTATTGCTATCAATTTCGAAAATTTAASTACGGGTTAATATGGATGAGCAATGTTCATATTATAAATGTAATGTTTTAAAGTCAAACAATTATGTTAAATGAATTTTCTTTCTATAATAATAATTAAGATATTTTCTGCCACATTGACATTGTGGGCGGTCAAGGGACTCTGCTTTACATTTAAAGTAGAATTCTAACATGAAGGACTTTAGGTAAGTAAACTCCATTCTTTTCATATGGACTTCCGTTTCAAATGTAATGTGATGCATGTTAATTGTTCTAGTATGTTTACTATGTGATCATGTTGAAGTAGATTTGTGAGAATGCTATCTGTTACATGTTAGAACATTGCTTCTTGTTCATTTCATTATCATGATGTATTTTCCTTGGAGAAGTTTGCATGTTCATTGTTTTGATAAGGGAAATGAGTTAAAGGATAAGGTCTAGAAATGGAAATTGAAAATGGTAATGAATTTTGAAGGTTAGGAAATGGAAAAGGGATGTAAGCCTAAGCCATAAAAAATGTGAGTGGGAAATGAGGCACAGGGGACGGGCGCACCCAACCTAACCCTATTTGTAAGGTGGAAACGAAAGTAAAATRTACCTCTAATGAGGTGAAAGTAAAAGGAAAAGTTAATAAATTGTAAACCGCGTAACGATTATACCAGTAGAACTTATCTGGTTCCAAAGAATAATRGTCCACTGCAGAGTTTTATGGCTAGGCGATACACTAAGTGACCTCACGTTAGAGATGAAAAACTTTAGAGAACTTAGACGAAATGAATTTTGAAATTCATGACAGATAATGCATGTCATATGCATTCATGCATAGGAATTTATTTAATAAGCTTTGTATCTCACCCCTTTTCCCTCATTTTGCATTTCAAGTGATGTGTAGCCAAATGGTCTGTGGAGGTAGCTTGCGTGTAGGCTTGATAAACTCGAGTGTCTTGTTTTGAAATAAATTCTTGTTGAATAATGGGAGTCATTTCGTAGGGAAATATTTAATCATATACTCATTGATTGATTTGTTTATTCGTCCATTGATTTGTTCTTTTATATTACCTCTGGGTTGTAATTTAAAGAAGTATTTTCTTGGTTGATGAGGTTTGGAGTTTGTTGGGATTCGGAGTTATTTATATATGAGTGTCAAAATATTTGTTGTGGAATTTTCTGATTGCATACAGGGGGAAAATATTGATATTACAGAGGAAACATTGCTGAAATTCTTATAGACCTTTTTTATTAAAATATTCAAATTCTTTTTCTCGATTTTCCCAATATAAGAGTGAGTAAAGTTGGTAACATTCTCAGGTTAGGACAGTTTCTAATCTGAAGTTGTTATAAGATCACAAAATTTTCTTCCATCAGTGCAATAACCAAAATAGAATCGGGCAAGATGACTATGAAAATATTTATCATTTTAAAGATAATGAAGTAAGCATAATTCTTTCGGCCTAACCAAAGAGTCAAGCAACATAAAATTAAATATCTAGATAAGACATAGAAAATTCTTCTATTTTAATTACAAAAGAAATGATCCAACATGCTTATGTACCTCTTCCACCGCTTTGACCAATATATCCCCCGATATTTGACTAGACTTTTAATGGGCATTTTCGTCCCAACCTGATATCCTTATGAAACATCCTGTGGTGCTCCTTCAAGAATAATACTCAGCATACCTTGGTCTCATTTTCTACCTCCAGGCGTAAGGCGTTAAATATAGTAAAAAATGCAAAATATTCTTTTGTAAGTAACAAAGAAAATATGCTAGCTAAGTCTGGAAGGATATTTAGAAATGAACTTCTATATTTTCATAAAAGTATATAACAAGAGAGGTTTTACATAAGAGAGAGACGCTCGATTCTCATCGGTGCCTTCTACAAATTGGAAAACCTCTATTTATACTATTCAACAGACCTCAAAGTCAGATAAAATTTTAGATTGTATAAGTACAATAATTGCGAGTGCAATCATATCATTGTTGTATTGAGTCATTAGTGGTCTTTAAATCTTCTCTGAGTAGTGTCACATCAGTTTGTAGTGGTCTCATATCTATTTGAGAATTTGATCAGTCACTATCCTAATAAGCATTAGACTGGATAGGTGTATCTTCTTTTTCTTTTTGTGGAGRATAGGCGGGCACGTATTCTTGATGTGTTGCCTAAATTGTAACTTTGCTTGAGCCTGCAGATCGCACTTGATTATTCCTTTATCGATGAATTTGATTTTTGTCTCAAGATAATTATACATGGCAAGAGGTATGACCTTTATAGGTGAAATCATTACTGAGGAGTGCATTTTCTTTCCTCCATACGTGCGAAATATTTTTTTGAACCTGGTTTTTACTCTTTGTAAAACAACTTTGAGGCTAATAGCTCTTCTGTAATAAATATCTTTATCACTGAATTTGATAAACTCTTTCTTTCTTCCTCYAGTATGGATAGAGAAGGTATCAGTTTTGCGTAGTTGTAGGAAATGATAGGTAGGATATATGTCTTCTTGATAATAATTTGATCCTGCAGATAGAAATTTTAAAACTAGTATATCTTTTAGACGTATCATAGGGCTAGGAACATATCAATCACGAACGCTTCCTTGATCCAAYGTGGTAATGCTCCAATCTCTGGAATATCAGGAGAACTAAGATATATCAAATTTATTGCTCCAAAGTCATATCAATACCTGATTTCTTTAGGAGAAGATCCTTGTAAATAATTTATCCAAGGATACATTCTAGAATAATCAATATATCTATAATCGTTATTAAGAAGAACATATAACTCTTTCATTATCATGTTTTTATATTTTTTTACAGGTAGCAGAGTATCTATCAGATATTTTTCTCTATTGACCTTTAGACCTTTTTGAGGTCTTAGTGAAACATTCTCATAAGCAGTTTTAGAACCCTCTTGCTCAGGACGTTGATCAATAGTTTTTTCTAGAAGAACTATCTATTTTTCCAAATTCAATTTTGCTGTAATAATCTTGGATTATCTTATATTCAGATAGGAGCAATCTGGAACTTTTTTAGCCATTCTAGGAAGATYAGAAATATAAATAATGTCAGAAATGTTAACTTTTATAAAGGCAACTTGTTTGTACAGATCTTTCTATAAATCAATAATCTTCTTCATGAATTCTGCCATCTTTGGTCAGGAAATCTGCTAATGTATTTTTGTTAGATTTAATGATTTTCATATCAAAAGAATATTCAAACAAAAGAGTCTACCATCTAATAAATTGTTTTACTCAGTTTTTGAAGGTAAATTATTTTGAATAAAAGCTTTTACCTGAGTATTATTTATCCTTAACAAAAATCTTTTAGGTAGTAAAAAGTATTATAGTTTTTGACAACTTTTACTGCTAACAATTCTTCTTCATTTATTTGATATCTAGATTAAGTATCATTAAATGTGCCAGAACATTATCCACGCAGACTTTCTCCTATTCTTTCTTTATCTGTATTATAATCTACCTTTTTCAATATTTCACTCCAACAATGTTCAGAGACATTGTTTCTAGAATTAAGTCATCATCATCTCGAGGTAGCAATAATTTTGGAAGATTTTTACACTTATCTTTAATTCTTTTTAATTAATCTTCTAGGTAAAGATTAAATTCAGCTATATTGTTCTTTTTAAGTAATTCCTGAAAAGACTTTCTTAAAAGTGACAAGTTGTGGATAAAATCCGAGGCATAATTTAGAATACCCAAAAAATATTGTTGTTGCTTTTTATCTTGTAATCTATTTGGAAAGGCTGAAATGTTTTCTAATATATATGGTTTTGTAGCTTTATTCCCTTTCCATCTAATTGCATACCTAAGAATTCTATTTCACCTTGTAGTAATTTAGCTTTTCTCTCTGAGAGTGCTGATTCCTTGGGATACATAAATCAGCAAAAATATCTTAATACTTTAGAATGAGAAGTAATACCATCAGATAGTACTAATATATCATCAACATAAACATAAATTAAGTCATAATCTTTGAAAATACTATCCATTTTCTGTTGAAATATTTGTGCAGGATTTTTTTTTGTCCAAAAGGCATAACTAACCGTTCATACTGTCCTTCTTGGGTTGAGAAAGTAGTATAAGGAATACTATCTTGATTCATCTTAATTTGCCAAAATCCACTTTTACAATAAAACTTAGAAAATATTTTTCTTCTCTATAGTCCAATTTATCAAGCTTTGTTTATGAGGGAGAAAATATCCATCAAACACTATATTATCATTTAAGTGGCTTTATTTCTAAGTATCTACGTATCCACTTACCATAAAGGCCGGAGAACTATGGGATGATTTAATAGATCTAGTTAATTTTAAATCTAGTAATTCTTTTATCTGTCTTCTGAATTCTCTTTGGTCATAGGACTATATCTCATAGGTTTCACCCTAATTATCTTATTTTTATCTTCATTTCTAGTCTTGCTTCTATCTGATTTTTATTCCAAAATTGTAAAGGATTTTCTGAGTAGCATAATTTTAATTTATTAGCAATATGTTCTATATATAACTCTAATTGTTTAAAATGATATTATAATAGGGGATTTCATTTAGGAAACATCGATTTTTCTTTAGAACATATACCACTATGCTGGTCTGTGAATGGTCTAAAGGCAATAGGACAGGTTTTTCCATAGACCTTTTTAAGGCGTTTGATTACTATCAAATGTCTACAATATGTCTTACAGTAATCTGATATAATGTAGTATCAAAAATAACCTTGTGAAATATTGAAGAAAATTATTTCCAATTAAAATATCAGTTCTTCTATTATAATAATAGAAAGGAGTATATCTAATTAAAACTGATCCTAGTGTAATTATTTGTTGTTTAATTCCTCTATTACATTTAATAAGGTGGTCAGAAATATCTCTTCTTTTTATAGGTTTTAGATCTTGATATTTTGGGGGAAAACAGTCAGATTTACATAAGCAGGATTCTGATCCACTATCAATATAGGCTACAAAATATTCTGCCTTATGCTTAGAGGTAGAAAATGAAATCAGACTGTGTTGGGTATTCCGAAAGGAATGACAAGGAAAGTTACCTAAGGATATCAGGTTGTTGCTGAAATGCTTGTTAAAAGACTCGTTGGATACCTAGGGATATATTGGTCAAAGTGGTGGAAAAGGTACGGAAGTATGTTGGACCCTTTCTTTTGTAATTAAAATAGAAGAATTTGCTATATCTTGTCTGGATACTTAGAATTATGCTTACTTTATTATCTTTGAAATGATAAATATTTGGATAGTCATTTTGCATGATTCTATTTTAATTATTGTACAGGTAGAAAAAAAACCTGCGATAATTTTTAACCTAATGTAGGTCGTTAGGCCCCTGGAATAGAGCCCTAACAATAGATTATAATATAGATATCCAAATGAATAATCTAAGTTTAAATGAAGAAGAAGAATATATTTCTGATGAATATTTTTTAGAATTTGAAAATAGATACACTCAATAGTGGGATGATGATGTTCTTATTAGATTTTATAATGAAAATAACTATGTAAATGATGATGATTGTCATTATAATTCACCCTACTTAAATGATAACAGATAGAGCACTCGCTCGATTATCATTTACTAATACAGAAGTTTTYAGTAAGCCTACTTAAAGATCTATTTCTCATATATATAACTTACCTTTAATAGAAAAAGATGATTATTTGACAAATTATAAGACAAATGGAGAATATTTTTTATGGCTTAAAATTCTATATAGTTAATATGCTCATAGATAGCAGAGCTAATGTAAATTATATTAGTAATAAACTATGTCACAATCTACAAAGATACAAACTCCAAGATACTTATCAATATACTAATTTTAATGGAGAAATACATTAAATAGATGTGGCCATAGAAACTATATTCTTTTTATTGTTTTAGTTCCTTTCGATGTCCAACTGTATTGACTATTGAGAGGTAGGCAACACCCGTGCAGCCTCTGTGGAACATAAGGGAGGCAGGTAGATCGTCATAACTGATTAATTAAGCCAATCATAATCACTGTTCCAATACTACATGCTATTAGCAATACCAATCATCTAACAAATTTTTAGATTTTTTAACATAAAATTATAAATCTACACGAGTAATATATATATATATATATATATATATATATATATACACCTATGACAAAATCTTTCCTACAGTATGTGTGAGCTTAAATTAATCATGTATTCCGAAATAAAGTAAAAAAGATTTATAATTGATTCATATATGATAAGGTCTCAATTTTTTCTTGCTTCATATTTTACAGAGTTGTTTTAGAAAAACATTTTCCTCTTAGTGTTTGTATCTCAATAGGCCAATTTGATTATGTTTGAGTATTAATAGGTTATGATTTGTTACCTATGACTACACTAATACATATTTGCTTTTCCAGAGTAAACTATCTTTAATAAAGGTATAAAATAATGTTTTCAAAATTAAATTTTTTTTGATATTATGGTATAAATTAATGATTTCATTAATTAAAATATTTTATGGGTAAGATCTGGAACAAGAACTAAAAAGATATGGCAGGTTTATTAAGAGGCTGTTATGCTAAGCTTAAAAGCATCTGATTTTATCTTTTTTACTTTGAATGTTTTAAGTAACAAGCTGAAACTAATTTCAAGCTTAGGAGAAAAGCCCATGTGTGTTTCAATAGGGAAAATAGAAGGAAAGATATTGCCTATAAATAAGATGTTCTAATTAGAAGAATATTGTCTATCAAAATATTTTGGCTTAACAATGGCAAAGTTGTTCCTCTAGTTTTTGTTGGCTATTGGTCTTGTTTCTATTGTCTCAAGTATAGATCCATATCTAGCAAAGTGTTTTACTTTCAAAATTTTTCTACGAGCAAGATAGGTTCATAAAGATAAATTTCATAATCAGAAATGATTTGCAAATCCTTTCACAAATATACTTTCCATTTCAAAAATATTTTTAATTTATTTTAAGATAGACATGTGGAAACAACATAACAGTAAGAAAATTTTATTAAACTCTTATTAATTTAAAAAATTTATTATATGCTCATGAAATAATCAATTTTTCAAATAAGATATCTGAACTTATGACATAATTCAATTCATTGATGTAGAGTTGAGAACTACACATTTGAAAACTATGACATAAAATTCTTTTAAGTTTTAATTCAGTTGTTTGTATATGAAGGGAATCTAATGAAAACTATCATGTTGAAACATATCCTCTTTAAAACACAAATTCTTTTTTGTTTTTCGGATCAGTCAAGTCTTCCTCCAAAATTTGAATCTGAAAAACAACTTTTAGTTACATAATTTTATGGGGTAAATTTTCGGTATTGTTACGATGTTAATAGCCAATGCATCGACTTGCAATGCCACATTACCAGGAGGTTGCGGTGGTGGTGACGCTTGTTTCGAGTTATGTTTGGTAAAGTATACAACTAGTTTGATTTCAGTTGAATGTATTAATGGCTCATGTTTTTGGAAAATTAAGTGCTTCAAATGATTATAAATTCATGTAGCCCTTTATTAACTCGTTTGCAATACAATATATTTTACATTGCAATAATCTTATATCAATTTATCAATCTTTGCAACAAAGACTAGCTTGAAGACATTAAATGAATTTATCTCCTGTACTTACTATTGATTTTGCTTTTTTCCTAGTCAATGTTACTGATAACAGAATGTGGTGAGTTTATCTATAATGATTATTTCGGCGACAATAACAAACATCAACATAAAAACAGAAGTTAGACCCTAGACCTATATAATTAGTAAGATCACCTAAAACTTAGATTTTTAAATAATTTTAGAAAAATAAAATGGTATGAAATGTTATGCAATAACAATACCAAATTGCCTATGCTAAGGAAAATATGGCTAACAAATGTTCCATAATTTTGTAACAATAATTTGTCATTTTTCTTCATCCTATATTTTTTATATTAAAATTGAAAATAAATAGATAAATAAATATGTATACTAAAAAGTGTGTATATATATAAAATATATGTGATGACCCCGCCATTCCTTAGGTTCCACTGGGACCAAATGAGTAGTCGCTTACCTCTCGACAGTTAGTATTAGTTCAAAAATATATAATTCCTAAATAAAACATTTGGAAATACAATCTAACATTCTTAAAACTTAATACACCAAAGTAATAGTAGACTAAAATGGGTAGCGCTGCTCTAGCACTTACTAATAACGGACTGATACTCCTAACTCTTACTCCTAAAACTTGAAATCTCCAAATTCGAAACTGTCACTAAAAAGCAAAAGAGAGTTTGTGCGCACTAGCTTGATAAGTTCTGCACGTATGCAATGTGAGTTAGAAAATCAAGTTATAAAACATGTTCAGGGATGGTTCATAGTAAAAACTAGATGATATGTTTCAACCATTTGATAAAGAAGATATTTGATCAGAACAGTAGTAAATCATTTTTCTAGAAAGAATAATTCACAAGTCAATGAACAATTACYGCAAAGTTAAAACTCTATGAGGACTAGTAATACCAGCATTATCTCCTAGTAATTACGTGCACGATTTTCTATCTTATTTCTTTGTAACAATCGATGGTATCCACTAGCTTAGGTGCAAGGGAATTAGTCACCCCCACATTAAATTTCCTAACCAAGGGTACGAGTGCCCGCAATCAACACTGGGGAGCAAATGATGTGACTGTCTAGTCTGATGCATTCCTAGTTCGCCACCGACCACACCAGGCATTGCCCAAGTAAGGTTTACTCTGATATTGTTACTTGAACTAACTCACGAGGAACTCATACTGGGGACCAGCCAAACACAGTACTCTGCCTGTTGGAYTAGTTATTCAAAGTTTGCAATTGAGTACTCAATTTCAATTTCATCAATTCATCAATAAATTCAATATTGATCTCAAAAGGAAATGTTTTCAATGCAATTTTGTAAAAATCAATCAGTAGAGATCACAAGTATGTCAATCATGATTTGAAGATTTTTCCCTAACTAGTTTTCCTAAATCAACTTGGCAAAACATGAATTCAGATCAATAATAATTTTTTGAAACAAGATTTGATCAAAGTCATAAAATAGTATGTTCAAAAAATAATTTCATGAAAATCCAATTTTGCAATTTTTGTGGAAAATAATTGTAGAGGAAATTTGAAATATATTTGCAAAATAATGCAGTTGGTAAGTATAACGACCTAATTTTTTGAGGTATTAGAAATCGAACAGGCATGTTAAGAGAATTCCAAGCTTTGATTTTTGCATGAAATTAAACTAGCAGGTTAGGAGCATTTTTGACACTAATTCCATTCAAAATCACCAAGTATTTTGAGAGATAAAGCCAAAATAACGGAAACTGTCGAAATTACCAAGTATTTTGAGAGATAAAGCCAAAATAACGGAAACTGTCGAAATTACTGATTTTCCAAAATCCTAATTCTTCTAGCCTTTATTTTTCAGCCTTATGCATTTTTATTATACATAAATACACAAACACACACACAAACACACACATACACATATATTTATACACACACACTATATGTTATATGTAATTATACTTTATTATCAAAATCCTTTGATCTCAGCTCGAAAAATATTTACTTTTATAAAAATTATTTTTCTCAAAAAAATAAAAAGCCGAGTTATTGTATTATGTTTTTAACTTTTGCATTGGGTGGTGTGAGTTTTATTACGATCATTCACTAAGAATATCTTGTGAATTGTTCTTAGGAAACAATAGATAGTAGATTTACTGAGTAACTATAATCACAGGTGGGAATCCTTCATCTTTTAAAATTTCACAAAAACATGCTTGTTTTCTAACAAGCATTCTCTAGATAACAAATGTTTTCCCTTCTGATTTTTGAAACTATCAAATGTGTCGATTTTTTGTACTCTGATTAGATTTGTCACTCCGTATGCTTGAAAATGATTTTTAACTTCAAATGTATTTCAAAAATCTCTTCAAAAATGTTTTTCAAAAACTATCTTTTTACAAAAATTATCTCGATTTTTCAAAAACTTAGAAAAACTATGTTTTCAAATGCTTCTTGATAAAACGGTTTAGGGAAAAAAATCAAACTCATAATCTCTATTCTTTCTTTGACAAAAGTGTTATCCATAACTTGTTATGGGATCACCTTTTGATTGAATGATTGATTGACTTGATGGATTGGTATTGAGCATGCAATAACGTGAGCATTGATAACTAGTTCGGTGGAAAAAGCACTATACTTAGCTGGTCCCTAGTATAAGTACCTCTTAAACTTCTAGACGACAATGTTAGAATGAGCCCATATTTGGCCAAATGCCTGGGATGTTTGTGGTGAACTGGGAATGCAAAGGCAAACACTTAGGCCAAGGCAACTAGGTTGACTTGTTGGGCTGTCATAGGTTTAACCGAGAGAGACTAACTTTTTTTATGCCCTAGCTAGCGGATACCTTGCTTGATATTAGTGTGATGAGGTTGAAAATCGTACGCATACGTCAAGAAGGATAAGGCCGATATTACTAGACTCTGCAAAGTTCTACTCTAGAGTACTTGATGCTTGATTGATCCTTAGAAATGTTTTCAACTCTACTCTTGTTAAATACTTCATCTACCAAAAATTTTCATTAGCAATAAATTTTTCATAAAACCTTGAACTTGTGTTTGCTAAATACACAT
The DNA here is from genome assembly GCA_001752375.1 of Rhazya stricta. NCBI lineage: Eukaryota > Viridiplantae > Streptophyta > Magnoliopsida > Gentianales > Apocynaceae > Rhazya > Rhazya stricta. Next base: position 4,806,849 of record MEJB01000094.1, read on the forward strand.
TGCACATGCCACTCATTGAGTTTGCACTTATAGTTTTTTTCTCTATTTCTTTTGCAGTGACAAGGATAGACTTTAAGGAATTGGGTGTTGGGGACGAGAGCCAGGAATGTCAAGTGCTAGAGCAGCTTGTAATCATTGTAAAGATATTCTTCCGCTTAGTCTACAATGACCCTAAGCTTGTAGTCATTCTGAAGATATGCTTCCGCTAACATATCTTGTAACAATATTGACTTCTGAGAGGCTAGCTGTGAATCGTTCGACCAAAGTGGACCCTAGCGATCGGCGGGGGGTGCCACAATAAGGAATTCAGATTATGCATATAAGAATTATTGAAATTATGTCTAGAGTATGCTTAAATAAAATAGGCACATTTGTAAAATTTAAAAGACGGAGGAACTCACCTGTGACTTTGATCAGRAAAYGAGCTAGTCTCTGGTGCTTCCTAAACATAATCATAAGAATTTCCTTAGTAATAAATCATAATAATCATGCCCAAGTCCTATCTTAAATAAAACCCGTTTCAAATTACCTCGACTTTATCGTTCGATAGGGTTTATGAGTAAAATAGGTTTCTCATGAATAAAAATTTTTCTGAGCTAAATAGGATATGGAGATCATTTGGAAAAATGTTGTAAATTGTAAAAATTATAAGAAGAATAATAGAACATACATTAATGAGAAAATTCTAGGGTAAGACTGATAGGTTTGAAATTAGTTTTCCAGCAGGTACAACTCTAGTGTTTCAAGTAATACTCCCAAATTACGACACGTTTATAAATGATATTGGTGATAAAACAATCCTAACATATTAAGGTTTATTATTATCAAAAAATATGACTTGACAAGGTCTGAATAATTCCAAGATTTAAAGACAAAATGCACAACTTATGTTCAATCGTCTATATTGATCCTACATTGAAGATCAACTCATATCTTGAGTTTTACAAGTTCGAATTGGGTGAAATTTATACCAAATTATTCCTAAGATATGCGAAATTTCAGCCATATATCAAAATCAAAGTTTCACCAAGTGATAAGGTTTCTATGACCTGTTGAAAGTAGACAAAAATTCTGGTTCAGCCAAAATAAACCCTATCGATAATTACTTAGCTTTTCAAGAATATTAACATGAAATATTCAAATCTAAAACATATAAGGAACTCCATAATCATATTATGACATCATCATAAACATGCATCAGAATACCCATGCAAAACCCATGTAATATTCTGGTGCTCGAAAATAAACACAACACTCATGCACACAACTATGCTGTATAATTCAAGCTTAACAAAAATTCAAACTTATCATTCTACTAACTTGTAAATGCTAGTTATGAATGTTCAGCAAAGATCATGCAAATGGCTGGAGGTTGACTTGAATAAAGAAGGCTTTGATCGGTTGTTTTTAGGGTAGAAAACAAAGCTGCAATTTGACTTTAAAGAAAGCAATTCGACTGTTATGGAAGTAGAGAAATGTTGCTGATTTTGGTGTATGAAAAATAGAAGAAATTGGTCCAATTTATAGAGGTTCTTAGCGGAGGTTTCAAGGTTGAAGAATGAAGAGAAGTTGGGCATAATTGGAAAAAAAGTGCTGGTGGTTTCTCTTTGCAAATGAAGAAGAAAACTCCATTTTGACTTCTTCAATTCATGAGCACATGACACTGATTGGGACAGCTTCCAATTCCGTAGTCATTATGTCACAAAAATGGGACAAATCACGATGGACAATTGTCCTATTCTAGCAAAAGTTTGCCACCAACTGGACAGCACATGGGAGCAAAAGCTGAACTTTCTTGCTCAAAATTCAACACAATCCGATAGACACACGCATGCACCTTCTAACACATATAAACCATGCATGGGTGGTTTTGAGGGCTAGGATTAAATAAAAATTGAAAGAGCAAAGGGCTGTGATTTAAAGAAGAAAAATCAGCTAAATGAATGCCGAAATACCAATGGAAGAATAGAGTTTTAGGAAATATATTTAGACTAAAATTTAACTAAAAATAGTAGTAAATAATTTAGGAAGAAAATAATTGCATTTTTAAAAAATAAATCTGAAACGTATATAAAGGTTAAGTAAAAAAAAAATCAAAACGGTATTTTAGAAGAAGAAATTTTTGAGATTCGATTAAGCTAAAATAAAAATTCAGGTTTATTATGACGGTCTAATCCTACCTCAATTCCAAGCCTAATAAGTATCCTATTTCAGATATACTAAGTCCTGCAATAATGCTACATGTGATTCGTAACTTACGTCTATTTCTATCTATTAGAAATTTTCGGTATGTCACAATATGTATATATATATATATATATATATATGTGTGTGTGTGTGTGTGTGTGTGTGTGTGTGTGTGAAGAAGGATTAGATACTCCATAGACCTAGCCATAATGGATAACATAATCCAAAACAGAGAGGAAGCCTATTTAGGAATTTTAAAAGGAAATTTACAATATACAAAGTTAAAATTTAATATTTATCTTCGAATTTCATATCATGTTCAAGATAAAGATTTTAATAAAACTCTAAACCTATTATAAGATTTCAAAAGAACATAAATTTTCCCCTTATTTGATTACCTATATAATTTCTTATGTGATATCTAACACACATYATTCAGATTGTTTTGAAATAAAAGATACAATAGAATTTCCTTATAATTTAATGAGGTAAGTCAAATACAAATACCTAGTTTGCCCAAGATTACAAGGAATAGAAGAAATTCCACTACAATTAGATTTATAACCAAAACCCTTAATACTGATAGAGTACTTCCTCAATTATCTTTTACAAATACAGGAGTTTTTAGTAAACCTCCTAAAAGATCTATTTCTCATAGATATAATTTACCTTCAATAGCAAAAGATGATTCTTTGAGAAATTATTAGATAAAAGGAGAATATGCATACATACTTATATAGAAAATTACTAAGAAAAATAAAATTCAAATACATAAAATTACAGCATAAATTCATCATCTATCAAAATTTATGAACCTAAAATTGTTTAGAACTGACTCATATTTGATGAGAGATCAATTTACTGATTTCCAATTTTACCTATAGTTGTTTGAGAAGAAAATTTTCTTTTTATTATTCATATCCCAATTGGCAAATTTGATAATATGGTTCACTAGACTTATACTTATTTGCCTTTATGTTGTATCATCCCCAAACTACCGGTTCCAAGGTAAATATCTGTAATATYGGTATAAAATAACATTAATTGATTTCTAAAAGCATGTTATGCAAAGATTTTGAAAATGAAAGAAAATAATATGGTAAGCCTCATTAATGTTTGTAGGAATACTAAACAAGCCTATTGGATATCTAGCTCTCCATAGAACCTCAATGGAAGATACTCAACTCATTCAAAAAGGGATCAAGATCATCTGTAAGTTAGTGCCTATGTACATAGGTCTTATTGGTTTATTTTTTATGTACTTAGTATAAATTTACATTGTTAAAGCTTTGGAATTCCATTTACTAAGTGAAAATATTGTAAGTTTAAAATCCTTCAATGAAGGTTTGGAGGAGACATGATCCAATTCTGCCGTTCGAAAGTCTCAAGGATTGCGTCTAAATTTGGTTTGGATTCAGAACTTATGCTTACCTTGGTCGTGGAAGCTGGATAATGTTAAGTCCAATTACCTTCCAGTGAGGCCTCAAACAATGTTGGAAGGCACATCGAACGTCTGAAGGTCCATGTTGTCGAGTCCAATATCCTTCTAATAAGAGCCCAGACAATACCTCAGGTGCACACTGTTCTGATTTAGCCGTCCAAACTAGACGATATTTTTGGTCAAACGACTCTTTTTTTAAACCATTACAACAAAGGGTATTTAAGAGGACTCTAAAGACCTTTTTAAACTACCATCTCTAAGATTTTATAAGAATTTGAGAAAAATATTTTGGAACGGTAATCTTTGATTATTTTATGCAAAAAGTACAAGGAATATCTTAGCTTATCCTTTTGAAACGATCCCACTATCTTTATTGTCTATCCTCACTTTAGAGAGTGATGTTCTGTTAACAATTCTATCTCTACATTTAAGAAAACAATTCCAAGGTTATCTAGGACTTAAATCATTTTTTAAAGGTGAATCTTGAGGTGTTAAAGAGTGAACCTTTGTGTTGATTGTAACCCATTTGTGGGTGAACCTTTGTGTTGATTGTAAAAGTCTTTCTGACTTTTGAAAGTGGATTTGAAAATTTTAAGGGTGAAACCGTAGGTAATGGAGGTAGATTTCAAGCGATATGGAACTACTATAAATCTTGTGTCTATTGTGTGTTTCCTTCCTCTTATTAATTGTTCATGTACGTTGATTCCCAGAGCATTTATTGTTAGGAATTAGTCGTCCAGAACCTAATTCACCCAACCGGAGAAACTAATTGACAATGAAAGTAAATTGCAGAAATTTAAAGAACACATGGATTTATATAGGTTCCCCCTCAAAATCAAAGGCACATCCTGTTGCCGCTGTAGATTCCACTATATCAAAATACCAAAAGATTGTTATAACCCTATCACAAGCTAGAACACTCAATTAAGTAATACCTGATAACTTGGTATTCTTAATTACAAAGCCTCACAAGATTATCGATAAGGATTCAATAATATTCTCTCAAGAATATTGTTTGTATTATGTATTTTGAGATTTTGTGATAATCAACAATGGCAAACACCCTCTCTATTTATAGGCCAAGACAATTCACTTTTCATCAACTAACTTGGCCTCCAAGTTATCCAACTTGTTCACTAAGTTACCCAAACTTAGCCATCAAGTTAACTCCATGACTTAGCCACCAACTAACCTCAACTTGGCCATCAAGTCATCCAAAGCTTGATCATGAATTTGGCTTCATAGTTTAACAATCTCCCACTTGAAGACATAATTCAAATGCATCTTCAAGCTCTATCTGCAGCAGTCCCTTCAGCTCATTACTCCTGAAGGTTAACTGAAGTTGAACACAACTTCAGTTTCTCCCTGTTTACCACCTTTTCAAATCCGCTAGATTCTTTTACCCTAAAATCTTCTCAAGTTTCAGAATACCCTTCTTCAATACTTCACGTATAAAGTGGTACTTCTGATCAATGTGCTTGGTCCTTGCATGGTACATGGGATTCTTTGCCAGATAAATAGCACTCTTGCTATCACAGTATAATGTATTTTCACCAAGCTCAAGATTCAACTCCTTTAGAAAAGCTTGCAACCATATCATCTCTTTCACAACTTCAGCCATAGTAACATACTCAKCTTCGCAACTGGACAATGCTACTATCGATTGCAACTTTGACTTCCAGTTAATCGCGATACCTTTAAAGGTAAAAACATACCCATTAGTAGATTTTCTACTATCAACATCACCGCCGTTATTAGCATCTACATATCCCAGCAATCCCAACTTAGACTTTCGAAAACACAAAGCAACACTTGAACTACCCTTCAAGTATCTTAATATCCACTTCACAGCTTCCCAGTGTTCTTTTTCTAGGATTGGACATGTATTTGCTTACAACTCCCACTGCATGAGCAATGTCAGGTCTCGTGCACACTATTGCATACATAAGACTACCTACTGCCGAAGCATAAGGCATCTTATCCATTCTTATCAGTTCARCCTCACTCTCTGGTGATTGTTCCTTTGATAAGTGAAAGTGAGTAGCAAGCAGAGTACTAACCGATTTTGCATCCAACATGTTGAACCGCTTGATTAACTTCTTCAGGTACTCCTCCTGCGTTAATCTCAGAGAATCTCTGTCTCTAACAATTCTCATCTCTAGAATTTGCTTTGCTTCACCTAGGTCCTTCATAGCAAACTCCACTGACAGTTCTTTCTTCAACATGTTTATCTTGTGCAAATCTACTCCCACAATCAACATATCATCAATATAAAGAAGTAGAATAACGTAGTCTTTTTCATACCTCCTTATGTAGCAGTAGTGATCAGCTTCATATCTCATAAACTTCAATCTACTCATGAAATTATCAAAAGTGATGTTCCACTGCCTCGGAGCTTGTTTCAAGCCATACAAGCTCTTCTGAAGTTTGCACACTAGATGTTCCTTTCCTTTAACCTCGAAGCCTTAAGGTTGTCTTATATAAATTTCCTCTTCCAGATCACCATGTAAGAATGCCTTCTTCACATCCATCTGTTGGAGATACAGATCATCTCTGGCTACCAATCCGAGAACAAGTCTAATTGTCACAAGTTTGACCACAGGTGAGAAGATTTCAGTATAGTTAACTCCTTCTTTTTGTTAGAAACCTTTGACAACTAGCTGAGCCTTGTAGCGATTGCTACCATCTTGTTCCTCCTTGATTCTATAGACTCATTTATTCTGCAACACTTTTCTAGCACTGGGCGGATTCACCAAATTCCATGCCATATTTGACATCAAGGACTCCATCTCATCCTCCATTGCCAACTCCCACTTTTTACAGTCTCCATATTGTACTGCTTCTTCATAACTCTCAGGCTCATTCTTATCAGTCAATAAAATTTGTAGAAGGTGAATACCTCTGCGGTGGTCTGCCTGCTCTTGTGCTACTTCTGGGATTAGGTGGTTCAGGTTCTTGGCTTCTGGCAGAACTGTGTCTCTCAACCACAATCATTTCCTCTTCCTTTTCACCAAAATCCTCCAATGGTGGCATGTTAGCAAAAGGATTCTCCGATTGGTCATTTGAAGTAAAAGAGTGATCCAAGGGGTGAACCTTAGACAAATTTGGAATGTCGAGTTCTAGCTCTGGGATGCACTTCCCCTACTCCTCTGCTGTGACTTCTTCAACTTTACTCTCTACTTTCTGCCTATCCTTGCACAACACCTCCTCATTAAAGATCACATCCTTGCTCCTTATAATCTTTCAATTTTTCAGATCATAAAATCGATATCCCATCTCAGCATCACCATACCCGATGAAATAGCAAATGTTAGACTTGGGATTAAGCTTGCTTCTAACATTTGCATCCACATGAACATACGCCAAACACCCAAACACTTTTAGGAAAGACAAATTTACCTTCTTTCCCGACCACAACTCTTCTGAAATCTTGAAATTTAGAGGGACTGAGGGTCCTCTGTTTATCAAGTAAGCAGCAGTGTTAACAGCATCGGCCCAGAAATTCTTAGGCAAACCACAATGCAGCCTCATACTCCGAGCTCTTTCATTCAGCATCCTATTCATCCTGCTACTCCATTTTGTTGGGTGTCCCTGGAATAGTCTTCTCCATCTTGATCCCACTCTTATCACAAAATTTTTTGAAGTCTGCACTAGAATATTCACCTCTATTGTCAGACCTCAAACACTAGACTTTCAGGTCAGTCTCGTTCTCCACCATAGCCTTCCAGTTCTTGAACACTCCAAATGCCTCGGATTTATTCTTTAGGAAATAAACCCAGACCTTCCTAGTTGCATCATCTATGAAGGTTACATAATACAAAAAACCTCCCACAGAACTTATAGGAGCAGGTCCCCAAACATCCGTGTGAACTAACCCTAGTCTTTCAGACTTAGGCTTCACCCTAGTTTTGACAAAATTCACCTTCTTCTATTTTTCTAAAATGCAGCTTTCGCACTTTTGATGATCGACACTCTTCAAGTCAGGTATGGAATTATTCGAGCTAAGTATTTTTATACCTTTCTCACTCATGTGACCCAAACGACTGTGCCACAACTTAGTTTCCACGAAACTTTCTACAGTAGCTATCAACTTCTGAGAACTCCCAGTTAGGTACAAAGTACCTGTTTTCTAACCCTGAGCAATAGTCATTGCTTCACGCGCCACTTTCCAACTCCTATCACCAAAAATAGTTTAATATCCTTCACCATCTAATTGGTTCACCGAAATCAAGTTTCTTACCAACTTCGGTACATGTCTAACCTTCGTCAATTTCCAGGTTAAACCGTTGGGCAGCTTCAAACTCACATCTCCCATCCCCACGATATTCAAAGGTTCACCATCAATAAGATGAACCGACCCATAGTCACCAGCAACATAATTCAGCATTATCTTCTTGTTTGAAGTGATATAAAATGATGCTCCTGAGTCCAAAATCCAAGAATCCAAAGAATAATCAACATACAAGAGTAGTGCATCTGCATAATCATCGACAATGTAAAACGTCACCTACGTTTTCATGACCCTTAGACACCTTACAGTGCCTTTTCATGTGGCCAGTCTTGCCACAACTCCAGCACTCTAGAGTATGCCCTCCAGATCTGGACATTCCCCTACCTCTTGACTTCGATCTCCCTTTGATCTTGTTAAAATTTCTGTCCCATGTTCTCCCTCTGTCTACATATAATGTAGACCCCTTGACAGACTCCCCTAGTCCAGCTTGCATATCTCCTCATTCAAGGTATGCTCTCTTATCTCACTAAACTTCAGATTGCACTTCCCGTTGAGTTGCTAATAGTAGCCCTCATCGGCTCCCAACTATTAGTCAATAAGGCTAATAGTATCAAGGCCTGCAGATTATTCTCAAACTCCACCGAGACGGTAGACAATTGATTTATGATCCCGCTGAATTCCTTTAGATGAGAAACAAGAGGAGTACTGTCACTCATCTTTAGGTTGAACAACTACTTCATCAGATAGATCTTGTTGCTTGCAGAAGGCTGTTCAAACAAATCTGACAAAGCCTTCCACAACCTTTTGGTGGCTGTCTCCTTGGCTACATTAGCGGCAACATTCCTAGCTAGACAAGGTCTGATCACCCCCAAAACCTTCCTGTCTAACTTCTTCCAATCATCATCGCTCTTTTCATATGGCTTTTCACCCAGAGGTCCATCTAGCTCTTTCCGATACAGATAGTCTTCCATACACATCTTCTAATATGCAAAATCTGTCCCATCGAATTTTGCAACGCCGTGTGTTACTACACCTTCGTTTCTAGCCATTGTCTCTCCTGGTTATGATTATGCAATCAGCAACCTCGTTCTGATACCACTTGTTAGGAATTAGTCATCCAAAACCTAATTCACCCAACCCGAGAAACCAATTAACAATAAAGGCAAATTGCRAAAATTTAAAGAACACACGGATTTATATAGGTTCCCCCTCAAAATGAAAGGTACATCCTATTGCTGCTACAGATTCCACTATATCAAAACACCAAAAGATTGTTATAAGCCTATCACAAGCTAGAACACTCAATTAAGTAATACCTGATAACTTGGTATTCTTAATTACAAAGCCTCACATGATTATCGATGAGGATTCAACAATATTCTCTCAAGAATATTATTTGTATTATGTATTTTGAGATTTGTGATAATCAACAATGGCATACAACCTCGCTATTTATAGGCCAAGACAATTCACTTTTCATCAACTAACTTGGCCTCCAAGTTGTCCAACTTGTTCAGTAAGTTACCCAAACTTAGCCATCAAGTTAACTCTATGACTTAGCCACCAAGTAACCTGAACTTGGCCATCAAGTCATCCAAAGCTTGATCATGAATTTAGCTTCATAGTTTAAACATTTAATTCTCATTATTACATATATAATTTATTGTATTGTCCAAGGGTTTGATATTTTACTTAAAGAGTGAAAAGTTTGCGTTCACTGCAAAAGTACGAAGCATCTAGTAGCCGATTTCCCTCATCCTAAGAACCCTAAGAAGAAGGAAGTAAAATCTTTGAAGAAGAAAAGCTATTTTACTTAGGATGATAATGAAGAAGATGACCATTCCGATGAAGGTACAAGTGAAAAAGATAATGTTTGCTTATAGCTATAAATGATGAGGTAACTACTCATAGCCTRTTTCTTTTAAATGATGACGAATGCGATGCTAAATATYTCCTCATTGATACATATGATGAAATGAGAAAAATGAATATGAGAAATAAGTATATGAAAATCAAAATTGAGAATTTTTTAAGTGAGAATGCCATATTGCAATTAGGAAGCAATTCTCTTGTTTAATACAAGAAATCTAGTTTGTCTATGACTATTGATGTGATAACTAATGAAAAGCATGAATTAGTAAAAAGGGCTATTCTTGATGATATGATGCTTAAACGTAATTCCTTAAAAGGGAGTTTGGTGATTTAAATGCTATCTTGATCAAGTTTGTCAAAGGAAAGGACAATCATGATGGATTCCTTAGTGTGCAAAGGTCTCCCTTTGATAAGAAYGGTATTGGATATCTAAATCTATTATTAAAAGAGTGGCCAATACTATGTCTTCATAGAATACATCCTTTACATGCACTTAATGCTACAAGATTCTTTTACAAAAAGAAAATTCAAAGTGGAATGAGATCCATTTAAGTTAAGACTACCAAGATTAACCTCAAAGAATCTAAGAAAATTTGGGTACCAAAGGTCTCATTTGATTAAATTTTGTAGGGATTTTTGAAGACCAACTATAAGTAAACCAAATAATACTTAGATAGTGGATGCTCAAGAGAAACATGATTGGTGACTCCTCAATAGTTGTCAACTTTCAAAAGAGTGAAGAAGGATTTGTCACTTTTGAAGACAAAAAGAAGGTTAAAATTCTTCGAGTGAGTTTTGTTGGTAAAGAACCATCCKACTATAAAAAATGTGACATTGGCTAAAAGTGTACTTTGGTAAGGATACTTATCAAATTGTTGGGTGATAATGTTTTATGCATTGCAAATAGATGTGGTAATATATATTCTCTTTGTTTGCAAGAACTTTGGATAGGCTAGCATGGATTTGTTAAATGATCTTTCAAAACATGATCCTATTAAAGGTCTTCAAAAATTTGATTCCAAAGGACAAAAAGTGTGATGCCTGCCAATTCGGAAAACAAATCAAAACTCTTTAAAGCCTAAAAAGATGACTTTGACTTCCAAACATCTTGAACTTGTGGATAAAATTTATTTGGTCCCATGCGGTCAACTAGTTTTGGTGGTAAAAATGTATACATCTGATAGTTGATAATATTTCTAGATTTTATTGAAGATTATTTCTTGCTAGCGAAGATGATGCATTTTGTTAATTTGTAAACCTTTTTAAACATGGTAAGAAATCCATTGGCACAAAACTTATTTCCATTAGAAGTGACAATAGTAGAGAATTTTATAACAAATATTTTTACCTYCTTATGTGATGAAACAACTTTTCAACAGCTAAAACCCCACAGCAAAATATTGCTGTTGAAAGGAAAATTTGTACTTTGCAAGAAATGGCTCATTCTATGTGATGCAAAAATACTTTGCCAAAGTAATTTTGGCTGAAGCGGTTAATACCAAATGCTATGTTGTTAACCAAGTTTTGTTGAGACCATTTATTAGAAAAACTTCTTATGAACTAATTTTTTAGAAAGTACCAAAAATTTCCTACTTCAAAGTATTTGGATGCAAGTTCTTTGTATCGAATACTAGAGATAACCTTGGTAATTTTGATAACAAAACCGATGATGCTATATTTTTTGGTTATTTCTTCAAATAGGAAAACATTTAGAATTTATAATAAATGCACTCTTGTTGTTATGGAATTTATGCATATTTCTTCTGATAAATCTAATGTTTATTCTTGAGAAAGAATGATRAGGAAGTGAATCCCTCATATGTTTTATTCAAAGAAGGTCAATCCAAAAGAGATTTATTTGATCTAGTGAACCATGAAGAAAAAGTGGATGACGAGAGATATTAGGATAAGCAAAGACAAGATGAAGAAACTCAGATTTATCCGCAAATAATTTTCCAAAGGAATGGAGTTACAAGCAATGTCATCCTAAGAATCAAACCATTGGCGATCTTTCACAAGGTGTAAGAACTTGTCAGAAATGTATTAATGACTTTGCCTTGCTTTCCAAAACTGAACCTAGTTGCATTGACCGTGCTCTAGATAATAAGTTTTGGATTATTTCCATGAAAGAAAAATTAAATCAATTTGATAGATCCCTTGTGTCATATTATGTACCTAGACATAAGTASTATCTGATAATAGGGACTAAATGATTATTTAACAACAAACTAAATGAGGTTGGCAAAATTCTTAATAAAAGGCTAGATTAATAACTCAAGGTTACAACCAATAAGAGGTAATTGACTATAGTAAAACATTTTCATCTGTTACTAGACTTGAATCCATTTGTGTGCTACTTGCTTTTGCTTGATTTAAAGGTTTTAAACTTTTTTGAAATGGATGCAAAAAGTGTTTTCCTGAATTGTTATATTAAGGATGAGGTATATTTTGAACAACATCTCGATTTTATTCATGTTCATAATATCCAAACCATGTTTTCAAATTGACTAAAGCTTTGTATTTTTTAAACAAGTTCCTAGAGCTTGTTGTACAAGGTCATGTGGTTATCTTGTTTCGAAAAAATTACCATTATTYTGTTCAGTAGCAATAGTTTCAATTATCTGAACTTGAGATCATAGAGTTTGAACTTGTCTCTAGAAGTCCTCGATTGATTTTTTCACACTTTCATACGTATGATCTAGAAGTTCTATAATCCAAATCATTTGGATGTCCAAACCTTATGTTTGTGCATTTCGAACATGACTAACACAAACATGGATTTCTAGAAGTGAGATCAACGTTTCCTTAAACGATTTTAAAAAATTCAAGGACCAAAGACGTACATCAAAAGTCATTTTTTGAAAAGATTTTGCAAGTCAAGTAAAAATGATTTCTTTTTGAAAATCTTTTGAGCTAGAAGGAAGAATATTCAAGTAAATAGAAGTACCGAGTTTACAAAGGATAAGTCTAACTATTGGAGAGACTATCTTTAGAGGCTGAATTTTGATATGTATACATATATAGGAATTTATTTCTAATCATAGGAGAAATAGAAATGATTTAGAGGTGGACTAGTGAAAGTTGTCTATTTTATGAAAATGGAGATGAATTGGAGTTGGCCTCGAAATTTTCATAATATTTTGTTGATTTTTTGTTATTGTTTTTCAGAGTGTTTCCTTCTCAGATATCTTTTGTTCCTTAATATTTATTAAGATGAAATTTGATTTTGATTTATGACTAAAACTCATAATATTCATTCAGTTTTAGTAATTCCTTGCAAATATAAAGATAATAATAATGATGTGGTTGTTCTCGCTAAGGTTAGAGTAGTATATATAAAAGAACTTGAACTATAGTTTCATTATATAATTTATATTTTTATATTTTTACAAATAAAAAGCTACTAATATTTTGTAATAAATCCAACTAAAATTAAATAACATGTTCATGGTGAAATATATTTATTTTATATAAATTTCTCACAGGATTTTTGTCCCTTCTCTTCTCTACAAAAGTCAACCCAAGCATATACACACACACACATATATCTATATGTGTATTTCCAATTTCGGTCTTGTTATCAATTCCCCTATAATAAAATAACTCATACTAGTCCTTTGATACATGTATATGTAACTCAATATCGCCGAAAGTCTATTAAAAAATATTAATGACTATTATTTTACCTTAAAATAAATTTAACATCTTAACTAAAATAACATCGAAATTTTATCTTTTACTATAAAACACTAAAATAATGATGTAAAAAATTCATTTGCTCATGTGCTACGTTGAACATGGGATCCTTGATAAAGTATAATAAGGCCAATAATAGCAGTTACCAAATGAACTAAATATAATTGAAGAAACATTAGCATAAATTATATAGTAATCCTAAGCACTCCATTTACTGCAGTATTCTCAAGTTTCAAATATTTAAATTTATAATTAAAGGTAAGAAGAACGGGCATATGAGTTGAAAGTTGAAATTCATTTTTCTAATAGAAGTTACGATAGAAGAAAGAGTAACAAATTTGTAATGTTTAGTTTCAAATCTCAATTAATCTGAAAATAGAGTGTTCTTTTTTGTGGAACTTGTCGGTTTGTAGCACACAGATCTTGAAAGGCCAGTAGGAAGTGCCACAATAATCATAAAGGATTAATAACAGAGCACAATGTTATGTTTGTTCAATGTTTTCGTCATTACAGCCCATTTTCAGGGACCAGAATGTGTCCAAATTGCGATTCTAAATATTTTGTTGAGGTCAAATTATGTTAACCCAAAAAGACCTGAAGTCATTTATCTAATATTTTAATAATGACATGAACTATACTGGTTAACTTTCACTATTGTTCTTATTGATTACACTATCATTTGAACAAAGAACAGTCTATGACATCCATTGATCAAACAACTTTAAGCTTCAAGGATATCTCTATGAGAAAGAAAAAGAAGTTGATTATGGAACAAGAAGATCTGTGGGTGTATTCTATTGAAGACTTTAGCAAGTAGACTCTTCTACCTAATTACAATATTTCTTATTGTACATTATGAGTATAGTACTTAGTCTCATGGAGATGTTGATTAACTGTGTTAAGATTTCGTGTCTCGGTCTTTGAAGCTCAAAATATTTCCCAAACTATTTTATCAAACATCATTATAAATATGGCCTCACATAGTTGTGTTAAAATTATTTGCAATGATAATCCTAGAAAGTGCTTACATTTTTTAGACTCAATATCTTGTCATTTTTTAAAGACTTTCTAAGCATATTATGTAGTTACTCTCATTACTTTCCAATAAATTTTTAGAAGTAACTTGTTGGTCTTTCGACCGTCTGAAACAATCAAGATCTGAGTGCGAGGACTTAAATATCTTCTTTTTAAATGGTCCAAAGGCTTTCTAGGTTGCGCTTGATGTGTTATGCCCCTTCCGTCCCCTAGGTACTATTGGGGCCGAATAAGTTGCCACCTGCCTCTCGACAATTAATACTCTTCCTTGAAATGATTATAATCCATAATTAAGCAGTGAAAATACAACTCGTCTATAATAAAGCAGCGGAAATACATCTCTATAAAATTTGTGAACTTAGGGTGTATACATTTTCAAATGAAAAAGTCTATGAATAGTAGTACTAATCTAGCACTTGACATTCCTGACTCTCGTCCCCAGCACCCCATGCCTCAAAATTTGTATCTGTCACTAGAAAGAGAGATAACTATGAGTGATAACTTAGTGAGTTATGCATGTATGCARTGTGAGTTTAGAAAGCACAAGTTCATTGATATAATATAATTTAAATYCAGTCCGCACCAAGTATCCTAGAGATAACATTGTATAGGATCTAATAATACTAGCCTTATCATCTCGTAATTGCACTGTGTGACTTTCAACCTTGTCAAACTCATATCATGTGATGGTACCTGTTAGTTTAGGTACAATAGAGTCAAAAACTCTCGATTAAACCTCCTATCTAAGGATATAGTGGCTCACAATTCAACCTAGGTGCTTATGGCGCGAGTGTCTGCCATGCATTCCTAGTTTGCCACAACATCCCAAGCATTTGGCCAAGGGTGGACTTACCTTGATATTGTCGCCGAACTAGCTCAAGAGGTACTCATATTGGGGACCAACCAAGCACGGTACTTTGCCATTGAACTAGCGAGTCAGAGCTTATCCATTGAGTACTCAATACAATTCGTCAATTTAATCAACCAATCAAAAGGTGATCTCATAATAAGCTTTTGGAAACAGCTGATAGTTTAAAAAATAGAGATCACGAGTTCTAGAGAACATTTTCCTTGAATCGTTTTAAGGATGCTTTTGAAAAAACATATTTCTAAGTTTCTGAAAATTGAGATCTTTTGAAAAAGGATAATTTTGAAAAACATGATTCAGAAAATTTTTGAAAAAGATTCTGAAAATACTTTTGGGGTGAAAAAATCATTTTCAAGCATAGGGGAGCGGAAAATCTAATCAGAGTATACTTGTAAGAAATATACACGTTTTGATAGTTTTGATAATGGGAATGAAGATCTTTTTGATCTAGAGTACGTTGAAAATCACATGTTTTGAGATTTTGAAAAATCGGAGGAACTCACCTGTGATTCTGTTACTTCATAAATCTACTGTCTGTCATTTTCTAACAACAATGCACAAGAAATTTTTAGTGATCAATCACAATAAAATTCAAACCCTATTCATAGATTACAATAACCCAGCTTTATTGTTTTTTATAAGAAAAATCAGTTTTAAGAAAATTTCTGAGTTAAGATCAAAAGATTTTGAAAATAAAATATCCATATAACTTATAGTACAATTATATATATATATAAGATTAAGTAAATGCATAAGATTAAGTGTATTAGGGTTAGGGTTTTGAAAATCGATTTCTGGACAGGTCGTTGTATTTGGGCTATATCTCACAAAATACTCAGTCATTTTGGATGAAATTGATGTCAAAATGAACTTCACACACTAAGGTTTATTCCATACAAAAATCAGAATTTAAAGTGATTCAAATAAACCTCAGAAATAAAGACAAACACTCAATCTATGATCAATATCGACTAGATTGACCACTGTTCAAAAATTAACTCATATCTTGCAATTTACTGGTGCAAATGGAATGAAACTTGAACTAAAATTGTCCTAATATGCTTGGATTTCTAACCATGTATCAAAATCAAAATTTCACCATGAAATCTGATTTATATTACATGTAAACCGTAGGTAAAATTTCTGGTTTGTCCAGAACAAAACCTAATGGTTATGTCTTATGTTTTCTAAAACTTTTAAGATRMAACAATCAACTTAAATGCAAAACGAAACCCTCTATGCATATCATGGTACTACCATAATTGTAAATCCAGAATACATAGGCACAAGGAAAGCAAAATTGACATGCAAAACTCTAAACCGAATCGTGCACACACACGAGACACACAAGGATGATTCTAGTGTGAATCTTAATGCTATAAAAAACCTGCAAATGTAGTAAAGGAATGGCTCAAGGGAGGGCTGTAGAATGCACAAAAGAAAGCAAAATGATAGGGTGATGATGGTGTGCAGAAGGGCTAAGCGTTTAGAAGAAAGGTAAGTGCCAATTGTTGTGGGAATGAAATAATGCTGGAATGAAATAATAGTATTTCTGTCCAACATATGCACGAGTTTTGAAAATCGTGGGTTATGCGTAGTTTGGGAGACGGCAACATGTGCACAGGGAAACTAGAATGGCGGCTGCCATCTTCCTAACCTTCCCAGCTTCTAAGCTTGACAACACATCATTCTTATGTGTCAAAAAATCAGCTGATAAACCCTTTATAATAGACAGCACATCTGATACAATATAGCTGGACATTTCTTGCAAAACTCTCATCAAAACCAATACACACATGCACTCAACCGCTGGAAGTTAATCTAGGCTAAAACTCTCCTAAGCTTGCCAAGTCATCTAGAATAGTTTCCATTCTCTTAGCTGAAATACTCCCCCCTTCGGGCAGCATAACAAATGCATGGAAGTTGGATACTTTCCTTGCAAGATTCACAGTAAAGCCGGACAGAAAGAAATCAACGGCTAGACTGTAGCTTTGCCAATACTTACCTAAAGTTGACACCCAACCGCACACTAATCCTAATAAACTAAATGCGAAGTATAAGACATGCAAATGAGATCAGTGGCTAAGATTTCATCAAGAAATGAAGGATCAAACGACTAGGATTGAAGGAAAGTTATCAGCAAGGATGACATCAAGAATGATTAGACGATTTGAGAATGAAGAAGAGGTAATTCGGCTTTGAAGAGGAATAATGACAAATGATTTCTAGAAAAGGTGTAGGAATGAGATAAAACTAATAGGTTATATAGAATATAAATAGCGTAATAGTTAAGAAAATAAGGTAGCAAGAAAATAATATAGCTTTAGGAAAATAGTATATATTTTGAGATAATAGTTTTAAGAAAAATAAAGTAAAGTTTAAAGTATGATCAAAGCCAAAAATTTATAGAAAAAGTATTTTTAAAAATTCAATTAAATCGAGATTATGTTACGGGTTTATTTTAATCCTCAATACTCCTATCTAAAATTCTAAGCTATAATATCCTAATTCTAAATATCCTGAGGCTTAAACTAATTCTACACGTAATATCGTAACCTAGTTCGATTTCTATTACCTCGAAAAAGTTGGTTCTTTACATGATATCCATCTTGAGAGTATTCGGATAAAGAGGTCAAACAGAGACCATGGAATTTCTGCCATTTGAAATCCAATTGTCCATCCCACAATAGATAGATTTATGATTGTCCTGACCAATTTATTATCATTGAATGTTAGGGCTATCTATTATGGTTTTTACACCTGGATATTTCAACAAGTGATCTTGAAAAAGAGCGAAAACTTTGAACGCAAGATATTTCATGATATTTTCCTTGACACAAACATTGTAAAAGCTTTTCATGCTAAATATTTGATTATTTTTAGCTGAGCATCATCAAAACAAGTTTGAATATCTTTCTTCGAGAAATCAACATTTCCAGTTGAACTTAAACTCTTGTATTTCTGCTGAGTTAGAGTTGATAGATCCATATCGACTACCCATATTGTAAAAATCTATGTGTTGTGTGTTACAAAGTTGTTAGGATACATAAAACCCTTTTGAGGGTAAGCCTTTCYGCGGGGGTTATAACTAAGGTTGTTTATATACATAAAACCCTTGGGTAGAGATGACTCTCAACTGAAAGGTTAAATGCGTTAAAATCCAAGTAGGTGAGCCCTTTGTGTAAAAGTCTGCGTGACTTTCTTACTAGAGTTTGAAATCATATGGTCGCTGGCTTAAGTAGTGCAAGTAGTTCTAGGAAGGTATCGAACCACTATAATTCACTTATTCTTSTGTGCACTATTTATTATTTCTAGTTCTTATAGAGTTTAAATTATTTGACACAATATTTCTCATATTTCTTATCGTTAATGTAACGTTTTCTTTGTAACAATACTTTGTGAAAATGTTTCAATTACCTAATTTAGCCCCTCTTGGGTTCTTTCAATTAATATCATATATTTGACTTCTTGTATAGGGATTAACATCCTAGAAGTAAAAAATCCATGGCTTATTTTACAAACAACCTAGAGAGATTTTCTGCATACAAACCACCACTTTTCAATGGCACAAGTTAGATTTTTTGCAAAAATTGTATGTGTATAGGTATCTTCTCAATAACTATGATTTGTGGAGTACGTTCATTAATGGGCCTTATGTGCCTATTAAATTTGTAAATGGTGTACAAGTACCCAAGCTAGAACATTTGATGTTGAAGAAATCAGAAAAATTACCTAAAGTTTCCAAGCAATGAACATCTTTTGTTGTGCCCTTGATGGAAACAATACAATAGAATGAGCAAGTGTGAGAATGTCTATTCAATATGGAGGATCCCTGAAGTGACTCAGGAAAGTATCTAAACTGGTTCATTAGTATGAGTTATTCACTATGAAGTAAAATGATAATATCAAAGATATTTTCACTAGTTTTACAAATATTGTGGATCTTCCAAAATCTTATGACATGATATATTCACATCGCGAACAAAATGAAAAGTTTTTGAATGCTATACCAAAATTATGGGAATTAAAGGCATAGTTGTTGATGAGGCAAAAGACTTAAAGAAATTTCCTACGGAAGAAACATATTGGTTCTCTTCTGACAGACAAGATGAAAGTCCATAGAATAAGTGATAAATAGGATTTTGAAAGAGGAAGAAATGAAAATTCTCTACGTGAGCATGTTGTCTTGAAAAGGCAAGTCACTGATTTGAAAGCTAGCCTAATCATGTTCAGAAAGAGAAAAGAGAACTTGAAATAAACTTCTCAGCTCTACAAAATCCCCTTACAACAGAAGAGGGACCGTATATATTCATAAGTATAATCATACACATCATAGTGGAATATTTGAAAAGCCAGCACATCTTATGCGCCATATACTTATTGTGCTTATTGTTGTAAAGCTAGTAATTGTTAACCCAATATGGTTAAGGTCCTTTTTATATGATTCTGATAATGATATAAGCTATATTAGTTATCTAACTTGCATTGTTGTTCTTATAGGATTACACAATCTTGGACAAAGTATAGCCTATGACATCAAGTGATCAACTCTTCAAGCTACAATAATACATCATTGATAAAGAAGATGATATTGGATGAAGAAGACGATCTGCATAATGCATACAAGTAAAAGATTCCAACGAGAAAAATCTTCAAGCTTTAAATAGGCTATAGGCTAAGTAAAATATTTTTCATTCTATACTAGGTTAAGTACTTAGTCTTTTTGGATATGTTAATTAACTGCATTAAGATTTCATGTTTTAATGTTGAAGCTCAAAATATTTTCCAAACTTATTTTTCAAACATTTTTATGAAATGTTCTTAGACTAACTTGGTAGGAGTATTTKAGTTGATAAAGAAAGTGTTTCCTATAGACGGTTTCATTTTTTGGGCTAACAAAGTATTTCAAGATATTTTTCGAACCAAACTTTGAGAAAGCTCTCCTTTTTTCTAAATTTTTCATATATCTTTAGCTAAGTTTCATTAATTCAAGATTAAAAATCTTCGTAAGTGAAATCAACATCTCAACTTGAGCTTAAAATTCCAAAATACCCACAAGGATGTCAGCATTCACCTATTCATGTTTGCGGAAGTAAATAAACAATTTTAAAACTTTAAAAATGGAAAGATTCATTTTTTAATAAATAATTTCAAAGAAACCAAAATACCATTTCAACTGCAACAACTTATGGTTTACATGAAACATAACTTCTTAGAATTGTAGTGTCTTAAAAATTTTAGATTTGATAAACAAATGATTCTTAAAAGCAGGCATTGTTCAGGTCCAAGTCTGCTTCCAGGGGATGTCTTTGAATTACCTATCTTTCATCACCTGAAACATAGATAGGAGAAAGGGTGAGCTATAAAGCTCAATAAGTAAACTCCATGCATGGATGCTAATGATATGCATTGTTGTAAATGAAAATTGTGTGCCTCTTTCGTTTAACTTTTCAAAACTTACTTTCTTTAACTAATGCAAGCTCACTTGGTGTATCGATTAGCCATTAAACTCTGCAGTGGGCAATTATTATTTGGAACTAGGTCATATTCCTACAAGTAGTACTACTGGGTGGTTAACATTACATTTACTTTTCTTTCACCTCAGGAAGAGGTCAACATTACCATTATATTTCAGCCTTGAAAGGGCTACATCAGATACGCTGATCTCCCATGCCCCATTTTCTGATCACAACTTTCATGGCTTAGACGTACACCTTTTTTCTTTCTTAAAATTGGGGATACATGCTTTAGAAAACTCATTTACACAATTCCTTTTCAAACATTCGCCTTAAAAATTATCATGAATATGCAACATGTCATAACTTACGAAATCCTTATTCATGGATGTTGTTTATTGCATCAAACAATGCAAATGTCTTTTCATAACTTAAACATATAGGAATTCATATAGTTCAAATCAAACATAACATTTATAGTACTTCGCATATAAACAACTCAATCATAGTACTCTTACACATACATACATGATAATCATGCATCAAAATGGATTGAGAGGTGAAAGATTACTTACATAGTTGAAAATTAACCATAAACTCACATTCAATCATAATAACCTTACATATTAAATTCACCATAGATATACACCACAATTGATAAGGATGTGGGAGTTCACTTACCTGAAATGCTTAAGTGCTTAAGCTTGGTTTATAGTTAGCGTTGAGTTAGTTAGCTATCCTTGATGTCTAACTGTCCACTTCCTAGTTCAAAATAAGGGAAACACACTTAAAAAGGATCTTCTATATTGTAAAACTCTAAGAGACCCTCTTATGAACCTATTAGGAAACGTTCTAACCTTGAAAGTCCCTAAAAAGTCATCAGTTTCTGAAAATTGGGAGGCCACGTATGCTACTCTGCATCCTTAGTGCGTCCTTAGCTCAACATCCCTACATGCGTTTGTGAGCACCTTTCTTTCATACTTGCGTCCGTGCATGCGTGCAAGCCCAAAAATCATGAATTCAGAGCCAAAAATAGCAATAACTCATTGAATCTACGCCTCCCATTAATTACTCTATGTTCATTCCACCCTGTACCATTAATCTCACACACATATATACGTATCAACAGTTAATCATATTTGGAAGAACATCTTCCCTTTAATCTTAGTTAACAAAATATCCATAGAAATAAGTTTCAAACCTAGAAGTTATCGATTTACTCTATGTAATGCATCAATAAATATTAGATTGGGGTAGACGTATCTCAAATCACAGGGATTACGTTTCCAATGGCTTCCAAGATTGTCCAAGTGACTTACTTCCTAACCGCTCTTCCTTCTTTCGCAACTTCATCGAATGGGCTATAGGTTGACAAGGTTAGTTTCTAATGTAAGACTAATTCTAGGGTGTTGGTCGAGGATGTATCTATGCGTCTTGGGCCAAACTAAACCCATACTTGACCCGTTTCACTACTTAATCTTTTTGGGCTGCCTTAATATTCCCAACCCATCTCAATAAATAAAAATATAAATGAGTTTCATCAACCTAACCTAAATTACTAGGAATGAGTTAAACACCCCAATTACGATGACCATTCAAATCTAATTAACTAAAAAGGATAGTTACCAAAAATCAACCAAACAACAATCATAGTAACAACCAAATAAATGAAATCACATAGAATTAAGAAATAGCTGAAAATTCTCCAAGGTATTATAGGATTTGTTTATCACTTTTAGATCTTTGTGATTTCAGAGAAGTATCTAATAGTCGAGGTTGTGTAAAACCCTTGGGTAGAAGGGTAAGCCTTGACTAAGGGTTTAAAGGAGTTGTAAAACCCATTTGTGGGTGACCCTCAAGTACATTCTAGTAAGAGTCTGTGTGACTTTTTAGTTGAGTTTGAAATCCTAAGGTTGCGGTTGTAGGTTGTCAATATAGGTCTAGGAAGGGACCAAACCACTATAAACCATCTGTTCCTCTGTCCATTCTATGTTCTTAGCATCTTCATGTTGTTTAAGTATATTTCACACTATATTTATCATCCCGCTAATTGATGAGCATCAATTATAKTTGAAAGAGAGTTGAAAAATATACTCTGTGGCTGTCACTTTATTGAAAAAGCTTCAATTAACTAATTCACTTCCCTCCCAGGTTATTTCAATTACTATTAAACTGGGAGAAATACCATTTCAGGGTGCATGAAGGCATTATCTTGGGCCATGGGGCATCCAAAGACGCAATTGAGGTGGAAGTTATAGCAAGATTAAAAGACGATTTCTTATATCTAACCATAGGACACGATAATCAAGGAGATTAAGAGTTAAGTATACAAATCAAGAAGACCCAAGTGAGTCCTTCTGTTTTTTAAACTCCCACATGCATGTGATTCTATGACTCTAGATAAATGCTTTCAAGTATTCTCGAATATTGTAACGTGAGTCATTCCATTTTACAAACCTCCTAAAGTATTTGGTTTTCTACATTGTACTCTAGAAAATATTTCAAGTCCTTTTGAATGTTTTAATCAAGAGAACCCTTCAAACATTTCWGGAGAACTGTTGTATATSTTATTTCTAAATACTTTTACGCATTGTGGACTTTATATGGGCATGATTTATTACATGAATTGGTCTATTCAAATAACACGTTTTACTCGAATGGCATGAAATCCTAAATTTTGGCATTGATTGACTATTTTCATACTTAACACTATATTGATAATAGATTTAATGAATTTTATCATGCATCGAGCATTAATATTGATACAGTCTTGGACTGTTTATTGTGATGATTGAGTACTCAGTTGGTGACTCAAAGTACTAGTTTGATAGGAAAATGTACTATACTTAGCAGGCCCAGTGCGAGGACTTGTTGCTTTGCCAAGAGGACAGTACTTCGGGAGTTGCCAAATGGGCAAAATTGGTGGATCATATCTATGGCGAGCTGAGATTGTATTGGATGGATAGTTGTGCCATATGATACCCACGGTAAATATTGGAAGCTCGTACCCTTTGTTAGGATGTTTAACTCGGGATCTACCGACTCTTATAGTCGTACTAGCTAGCTTATCTGATAAGGTTCATGTAGTGCAATTGTAAGTTGCATGCACATACGAGGTGATAAGGCTACCGTTTAGAGTATATCTCATATGGTTACGGTATTGTATCTCTTGACTCTTTATTGTGCATGAATTGTTTTACATCACTCACCACTACCTTACTCATAGAATGGTTTGCATGACTTAACTCATATCAAGAAATTCATTTGTTTCCCGTACATGAAGTATTTCCTTCACTTCCTCCAAGAGCATGTTTTTAGGAAGAGTTATTTGATTTTTCTTTACTCGAATTCATGCAAACTACTTTCTGGAATGTTTTCCGCTGCTAAGGTACACTCTTACACATGCACGAGACTCGCTGAGCCAAGCTCACCGATTTTTTCACATGTTTTAGTAACAGGTGMAGACACTAAGAGAGGTTAGGTGATTTCAGGATTAGAGGAGTTATGCAATATTATGACTTTTGTGATGCCTGGAAACTTATAATAGTTGTAGCGTATGTCATGTCATTTAGAAGTTATAGTCTTCGTTTGTGGTCTTTAAAATTGTGGAGTTTGGTTTTGTATATTTGAGAGTTTTAATATTGTAAGGTTATGTACTTAATAGACTTTTAATATTTTATTTATGGTTTTAGTTTTTTC
The DNA here is from genome assembly GCA_001752375.1 of Rhazya stricta. Taxonomy (NCBI): domain Eukaryota; kingdom Viridiplantae; phylum Streptophyta; class Magnoliopsida; order Gentianales; family Apocynaceae; genus Rhazya; species Rhazya stricta. The sequence continues at coordinate 4,831,334 of MEJB01000094.1, forward strand.
AATGTTAAACTATATTGACTGCTGAGAGGCAGACGATGCACGTACAGTTCCTGTGGAACCTAGGGGAGAGAAGATTGCTACAAATAATTAATTAAGCCAATCATAAGCATTGTTCCAATACAACATGCTACAACAATACTAGGAATTTAATAGATTTTTAAATTTTTAAGAATAAATTTATAAATCTACACGAGTAATATTATATATATATAGTTATATTTATATTTATATGTGTATTTATATTATATATTTATTTATACCTACCACAAAAGCTTTACTACAGTATGTCCATAATCAAAAATAGCTATATTAAGTAATGAGCTTAAATTAATCATCTATTCAAAAATAAAGTGAAACAGATTTATAATTGACTCATGTATATATGATCTCATTTTTTTCTTGCTTCCTATTTTACTCATAGTTGTTTTAGGAAAACATTTTCCTCTTATTATTTGTATCTCAATAGGAAAATTTGATTATGGTTGAGTATTAATAGGATATAATTTATTACCTATGACTACACTAATACATATTTGCTTTTCCAAAGTAAAAAGTCTTTAATAAAGGTATAAAATAATGTTCTGCAAAATAAAAAATCTTTAATATCAAGGTATACATTAATGATTTCCATTAATTAAAATGTTATATGGCAAGATCTTGAACAAGAAATAAAAAGATATGGCAGGCGTCATTAAGATGAGTGTTGCCTATAAATAAGAAGTTCTAATTAGATGAGTGTTGTCTATCAAAATATTTTGACTTAACAATGGCAAAGTTGTTCCTTTGGGTTTTGTTGGCAGTTGCTCTTGTTTCTATCGTCTCAGGTATAGATCCATATCAAACAAAGTATTTTGCTTTCAAATTTCATTTACAAGCAAGATAGGTTCATAAAGATGAATTTCATAATCAGACATGGTTTGCAAATCCTTTCATAAATATACTTGCCATTTCCAAAATATTTTTAATTTGTTTTACGATAGACAGGTGGAGACAACATAACACTAATAGAATTTAATTAAATGCTTTAATTTAAAAAATCTATTATATGTTGATGAAATAATCATTTTTCAAATAGCATTTCAGAGCCTATGACATAATTCCATTCACTGAGAACTACACATTTGAAAASTACGACATAAAATTCTTAAAAGTTTTAATTAAGCTGCTTGTATATAAAGGGAATCCAATGACAACTATCATGTTGAAACATATCCTCTTTAAAACATAAATTTCTTTTTTTTTTTTTTGGATTAATCAAGTCTTCCTGCAAAATTTCAACATGAAAACAACCTTTAATTAAAGAATTTTATGTGGTAAATTTTCAGTGTTGATACAATATTTCTTCTTATATGTAGTTGAGAAAGCCAATGCAGCGACTTGCAATGCCACGCTACCAAGAGGTTGCGGCAGTGGTGATGCTTGTTTGGAGTTATGTTTGCTAAAGTATACAACTAGTTTGATTTCGGCTAAATGTATTAATGGCTCATGTGTTTGCAATATTAAGTGCTCGAAATGATATAAATACATGTAGCCCTTTATTAACTCATTTGCAATACAATATATTGTACGTTACAATAATCTTAAATCAATTTATCAATCATTGCAACAAATACTAGCTTGAAGACATTAAATGAAATTATCTCTTGTACTTACTATTGCATTTACTGTTTCTCCTCTCAATGTTATTGATAGTAGAATGCGATGAGTTTATCTATAATGACTGTTTCAGCAACAACAACAAACATCAACATAAAGACACAAATTACATCCTAGTCCTATCTAATTAGTAAGATTGCCTAAAAACTTAGATTTGTAAACAATTTACAAACCTAAAATGGTATTAAATGTTTTGCAATAACAATTCTAAATTGCCTATGCCAAGGAAATATGATTAATAAATGTTCCATAAGTTTATAACAATAATTTGTTTATTTTTCTTCTTCCTATATTTTGTTATATTCAAATTGAAAATTAATAAAATAAAAATATGTATATATATATATATATATATATCAGGGGGCCTAACGACGTTAGGTTAAAGAAGATCATAAAGTTTTCTTCTATYGGTGCAGTAACTAAAACAGAATAGGGCAAGATGACTATCCAAATATTTATCATTTTAAAGATAATGAAGTAAGCATAATTCTTTCGGCCTAACAAAGTGTCACAAAAACATAAAGTTAAATATCCAGATAAGGCATAGAAAATTCTTCTATTTTAGTTACAAAAGAAAGGGTCCAACATGCTTCTGTACCTTTTCCACTGCTTTGACCAATATATCCCCCAGTATCTGACCAAACTTTTAACAGGCGTTTAAGCCCCAACCTGATATCCTCAGGAAACTTTCCTTGTCGCTCCTTCAAGAATAATACTACATAGCCTATTTTCATTTTCTACCTCCAGGCATAAGGTTTTAAAGATAGTGAAAAATGTAGTGTATTCTTTTGTAAGTAACAAAGAAAATTTGCTAAGTTTGGATAGATATTTAGAAACGAACTTCTATATCTTCAAAAGTATATAAGAAGAGAGGTTTTCACATACAAGAGAGGCTCAATTCTTATCAATACCTTTTACAAACTGAATAACCTCTATTTATACTATTCGACAGACCTCAAAGTCGGTAATTTTACATTGTATAAGTACAATAATTGCAAGTGCAATCATATCGTTGTTGTTTTGAGCCATTAATGATCTTTGAATCTTCTCTGAGTAGAGTCACATTAGTTTGTAGTGGTCTCATATCTATTTGAGAATTCAATCAATCACTTCCTAATAAGCATTATGCTGGACAGGTGTATCTTCGTTTTCCTTCTCTGAAGAACAGGCCGGACACTTATTCTTGATGTGTTTCCTGAACTGACATAATTTGGCATGAGCCTGCAAATCAGACTTGATTATTCCTTTATCGATGAATTTGATTTTTGTCTCAAGATAATTATATGTTGCAGGAGGTGTGACCTTTGTAAGTGAAATCATTACTGATGAGTGCATTTTCTTTCCTCCATACATGTGAAATGTCTTTTTATAAGTTATTAAGAAGAGAATATAACTCTTCCATTATCAAGTTTTGATATTCTTCTGCAGGTAGCAGAGTATCTATTAGATATTTTTTGCTATTGATCTTTAGACCTTTTTGAGGTCTTAGCGAAACATTCTCATAAGCAGTTTTAGAACCATCTTGCTTATGACATTGATCAATAGTTTTTTCTTCTATATAAGAAGAACTATTTATTTTTCCAAATTCAATTTTGCTRTAATAATCTTGGATTGTCTTGTTGGCAATTTCATAATTGCCAATCTTGGCATTGATCATCTTACATTCAGATAGGAGAAAATCTACAACTTTTTTTAGCCCTTCCAGGAAGATTAGAAATATAAATAATATCAAAAATGTTATCTTTTATAGAGACAACTTGTTTATACAAATCTTTCTGTAAATTAATAATGTTCTTCATGAATTCTGCCATCTCTGTCATGAAATCTGCTAAAATATTTATGTTAGATTTAATAATTTACATATCAAAAGAATATTCAAACAAAAGAGTTTGCCATCTAATAAATCGTTTTATTGCGTTTTGAAGGTAAAATTATTTTGAATAAAAGCTTTTACCTAAGTATTATCTGTCCTTAACAAAAATCTTTTAGGTAATAAAAAGTAATATAGTTTTTGATAACTTTTACTGCTAACAAACAATTCTTTTTCATTTATATAATATCTAGATTGAGTATCATTAAATGTGCCAGAACATTATCCACATAGACTTTCTCCTATTCTTTCTCTATCTGTAATCTACATTTTTTAATATTTCACTCTGACAATGTTCATAGGCATCTATTTCTAGAATTACGTTATCATCATCTCTAGGTAGCTATAATTTTGGAAGATTTTGACAGTTTTCTTTAATTCTTTTTACTTGATCTTCTAGGTAAAGATTAAATTCAAATATCTTATTTTTTTTAGTAATTCCTGAAAAGACTTTCTCAAAAGTGTCAAGTTGTGGATGAAATCTGAGGCATAATTTAGAATACCTAAAAAATATTATTCTTGCTTTTTATCTTGTAATCTATCTGGAAAGGCTCATTTTTTTCTAATATCTATGGTTTTGTAGTTTATTCCCTTTCCATCTATTTGCATACCTAAGAATTCTATTTCGCCTTGTAGTGATTTAGTTTTTCTTTCTGAGAGTGCTATCTATTTGGATACATAAATTAACAAAAATATCTAAATGTTTTAGATGAGAAGTAATATCATCAAATAGAACTAATATATCATCACCATACACATAAATAAAGTCATAATATTTGAAAATATTATCCATTTTTCATTGAAATATCCGTGGAGCATTTTTTTGTCCAAAAGGCATAACTAACCAGTCGAGAAAGTAGTATAAGAAAAAATAGGAGCCAGATAGATAATTATAAAATCAACATTTAAAGATGGATTATATATACCTATTGACCTTGTGATAATGGATAATAGAATCCAAAATAGAGTGGAAGCTTGTTTAGGAATTCTTAGAGGAAATTTACAATATAGAGAACTAAAATTTCAACAGTTATCCTCGAATTTCTTATCATCTTCTAGATGAATATTTTGATAAAACTCTAAGCATAATACAATATTTTAAAAGAAAAGAATTTTTTCACCAAAATAATAGACCTTATTTGATAACTTATATGATTTCTTATGCAATACCTAGTATCCAAAATTCAGATTATTTTGAAATAAAAGATACTATAAAATTTCCTTATTGATTTAATGAGGTAAGTCACGTACAAACACCTAGTTTTCCTAGAATACTAGAAATAGAAGAGTTCCCTTACAATTAGATTACACCCAAAACCTTTAATGATAAGAGATAGAGTACCCCCTCGATTATCATTTACCAATACAGAAGGTTTTTAGTAAACCTACTAAAAGATCTATTCCTCACAGATATAACTTACCTGTAATAGCAAAAGATGATTCTTTGAGAAACTATAAGATAAATAGAGAATATTTTGATGGCTTAAAAATCTATAGAGTTAATATACTCATAGATACTGGAGCTAATGGAAATTATATTAGTAATAAACTATTTCACAATCTAGATACAAACTCCAAGATACTCATTAATATACTAATTTTAATGGAAAAATACATGAAATAGATGAGGCCTTAGAAACTATACTAAAATTTGAAATGAGACTTTTCCTGTCAGATTATTCATAGAAAATGAAGGATATAATGATACATTAGAAATAATGTTAGAGATAATATTCTTAGATAATGTACAACCTTATCAGATTACTCCATATGGACTTATAATAACTTATAATAATAAAATCATCTATATACTAGATGACGATTCCTTATAGTATATATATATTCCTAGTGGAATTACTTATATAGACTACCAAGCAAAATAATTTGCAGCCTATATTGATAGTGGATTAGGATCGTGCTTATGTCTTCCCGATAGAATATCATCAAGATTTAAACCCTATAAAAGTAAGAGATATTTCTAACCACCTTATTGAATGTAATAAAGGAATTAAACAATCGATAATTATACTAGGATCAATTTTAATTAATGTCATCCTTTCTATTTTTATAATATAGGAACTGATATTTTATTTGGAAATAATTTTCTTCAATTATTTCACAAGGTTACTTTCAATACTAAAATATATCAAATTATTTTTACAAACACCTTGTAAACATTTGGCAGTAATCAAACGCCTTCAAAAGCCTTAATTAGATCTAGTAAATCCCCTCATAGTTCTCCAGCCTTTATGGTCACAAACGATGCAGAGATAGAAATAAAGCCAGTTAAATGATAATACAATGTTTGATAGATATTTTCTCCCTCATAAAGAAATCATGATAATCTAGACTAGAGATAAGAAAATAGTTTCTAAATTTGATTGTAAAAATGGATTTTGGCAAATTAAGATGCATTAAGAGAGTATTCTTATAATGCTTTTTCGACCCCACAAGGACAGTATTAATGGTTAGTTATGCCTTTTGGACTAAAAATACTCCATAGATATTTCAACGAAAAATAGATAATATTTTCAAAGATTATAACTTTATTTATGTGTTTGTTGATGACATATTGGTACTATCTAATGATATTACTTCTCATCTAAAACATTTAGATATTTTTGCTCATTTATGTATCCAAAATGGATTAGCACTCTCAGAAAGAAAAGCTAAATTACTACAAGATGAAATATAATTCTTAGATATTCAAATAGATGCAAAAGGGAATAAAACTACAAAGCCATATATTAGAGAAAATTTTCAACCTTTCCAGATTAGATTACAAGATAAAAGCCAAGTACAAAGTTTTTTAGGTATTCTAAATTATGCCTCAGGTTTTATCCACAACTTGGAACTTTTAAGAAAGCCTTTTAAGGGAATTGCTAAAATAGAACAAGATATTTGAATTTAATCTTTACCTAGAAGATCGGGTAAAAAGATTAACGATAAGTATGAAAATCTTCCAAAATTATAGCTACTTAGAGATGATGACGACTTTATTGTAGAAACAGATGCCTCTGAACATTGTTGGAGTGGAATGTAGATTATAATATAGATAAAAGAAAAATTGAAGAAAGTCTCTATAGATATTGTTCTAAAACATTTAATGGTACTCAATCTAGATATCATAAAAATGAAAAAGAATTGGTAGCAATAGTAAAAAGTTGTCAAAAACTATATTACTTTTTACTACCTAAACGAATTTTGTTAAGGAGAGATAATACTCAGGTAAACACTTTTATTCAAAATAATTTACCTTCAAAACTCGAGTATAAATGATTTATTAGATGGCAAACTCTTTATGTTTACATGAATCTCTCATTTGCAAAATATAATAAGAAAACAAGAGAAATATGCAACAAAGTATTAATCTTATAAACTTGATAAGACAAATGTTACAATCTCTAAAATGTTCTCGTGGTGAAAATTCAATCCGTTGATTCTTCTATTTGGAATTTTCTGAGGCTTCGCAGCTTGATTTCGAGATTGAAGAAAAATTTAGTGGTCTTTCTTCTAAACTTCTTACAATTATTGGACCTTAATATGAATTTYTGGACCCCTTCTGCTTTGGCCTCTATTATATGCAAAGTGAATTGTTTTGATTGGTCAAATTTATATCCAGGTATGACGTGGCACTACTTGATTTGCCGGGCTGCATATTGACTTCCATTGATTAAACCTTGTCATCCTTAACATATGTCGACGGCTCATTGGTCAAGATGTCAAATACTTTTCAATTTTAATTAAGCATTTAAAATTACTCTTAATTATTTTAAAAATATTATAGAGATTTAGTTTAATTAAAATTTTTATATCTACAAATTACCGCCTGGAACTTGGTCATGGGGACAACTCGAAGATAGGTTTCGAGTGGACAAGTTCCAATCAATTTACTCCATTTGGGTCAACATCACAGGTAAAATAACTTGGGTTATTTTCGTTGGACAATATTTCATATATTTGGGCCCCTTCATTCTTCAAATAGTGGGCTTTTTTCTTTCTTCAATTTGTTGGGCTTTCCTTTCCTTCAATTTGTTGGGCCCATTCTTCTTCCTTTATCCTTCTTGGGCTTGACCTTACCTTTTCCTTTTCTTTTTATTTTCTTTGAAAACTCTATCTAATTTCAGATAATCCAAATCCTAATCTAAACGTATTTTATATATTGGAGTTGTGATAAAACTTGTTTTCCTAATTCTAACACAACTCCCTTTTCAAACTCAATCTAATTTATAATCAAAATCCTAATCTAAACTTATCTTACATATTGAAGTTGTGATAAAATTTGTTTTTCGGATGCTAATGCAACTCTCTTCTCTTTTGTCTATATATACATATTAATCACATGAGTTCTCCCTTTTACCTCTTCATTGCATTGCCAACGTCAACATATTGGTTCTTTTTATATGTTTTGTTTCTTCTTTGATAAGTTACCCTATTATTGCTTACCTAATTCTTCTATCCTAATATAGGACTTGTTCTTGCGCTTGAGGAATTTCGGGAGACATCCCAACTAGAGGAGCCAAAGAAAGATAAAGAATAGTATGCTTCCATCTTTTTCCTATAGTGAACACCTTTGTTTTCTCTTTTTTTTTTTTTTTTTGGGCAAGACTTGAATAATTTTATTTGCTTGATTTTCATCTCTTTTCCCTTTTTTTCTACTTTTGTTGCTTTCTTTTTGTTTTTCTTTTCTTTTTTCTTTTTGCCTTCTTCTACGTTTCTTCTTTTCCTCTACAGGTTGGCTTCCTTTTTATTTGCGCTTCTTTGCCCTCTTTTTTGTTTGTTTTGGCCTCTTCCACTTTTCGGGCTTGTTGGAAGCTTAGCCCAGTGCACCTTTCTCTTGTTTGTGTTGTTTGTATTTTTTTTCCTTTGGCCCATGTTCCCTCTTTGCGAGCAAGTTGGAAAATGGCCCAAGAAATTTTTGTTGTTTCGCCTTTGCTTCTTTTTTTTTTTTTTTTGGGTTCGTTGGCCCATGTCTTTTCTTTTGTGGGCCGACTAGACGAAGCCCAAATACGTCGCTTGAACCTTATTAGCTTACCATTGCGAGCCGATTGAAGGTACGACCCAAACCTAGTGGCTCATTTTGGATATGTAGCTCTCTTCAGCCCTCTTCACTTCACCAGTCGACGGCTAGTTTAGTGACGGTGACGGCGACGACTTTAAGTTGCAGTAGCAGCTTTTGATTTTTGACAACAGTGTTCAGAATTTGCAGCAGTGGTCATGGACGGCGATGGCAACGAGCTTTTTGCCTTCTGTTTGTCTGCTGCGAGCTTCGCAGCAGTGGCTCACTGTGTAACATCCCCAGATCAGAAAATATTTTAATTCGGGAATGTCATCGACTTAATTCTCATATATCTAAAATTTTAGCAAAATTTTTTGAAAATAAACAAATAAAATTTAAATGTTGAAAAAGTTCATAAATAAATAGAAAATTTAATTAATAGAACGACTCTTGGGTATCAAAGTCTGCTCCCAAACAATCTCCACACACCATCTGGTTAATTATCACCTGGAACGTACAATAAGAAAATATCGGGTGAACTACTTCAGTAAGTAAATCTCATGCATGAATGCATGTATCGTGCGCTATGTGTCATGAAATTCAAAAATTCACTTTCCTAAAACTTTCCAAAAATTTCATTTTCACCAAAACTTTCATTTATATCATAAAATCGTGAGCTCACTTGGTGTAATGCTTAGCCATTAAGCTCTATAGTGGACAATTATTATTTGAAATTTGGTCACATCTACTAGTAGAACCGCAAAGCGGTTAACATTACTTTAAGTTTTTGTGAACATCACCTCATAAAAGGTGAATAATACATGAATTCCCTACCCTACAAGAGAGTTGGGTCGGGTGTACCGATCCCTTACGCCCCATTTCTCACTCACACCTTTTATGGTCTAGGCTTTACACCCCTTTTCAAAATTTTTTACGTTTGAAAATCATTTAACATGAAAATCACATCTTTCCAAAACTTCATTCCTCAAAACATTTACTTTCCCAAACTTCATCTTTTAAAACATTTTCCTTCTTGAAGGTATGATTATGTCCATGTCAGAGAATGTGCAAATATTACAAACTACATGCTCATGATCATGGACCATATAAACTCTTAACTTAAAATTCTAATATGACAATGAGTAGTAAATTCACATACTGAAAATAATATTATATTATAACACATAAGAGCAATTATTAATTCACATTCAATTCACATAAGAAGATTCAATTATAATAACAACTCACTTACATCATAACTAAATGAGAATGTCGCAATTTACTTACATACTTCAATATCTATTATGAATTCACATCCAATTCACATAGAGATTCGATCATAATAACAACACACTTGCATCATAACTAAATGAAAATATCGAAATTTACTTACATACTTCAATATCCATTATGAAATCACATTCAATTCACATAGAGATTCGATCATAGTAACAACACACTTCATCATAACTAAGTGAAAATGTCGGAATTTACTTACATAATTCAATATCCATTATGAATTCACATTCAATTCACATAGAGATTCGATCACAATTACAACACACTTGCATCATAACTAAATGAAAATGTCAGAATTTACATAATACTTCAATATCCATTATAAATTGACATTCAATTCACATAGAGATTCGATCATAATAACAACATACTTGCATCATAATTAGATGAAAATTTTGGAACTTACTTACATATTTCAATATCCATTATGAATTCAGAATTCAATTCACATAGAGATTCGATCATAATAATAACACACTTGCATCATAATTAAATGAAAATGTTAGAATTTACTTACTTGTAGTTCTTAGTAAATTTGTTTACTTTAAGTCGCTAGCGGGGTGCCTTGGTTGCCCACAACGTCAATGTGCCACAGTATCCCAATATTATTACACAAAGAATATTCATCTGAACCTTATTTAATCAAATACATTCATTTAATACAGGTGTTTACCGTTAATACCTTCATCATTTTTCCTATGGTGACCTTAACCAATCATTTCTCAAGATTAATTTGCATTTCAATAAATCAAACTACTAATAGTACAATTTAACTTCATGACTCATAATTTGTTCTTAAAATAACAATAATAATCGTAATCACAATATGCATTATTTTATCATACAAACCATAAATTTCACCCTAAATTATATTCTAACATATTTCTAGAATTATATCCTCCTTTTACTTAATCGTACTAACTTAAATTTCAAATAAACATATTTCATATTTTTTCTTAATTATTATTACATAATAAAAAACATAGGCCATTCGGTTAATTTAAATGAAGAAACTAAGGATTCACCTCGAATACTGAACCTTAGGTGTGGTACTGAGTCTAAGATGTAATGGCATCAATCGTGCTCGAGTAAGAAATACGCTCTGGGCATGCGAACGGCGGTCCTAGTCGTGCACATGCGCCACACACGTAACTGGTTCAAACACAGCGCAGGGTGCTTGGTCGCTTGGTCACCGGGGCACCTGGGGGCCGGGGCATCTCCTTCTACAATAGGTGAATAATACTTGGTCCGGTTGACTACTGATGGTAGTAGCATCTGAATGAGCTAGAACTAGTCTCTGAGCTACTGCTGGTTCGAAACAATGGGAACTCCTCTCTTTTGCAAATTTTGCAGCAATGGTGTTGGAACTCTACCTTCTATTTTCTGGCAGCCATGGCGATGGCTCACAAGTGGTGATGATGGCAAGGAGCAGTAAGACGCGACCATGGAACTTTCTGCCTTTTGTTTCTGATGAGCTCTGGCGAGCGGTGGCAAGTTTTGCAGCAGTGGCCACCAATATTTTTTTGGCCTCCTGCATTTTGTTTTCCCATTTTGAGAAATAGTCCTCTACCTCTAAAACCATCTGATCAATGTAAGCCTTCAATTTGGTAACCCTCAGTACCTCAGTGAAGAACCTAAATTGCTCTTGTCTTGCAGAGTGGTTGATATCTAAGACAACGCCCTAGCCAAATGTGGGGCGTTAAACTGGTAAACCTCCTATTTGTTGAGATCAGATTTAAGAGCCTAAAATAAATGGGAGAAAATTTTTAGGCCTATAAAGAATGTAACTTTCTTGTTGTGCAGATTAAGTGTGAAGACACTTCTAAGGTTCGGGTACTGCTCCCTGAGCATGATGATGGGGCCTCTCAAGAATCTGACCAATCCTTCAACAAGCGACCAACCTTTGACCAATGGTAGGAGGCATTTTTTGTATCTTGCCATTATCAATGGGGAGATGATTATGGCGACGACCAATAGGAGACCCATAATGAGAAATTTGTTATTGTCATTCATCAGCTCCATTGTGAATTTAAAACTGCAAGATCGCAACTTCTAAGTGCTGATGGCAAAGGAGATTGAATGGAGAGTCAGAACAAAGATATGATAGTAGTAACGGTCATGGACTTGAGCGAACTTTTGAGGAATGAACTGGGATGGCGTTTTGGTTGCTGATGTTCTGGAATGCCTTTGTAGCAGAAGAAGATTGCGAATAGATATAAAAATGAGGATGATGGGCGTCGATCTGATCCTAATCAAATCTATTAGAATATGTTATGCATTCAATACTATCTTCTTCCATTCATCTAATAAACTTTCTGGAGCAGAATTCTTAGTGTTCTTGGTTTTTCTGCCTTGTCCTCTTAAAGGAGTTAATAAGACTTCTATGGGCACCAATAAGCAAAATTCTGAAGAGCTTCCTAGTAGTTATGTAGAATAATAAATGTGAATCAATATTGCATCATTCTGAAGAATTGTCCAAGACTCAATTAGCTGAAAAAAGTATTCATACAAACTGCAGGGTTGATTTTCAAAACTCAGCTGCTTCTTTTATCCTTTTTATTCATAGTGCCAAGGATACAAAAGTCTTGAAGGAAAACAAATCTATCATCCAAAATTGACAGAAAGGCTCTTTTTTCTTATAATTGGGTTTGGGCTAAGTCTTGGGCTCTTTGTTTTGTGGCTTAGGTTGGGCTTGGGCTTGGGCTTGGCATAATACTTTCATGAATTTGCATCACACTCATTTTTTTTGTCTTCTGGACCATGATCCTATTGGGACAGCATCACCTTTTCCATTCTTTTTTTTCTCTTTTTTTTGAGTCTCAATATACTTACCTTTTGAAATTCTTGAAGGCTGTGTAATTTGAAACCCCTAATAGATGAAAATCAAGGATTTTGAGATGCCAAAGCCACACATCTTCATCTCGGACAATCGAAGGGGGTCTAAATTTAAGCTTTTGACTTTGGATGTTCTCCCAGTAGCATCAAAATACTTAAATATAGATTGATTCTCCCAATGAGGTGAATTTTCATATTGGTAAATGGTCTTTATCATGCTCCAAGGAATTAGTCAATTCATGCTCCGTCTAATCAATCCGAAATGTCCTATTCCCATTGTCTTCAACTCATGGTGCAAATACAAGCCCCAAAAATTTCTCTCTTCATTTTGCAGATTGCAACCTCGACAAGACTTCTTGGAATGCCCCCAACTTTGGCCAACTACTTATACACGGGACTACTGGGAGTGATTGGAGACTATTCTTGTGAAGCATAAGAAGCTACTTCGTGACATAAAAATATATGATGCTATCTATGCTTCTTTGTTTATATATGACCCCTATAGCCATGTCATGCATGCCTTTTGCAAACTTTGGGGTACCGTGACGAACACATTGCACACTTCAATTGGCGAGTTGTCCATTTCACTTTGGGAATTGAGTCTTGGTGGTCTTCCTATTCATGGCTCGTTCTACGATGAAGTGATTCCTTCAAYRTCAGAGCTTTGCGAGACTGATGATGAAGGTAACTTGTTGCTTCCTCAAAGTTGTAGGTTTCTTTTTTTCACTTTTGTAAGGATTGCAAATGCCAACCCTTACGAAGTTTCTTTAAAGAATTGGGTCCAGTTTTGGTTTAAAGGACTAACCAGATATGCACTGCCTCCTCCAAGATTATGTGATAGGTGAACTGCAGCAAAGTCGAGGAAGTTGCATAATCTAATAGGTATCATGAATAGTGCTTATTTGAAAATTTTGGAGGGGAAAAGTGAACCTTTTGATGTACTTGATATTCCAAAGACTTTGAGAGGGGCGTACACTTAGCTACAATTTTATCTTGTTGGATATGTAAATTTATTCTTCCAGGTAGAGAGGTCAATTGCACCCGTTCTGGTGTCTTTATGGTGGCTAGCCTTATGGCTTTCGAGTGGAAATTCTCACTAGCTATACCAGCTTTGGTGAGTATCTACAATGGCTTCAGTAAGGTCTCATAGTCCCTAATTCTGAAGGAGTGTCATGCAACCTTCCTCATTCATTATGTGTATATGTTGATTGCTCAATACTTTAGCACCCATCATGAGAGAAATAACTCTTCAATTGCATGGATGTTCAAGTTTCATGGAGAGAAGATGCCAAATATATCTCTCTTTCAAAAGCACAAGCAATTTTTAGACATGTGGATGCTTTTTCCATGAAATATAACTGTACGATTGGTGACTATGACTGATCTTTGGCTGATAATGGGTTTCTATTACTGACTTGGTTTGATTACTTTGTTAGTTTATGCTCTAACTTTCTTACCATTCAACAAGATACCATTTATGTGATAGGACCTTATAGTCCGCATAGATTCTGCAGGCGATTTGGAGTTTATCAAGATATTCCTAGCGATTTGAGGGAGAAATCTTATTCGCACATATTAGGGGATTTGGATGGACTTTGAAAATCATCTACTCATCTTAAAACACGCTCTCTAGTTATACTTCCAGCAAAGACGTAAAACGACTTATTACTAAAGAATACAATGCTTTGTGGGTTTCTGGCTCAAGTGTAATTGCTAGAGTTTCTTCCAAGGGAAAGAGTATAGCGATCTCCAGTCCTCTAAGACCTTGTTCTACTGGGGCTATTGGTGCTACTTTTAAAGACCTCCAACAAACAAGATATTGTTTCGCATCCTTGCTGCAAAATTTCAGTCCTGAGTGGTGGGATTTTGCTAGAAACCCTCTTCTTACTAATGGATTGATAGTGGCTTGATTGAAATGGAATTGTGCTAGAATGATGACAACACGACTAAATCCCTTATGATTGATTTGCCATTGACTAGCAACCCTATCGGCGAACCAACTAGCACACCTTTGGAGGTAAGTAGTCCATCTCTTCCTTCATGTAACGAAAGGGCAAGGCCTTCTGGAAGGCAATCTATTGCTATTAACGTTTCTGAGTTCCACGGGTTAACATCATAAAGGCTAGCCAACTTAAATATCTTYAATTAATGCGGTGACAAGTTGCAAAAAAAAGCTTACTTGAACATCAATCGCGTCTATTTCTTCTATTGAAGAGGAAGTACTTATAAGGCGAAATGAAGAAAATGGACGTTGTTGATCTTTCTAGCTTTGGGAAATACTTGGTTGATCTTTTTGAGAAAGCTTGCAGATATGAGTCTTTAAGGTCCATAGCCTGTGAAATAATGACTAAGGAAGTGCATTTTGAGTCTCTTTCTAAAGCAAAAATCACAACTCATAGAGCTTGAAATGAGCCAAAAAGTGACATCTGCTTAAGCCAACGACCTACGAAGGGAATTTCATACTCTTTAGGAAAAGAAGAAGGAACACCAAGCCTAACTTAATACCATGGAAAGACATCAACAAGAAGTACCCATAAGCCTCCATAAGAGCCGAGAAGAATTGAGGAATGTGGAATTTGTTTGTTGCACTAAGAAAGAAGAGGTTGCTATCATAAAAAATGCCCCTTTTCAATCTGATGAGGCTGTGAAGAATTTGGAAGAGAGAAGGAGCCYATTGAAGTAAGCAAGCAAGAGATAATTAATTTCAAGTTTAATGTTTGAATGACTTTGTTTTATGCTCGCTTCTCAAATACTCATTTAATTTTTGTATGCATTTTTTATGAATGAATAAAAGTATGCATTTTTTGTTTAATTTAATGAATGAATAAAGTATGCATTTCTTCTTTCATTTTTGTTTATTATTTTTATTTATTTACAAACTATTTACTCAATTAAGGACTATCTAATTTGTTATGTAATGACTGAACTCCGAAATTAACTTCCAAGATGCCTATGTATCCTTTAAAAGGAATCAAGTCAAAATGTAGTTTGCAAATGTGAAAGAATTTATAGGGAGGGCCTCATCTTCACCTAAAAAATGTAAGAAGACTCCTTCAAACGAATGCCAATAGAGGATATGTTGGAAGTAAACAAGCCTCAGAGCCCATTGCTGATGTCACTCTTTCTATGTGGTTCTTCAAACAGGAAAGGTAATTGATGATTGGTTGACGCCAAGACACTAGAATGTACTTCTGCTAGAGCTTGCATTACCTCGTCTTCTCCTAAAACTGTAAGAAGACTCCTTCAAACAAATGCTAATAGAGGATATGTTAGAAGTAAACAAACCTCGGAGCCCGTCACCGGATGTCACTCTTCCTACATAGTTCTTTAGGCAGGATACCATAACAAAGGTAATCAATGATTGGTTGATGCCAATCCTTCTTCTACATAGCTAGCTGAAATATCATTGATTGTGTTATCTGCATCTTCTTATTCGTCATCTTCATTTTTATTTTTGATAAGGAGGTACAAGCCAATATTGGTAAATTGATATTTGATTTTGTGGATCCTACAATGAGAGGACATGTTCTATAGTTGCATCACCTAACGRTTCTATTATTTGTCTTGCGTACTTGCAATAAGGAAGGAATTCAAATTTTTTCACTTCACAAAATCAATAACTTGATTGATTATCAGTTTCGATTCTCCATAGACTCTAAGTTGCAACTCATGCATTTTCTTAGCTATTTTCAGCCCAAAGATAAAAGCTTGATATTGAGCAAAATTTCTTGAACATTGTTGAGTTAAAGAGAATGAATATGGCAAGAGATCACTTTCGAGTATAACAAAGATTATTCCAGCTTCAGCTCTATTTTGCTCCATCAAACTACATCTTTAATGGAGGTAAGACTTCAATCAATCGAACATCTTCATATAGTAAATCATCAGCCAAGTCCCATTAAGCAAGTAAAGGGTGATCATCTAAGAAATCCGCAAGACTTGCCCTTTAACGACTTTCTGAGGGTTACCATCTCGCCAAGTGATCAGAAAGAATAGGATTAGTTATTACATACTTGATCAGATTTGCCTTCAAAATGAGACACAAGTTTTGAGCTTGAAATACTCTTTTAGCTTATGGATTGTGAAGATGATAGCCAAACACAACATTTTTATTGGCGAATACATCAACTTATTTGGAGTCATCATTTTGCTCAAATAGATACAAGGCATTTTCCTTTCCTTTCTCGTTACCTTGAGCAATCAAAGCCCCAATAGGACATTCTTGGATAGATATATAAAGCAACAAAGGCTTTCCTTGTATTGGCATAGCCAAAATGGGAGATTTCACTAGGTATGCTTTTATACTTTTGAATGCATTGCTACAAGCTTCATCCCATTCAAAAGGAACTTTTTTTTGCATCAATCAGCTGAATGGTTGACACTTACCAGGAAGATTTGAGATGAATTGTCACAGATAAGTTAATTTCCCTTGTAAGCTTTGGATATCATGCCCATTCCAAGGTTCTAGCATTCTCAATAAGGCATCTACTTTGGCCCAATCAATTTCAATGTCGCATTGGTGCACAATGAAGCCTAAAAGTTTTCCTAAAGCAACTCTAAAGGCCCATTTCAAAGGATTCATCTTAAATTGGTAATGGCATAGTCATTTAAAAGCTTTTCTCAAATCTTTTAAATGATCATCTCATATTTGTTATTTTACGACTAGATCATCCACATAACATTCAATGTGTTAAGAGGATCATCTTTGAACATGGGGTTGGAGTATTGAAAGATCTAATCATCTAAGAAGTACTCCACTTCTTTTCCTACATCAGATGGCGCCKTACTCAACATCATAGGTCTTGCATATGTAGTGGACATGGTTGACTTGGCAGCAGCACCAATTGTTGTAGATTTGAAAGGGTAGCCTTTGAGGTGATGTTCTTCAGAACCATTGATGAAGTTGATCTGATTTGATTTGAAGAAAGGAGATGAATGGCAGAGGTTACCCCATTAAGCATGCCAAAATTTGTTTACACTAATCTCTTGTCTGTGAAATATAATAAGAAAATAAGAAAAATATGTAATAAGATATTAATGTTATAAATTTTATAAGACGAATGTTACAATCTCTGAAATGTTCTAGTGGCGAGAACTCAATCCTTGGATTCTTCTCTTTGGAATTATCCAAGGGCTTTGCAGCTTGATCTCAGGATTTGGAGAAAAAATTGATGCTCTTTCTTCTAAGATCCTCTCAATTGTTGGACCTTAATATGAATTTCTGGATCTTTTTCCCTTATGTTTTGGCCTCTATTTATAGACAAAACGAATTGATTTGATTGGTCGAAGTCACATCTAGGAGTGACATGGCATTACTTGATTCGCCGAGCCGCATTCTTGATTTTCATTGGTTAAACTTTCACATCATTGACGCATGTCGATGGTTCATTGGTCAAGATGTCAAATGCTACCCAATTTCAATGGAAGTATTTAAAATTACTCCTAATTATTTAAATAGATTATAGAAATTTAATTTAAAAAAATTTCCAAATCTACACGTTTCACTAAATATTCTCTATATATTGCAATTATTAGATCTAAAAAAATGTTTTAGGAGATTTCCTAACTAGAGATGGCAGAATTCATGAAGAAGATTATCGATTTGTAGAAAGATCTGAAAAATTAGTTGTCTCTATGAAATTGGGGGCTTTACGAAATTAGGTTCAAAAACACCAAAATTTGTTCTATTTGTAAAATAACTATCCTTATCATTTTAAAGATAATAGAGAGAATGTAAGCTTAAATATCCTTTCATACCTGGAAATTTCTTTTTTCTATTTTTTACATTAAGAAATTCTCCATCACTATCTACCTTTAAAACCTTAAGCCTAGAGGTAGAAAACGAAACCAAGCTGAATGAAACCAGGCTATGCTGAGTAGCTCTGAAGATATTACAAGGGAAGTTACTTGAGGTTATCATGTTGGGGCTGAAACGCCTATTAAAAGTCTTCTCGAATACCCGAAAATATATTGGTCAAAGCGATAGCAAAGGTACGGAAGCATATTAGAGCCTTTCTTTTGTAATTAAGATAAAAAAACTTGCTATGTTTTGTTCGGATATATATGTATTAGTTCACATAGAGTATGTTGTAATAATCTCATACTACTAGGAATCCTATTTCTCGTTACATATACTAGTTAAAACTTTCTTTTATACTATATATATATATATACACATATATAAATGTATGTAGCTTTTGTGGATTAATATGGTATCAGAGCTAGACTTAGGTACCTTGCGCCTTTGGAGGTGAAGGGGTCGAATCATGATGAACCTAACCAAGTCGTATCACCCTTATGCTCTAGTGGCAATACAGGTTGAAATTCACAGGAGGCTGCAAGCGCTTCAGATGGTAATGGTCCATTCCCATGATAGCTAGCTTTTGTGGGTTAACGTGGTATCAAAGCCATGACTCATGATTACACTATAGATATTCAAATGAATAATTTAAGTCTAAATGATGAAGGATATATTTCTGATGAAGATTTTTCAAAATTTGAACAAAGATATGCTCAAGAATGGGAGAATGATAGTGTATTAAATTATGATAATATTCCTATTAGATTTTTTAATGATGATAACTCTATAGATGATGAAGATTGGCATTATGATTCTCCTTAGAAATGGATTGTTGCAAGATATGTGATGACATCCTTTACAAAATCAAAATTATATATAAACAAGTAGAAGAATTAGAGGCTCAAAAATATTACTATTTGCACAGATATGAATATTTAAAAACTATTGAAGTTCATAGAGAAACCATAAGAATGGCATAAGAAAGATATGAAAAATATTTTTTTCCTAACATACGTATACTAACAATGAACAGATAAAGATTCATAAAAGCTTAACAAAACATTATAGAGAAATTCATCTCAATGAATAAAAATCACTGTAAAAGAATAGAAATTGGAGATAGTCATCTAAAAATAGAGCAAGATTTAGTAGAAATACAAAAGTCTATTATTTATTATGGAAAAAAAGATATTACAAGATCTAAATGAAATCAAAAAGTCATTTAAAGGAAATGATGCTGCCAACAAGTAAATCAGATGATACAATAATACATCATTTACTAAATATTGAAACCCCAGAAAGATATAAAGATAATAGTTTAAGATGGGAGATTCAGATTATGATAATTCTAATGTAGATAATTTAATAACCAAAATAGGAGATTTAGAATTAAATGATACTCCATATACTTTTATTAATTTAAAGCCTCACCCAATTATTAAAGATGAGATAAATTGGAATCCAAACATTAATAATGTACCAATTACTAGCAATAGAATCCCACAAATCAAAGAATGGATAGACAGCCCCAGGATATGTGAGAATAAGTAGAAAATGAACTGGTAAATCTATTTGTAACATATTTAGATCTAGATTGTACATGTGATATTGAAGAAGCTATAGATAAATAGGAGACTACTATTAGAATAGCAATTTCTGTTGATAAAATGGATTATCAAACTACTAAACACTTTATCTAGAGGAGTTTAGTTAATAAAGCCATAAGATTTTGGCAACACCTAAGGTATGATGCTAGTAACATGATATTTAATACTGATGATAATATAGTAAACAAGATATGCAGAGCTATTGAAGCTCTAACATTAGAACTTATAGGAGAAGAAAATTTGATAAAAGACCCAGCCACGATAAACAAATACAATATCGCACTTCTTAGATTACAATTATGTGATATGTGCGAAATAGAAAGATATGTTGCATATTTCAAGATTATAATTACCATATTTGTAATGGAGTAGCAAATACGCAAAGTTATTTGCCTATCTTTTATACTAAGATTCCAAAGCCTTGGGAAAGAGACTAATAGATACCTATTAACCCAGGAATTGTAGATAATTTGGGAAAATGAATTACACATTTAAAAGAAAAAATGAGCCAATAGTGTGGAGATGCCATGCTAGCTAAATTAACTAAAGGATTAAGAAAAAGAGTTTCTTTATGTTGTGATAGCACTAAAATTCCATTTATGGTAGGATGCGATAGCCTATGTTACTGTAATAAGATAAAAAGTATAGATAAAATCATAATCTTTAAAAAGATTATCCATTTTTGTCTAAAATATCTGTGGAGCATTCTTTAAACCAAAAGGCATTACTAGTCATTCATATTGTCCTTGTGGAGTAGAAAAGGCAGCTATCGGGGTGCACTTTTATTTGCCAAAATCCACTTTTACAATCAAATTTAGAGAATAGTTTTTTATCTCTAGTCCAGTTTATTAAACCTTCTTTATGTGGGAGAAAATATCCATCAAAGACTGTATTATCATTTAACTTTTTATAGTTAATAACCATCCTAACCTTATTTCTAATTATCTCTAAATGGTTTCTTACCATAAAAGCTGGAGAAATTATGAGGAGATTTACTGTGTCTAATTAAGTTTAAATCTAGTAACTCTTTTATCTATTTTYTGAATTCCTGTTGGCCTTCAGGATTATATCTCTTAGGCGTTAGTCTAATAATTTTATTTTTATCTTTCATTTCTAATCTGGCTTCAATATGATTTTTATCCCAAAACTGTAAAGGGTTTATCTGAATAACATAATTTTAATTATTAATCTGATCCATTGACAACTCTAATGGTTTAAAATGGTACTATAATAAGGGGATTCCTTTAGGAAAAATTGATTTTGTTTATAGCACTATACCACCACGATGGGCTGTGCATGGTTTAAAGTTGATAGGAAACCGTTTGCCATTAGGCGTTTTTAATAAGCTTTACTACAATCAAATGCTTATAGGGTGTCTTAAAGGTAACCTCATAAAGAGTAGTATCAAAGGCTACTTTATGAAATAATTCAACAAGATTATTTGCAAGCAAAATATATGTTCTACTATTATGGAAGTAAAAGCGAGGATACTTAATTAAAAATGATCATATTATAATTATCGGTTGTGGGATATCTCTATTAAGATTAATACGGTTATGAGAGATATCTTGTCCTATCATTGGGTATAAATCTTGATAAATCTTGATGATATTCTGTTGGAAAGCATACTGCCTTGCATAAGCAAGCTCCTAATCCATTATTTATATAGGCTGTAAAATATTTTGTGTAACACTTACAGATTAGAAACTGTTCTAACTCGAAAATATTACCAACTTTACTCACTCTTATATTGGGAAAATTGAGGAAAATAAAAAATTAAATATTTTAATACAAAAGATTTATAAAACTTTCGGCAGAATTTCCTCTATAATATCAACATTTACCCCTTGTAAGAAAATAAGAAAATCAACACTCAACCACAACCAAAACCCATCTCATAGAAATAAAATACCTCAAATCCCCAACAACCCCAAACCTTATCAAAATAGAAAATACTCATTTAAATTACAACCCAAAGATAATTTGAAGGAATAATCAATGGACGAATTAGAAAACAAATGAATGAATACATGAATAAATATTTCCCTATGAATGACTCACATCATTCAACAAGCATGTATTTCAAAATACGACACTCAAGTTTATCAAGCCTGCACACAAGCGACCTCCACGCACTATCTGGCTACTCACCACCTGAAATGCAAAATGAGGAAAAAGGGGTGAATTACAAAGATCAGTAAGTAAATTCCTATGCATGAATGCATATGACATGCTTTATCTATTATGAATTTCAAAATTCGTTTCATCTAAGTTCTCTAAAGTTTTTCATTTCTAACATAAGCTCACTTGGTGTATCACCTAGACATTAATCTCTGCATTGGACCATTATTCTTTGGAACCAAACAAATTATATCGATAGAACCGTTATGCAGTTAACAATTTATTAACTTTTCCTTTTACTTTCACCTCATCAAAGGTACTTTTTACTTTCATTTCCACCCTACAAATAGGGTTAGGTTAGGTACACCGGTCTCCCGTACCCCATTTCTCACTCACATCTTTTATGGCTTAGGCTTACGCCCCTTTTCCATTTCCTAACTTTCAAATTCATTACCGTTTACAATTTCCATTTGCAAACCTTATCCTTTAACTCATTTCCCTTATCAAAACCATGAACATGCAAACTTTACCAACGAAAATACATTATGATAATGAAATGAACATGAAGCAATATTCTAACATGTAATAGATAGCATTTTCACAAATTTACTTCAACATGGTCACATAATAAACATACTAGAATAATTAACATATATCACATTACATTTGAACGAAAGTCCATTCTCACAAGTTTACTTCAACATGATCACATAGTAAACATACTAGAATAATTAACATATATTACATTACATTCGAACCGAAGTCCATATGAAAAGAATGGATTTTACTTGCCTGAATTCCTTAACGTTAAAATTCTACTTCAAATGTAAAGTGAAGTCCCTTGGCCTCCACAATGCCAATATACCAAAAAATATCCTAATTATTATTACAAAAGGAAAATTCATTTAACATGACTGTTTAACTTTAAAACATTACATTTATCTTATGAACGTCGCGTATTAATTCATACTTAAATTTTCAAAGTTGACAACAATAACATATCAAAAGTATAAGTTATTTCATGGTTTTCAACTCTCGCTAACAATGACAATGACAACCATAATTATAATACATTTTTAAAACATTACYYCCATACTAATTTAAATACAAYATTAAATCATRTATAAACATAACCTAAGTTTTGCACAATCATCAATATCGAACACAATTACATAAATTATTTGATTAATGAAATCGAATAAACAATGATGTCACATTTAATTCAACGATCGTAAGTGTGATGCACGGAGGTACATTGTGCCCCGGGCTTGCAAATAGATGGCGAACAATATCCTGGTCGCTGGGCACCTGGTGAGCTGGGCGCTTGGGTGCTTGGCTTATTTTTGCTCCTGGCCAGACTTAGCTGATCAGAACTGAAACTTTGTTTCCGGTTGAGCTTCCAGCGACTGGTTGGTCTGGCGACCAGTCCGAGCAGGGCGCTGCGTGCTGCAGCTGAGCGCGGTGCTTGCACGGGAGGAACGCTGAGCAGCGAATCAGCAAGCTCCAGATGAGGAGGGCTGGTTGAACTCGGATCGGGGATGGCGGACCAGAGGGGTGTAGCAGTCCGGCTTGGCGACGCGGACGGCTTGACGACCGAGAAGTGGGGAGGCAGCTATGAACAGCACACGACAAGCAGAGGAACCTGTAACGACTCCTATAGCTCCCGTCCAGCAGCAGGTGAACGGTGTCTCTATCCAGGTGACACGGAAGCCGATCTGGAAGGCAACGGGTCGTGCAACTCTGGGCGGACCGCTCCTGGTCGGCGACGAAAGAGGATCGACGAGCAGCAATCGATCGACGCCCAGATCCGAAAACTCCCTTCTCTGGTCAAACCACGAGCAGTAGACGAGCGACTAGGGACTGGTGACTGGCTGAGCGATGGGTRCGGTGAATGATCAACCCGAGTAGAAAACAGCGATGTGTTCTGAGCCGCGTTCTGTCTAGTACAGCAGTGATTTCAGCGAGCAGACCTGGACTCCGGACGGTAGTGCAGCAATGATAAGGACTCGGCGTGGCGTCGGCGGCTGGAAGAAGGCAGTGACTATAGCCAGAAAAGGGGGTGGCTGCGGCAAGACTGATGGAAAAGGAGGTGGATGGTTAGGTTTAGGTTAGGGTTTCATTTCCATTTTCATTTTTTCTTCTTCTTTATTTGGTGGCTGAAACCCTAATCCCCTTCCCTTTTTTTTTAATCAAAAATTGGGTTGGGCCTTAACGAAACTTCTTTTAGGCCTCCTTATCCCATAACCGATCAAGTCCAATAAAATTTAAATCTTACGAGCTTTCTTTGGGCCATAATTTAAAGTTAAATTAGTTTTTAGTTTTCAAATAAGGAATAAATGGGTTCTAATAGGTCGGGTCTAGATTAATTAATTAAAAATTCTAAGTTAAATGGCACAGTAAATTTCATATTTAAATAAGTATACTTTTACGAAAACTCACAAACAAATAATAATAACATAGATAATTTATTAAATTTTAATTGGCACATCAAACATTAGGGCCTCCAAGTCCTTCCGCTGTAAAATAATTAAATACCAAAATTTCATGATGATAAATAAATTAGTGAATTGGCATATAAATTTGATGATCATATCAAATTTGTAAAAATAAAAACTAGCGTTCTGGGTATTACATTTTGCCTTATAAACTTTATAAGTAAATCCAATAGGAATATGTAGACTATGTGGAATGGTCATTTGGGTATATCGATAATTTTATCATTATAAGTAATTTTAAGTACATAGGGAGTTAYCTGATATGGCTAAACATTAGCAAKAAATGTTATGCCTAACATTATTTGTAATGTATCATTATATCCTTCATTCTCTATTACTAGTCTAATAGGAATAGTATCATTTTCAAATCTTAATATTGTTTCAATTGCTTCATCTATTTCATGTATTTCTCTACTAAAATTAGAATATTGATGAGGGTCTTGGAGTTTATCTCTTTGAAGATTATGACACAATTTCTTGCTAATGTAGTTACTATTAGCTCCTGTCTCTATTAATATATTTACTTTGGAGAATGTTTGTAATACACGAGATTTTTTTTATTAATTTTTATTTAATTGTGTATATTTGCGTGCCAACTAGGATTGGATAATATTCTATGTAGTTATTGTTTAATTGCACGTTTAACAAGTATGAAATTATCGTGATAATCAAATGAGGGTTCTTGGTTGGTTAGAAGCTCGACTTGTTAGGCTTGTTCGCTTTGTTGTCGAAAACTATATTTTTATCGAAAGAAAGGCTCGTTGAATTTAATTTAATGGATTGAATTAGTTACTGATGGGAAGGGTCGAAAGATTTGAGTTAGGGCCCAAGTTTAAAAAAAAAAAAAGAAGAAAAAAAGAAAAAAAGAAGCAAAAACCCTAAGTCTTCTTCTTCCTCCCCATTATGTCGCCAACGCCCACTCCCAAAAAACCCTACCTGCTATCGCCCTCACTCCCAGAAATCCTGCTACTCACACTATCTTTTCCTCCCTCAGTCGCCGTCATCCTCTATTCTCATTGCTATTAACCCTCGTGGCCGCTAGTTGAGGCTGAAGCTCGCACGTCGCACGTTTGCTGTGGCTTGTTGCTCACCCTCGCTGTTCAACTTCTGCACGACTACTCGATCGGAGTTGCTAAAATTGTTCGCGGCTTTCTCTGCACGCCATACTCAATTGGAGATTGACTCATCGGTTGCCTGAAGACTCGATTCCAAGTAGAGCTCCACTCTTTGCTCGTCGATCTCCAAGCTTGTCGGCCATCGCTCTGCCCAGATCAGCAACGACCCATCAGATCCAGTGGCTTGGAGGACTCTGGTCCGCGACTCGGCTAGGTCGAGATCGCCACAGCTCGCTAATCACCTGTGGTGGACTTCCCTACTACCTAGATCTTCTTTAACCCAGTACTTGCCATCGCTGCTTCTTTACTCGTCTGTATGCTCAATTGCTGTGCCATCGTACTCGCGATCATGACCGAAGAATCCATAGCTGCTCTGGACGAAGCAGTCCGCCCAGATCTGCCTCCATCTTCTTCTTCTTTTCCTCTGCTCGACCGRAGTTGCCATAGCAGTGCTCAGAACCGCGACTTCTCGGAGAAGCCTTGCCGCGCACTGCTTGACGCTTGGCTGTCACCTCCGCTCTCAGTCGTCGTTGTTGAGAGGTTGCTGTCGATGGTCAACTGACTTGGCTGGTCAGCGAAATTTCGGCCAAGATCAAGGGACAACAACAGGGCTAGGCGCTCAGTGCTAGTGCCAGTGCCAACGGGTGCCAAGCCCCCCAGTGCTCAGTCTAACACCCCGAAATTTACTTTTATTAAATTTGTTTGATTTTACGTGAAATTAGTGTGCCAACTAGGGTTGGACATTTTATATGATTAATATTTTTAAATCGTACATTTAATAGGTGCGGAAATGTTATCCGTGTCAAATAAGAGTTATCATTGGCTAAAGGCTCGACTTGTGGGTCTATGTATTAGTTAATCGAAAGTTGGGCTTTTTATCGAGAGAAAGCCCATTACGTTTAATTTACGAGTTTTGGTTAGATTTGAATGGGAAGGCCCGACGGATTGAGTTGCGGCCCAAAATAAAATTATTAAAAAAGAGAAAATAAAATATATAAAAAATAAAAAGAGAGAAAAGAAAGGAAAAGAAAAAGAAAAATCCATCTTCCTCCCTATGAAACCCTAAGCTGCCGCCACCGCCGCTGCTCACCTCTACCAAACCAGACTGTCACTATGGGCCAAGCCAAGTCCACTATCCGTCCGTCGACTGCTGTAATGGGTTGGAGAGCAGCGTCGCAGGTAATGTAGTTGTCTCCTGCGTCGTCTGATGATGCCGCGTCTCCACAGCCGCCTCACTCGCAGCCTGTGTTAGTCCATCGATCGGTGAGATAAGGGGTGCCCAATTCAGTTCACTCGTAGCACCACTCCCCGCTTGACTCAACCGAAGCAAGCAGCCAAAGAAGATCCCGTCTGCCAAGCCGTCAATCGCTGGCGCCCAGATGAACGGGATCTCAACGCCAAACAGTCCGCGTCGTTCCTCACGCCACACAACCACCTTCCTCACCCGCCAGCCCATTCTACCCTTGCGACCCCGATCCTTTCTCCACCTTCTAGTTCTTCCGTTGCCTAGACCTCGGCAGCGACTCTGAGGTTGAACTGCCAGCACTCACCGCCGACAAGGAGCGGGTCGCCTAAAGCTTGACCAGTCGACTAGGTCAGGTGTTGTGCGCCATGCTTGAACTAGCTGTGCGCGCTGCCGCTCGTTCGCCGATAGACCTTGTGCCAGCTCTGTTCTGCACATTGCCTGTTTCAACGTCACCGAATTTCGCCGAAAAACAGGTCTGTTGTAGGCCGTCTGTTGCTGGTTTCCTTCGCTGGCTGTTCACCAGTCCTGGGGGTGCCCAGAGCTAGCGAAGGCTAGTGCCCAGCAGCACCCGGCGCTCAGTGCCCAGCAAGCACAGGTGCCCAGCCCGCGAAGCCCAGGCGCCCAGCGCCCGATGTCCAGGTGCCCGATGCTCAGGCGCACCGACGCCCAGACCCCTGGGACCATTGCACACGTCTCTTGAACGTACGTTCGGGAATCCATTACCGCTCTCGCAACATCCAAATATCGTGAATTTAAGGTGAAACGCTAACATTTAATATTGAAATTGTATGACTTGTAATAAATATACCTTAACGTGAAATCATGGGAAATGTAGTTAGGTAGGTTTATACCCGAGCTAAGGAGTCGGATTGTATCCTTAAAACTTAATATGCAATAGTATGAGAACTAAATGGGATTTATAAACTTATAAAAGACATTGTTGGATTAACCGCATAATACTTAAGTTGAAACGATCAAAACTAAGTAGACCCTCTTCTATAATCAACTAGGTTATTTCAAGGGCTTACGTTGAGATCGATTGGAGAAGTCCAGTTCCAACTTAAGTAAGAATCTGTTTATGTACAGGATTTCGGGTAAGTAATCCTCTTATTCATATCATTATAAATGAATGAAATTGAACGTTTTTTTATTACTGGAATATGTATTGTGTGGAAATTTTATGTTTCTATGTGGAATTGTGACGAAAGTTGAATTGTTCGTATTTAGTAGTACTTTATGTTAAAGAATACTATTGTGATTTCATATCATGTGTTATTTATTGAACGTTATCTTATGTAAGATTGTATGCGTTTCATGTCATGAGCATGTAGTTAGAAGTTTACATCACATTTGACATGAGCCGTTCACGTATTTAGGAAGTGAACAGTTAGAAAATGGGATTTTGAAGGAAAAGGTTAAAGTTTTGGAAATGTTAAAGTTTTAAGAAAGGAGTGTAAACCTGGCCACGAAAGATGTGAGTAGGAAATGGGACGTGGGGGATTGGAGCCCCGACCCTACCCTCTTGGAGGGTAGGTAAGAATGGAATGTTCACCTCCTTGGAGGTGAAAGTGTGAATGAAAACCTTTTTTTTGAATGTCKCTTTGCGGTTCTACTGGTAGGAATGGAATCGGGTTCCAAATAAGAATGGCCCACTGCAAGCTTAGTGGCTAGGTCTTACATTCTAGTGAGCTTGCGAACGAATGGAAATGGAAARTTTTTATTGTAAGTGAATTTTGAAGAGAATGTTTTGTAATGAGTTTTGAAAATGGAATGTTTTGGAAAGTTTTTCATTTAAAAGGAGAAACTTTGAATTTTCACATGTAGGATATGTTCATGCATTCATGCATGAGGTTACTTACTAGGCTTTTAGGCTCATTCCTGTTCCCCATGTTTCCTTGCAGATAATATGTAATCCGATGGGGCGAAGAGGTCGATTGTGGGCGAGCTTTGATACCCGTGAACTGGTTTTCGAATTTATATATGAAATAAGATGAATACTTCTGAATGTTTTAAATTATTGAAGTTTCTTTGTGATTTTTATTTTTGAATGGTTTAAAAAGGCTTCCGCTGTATTTCTCTTTGAATAACTGTTGAGATAGTGAGGAGTTGCTAAAAAGTATTTTTGACTCTTTTGGATATTGTTGAGTTTTAAATAGACGGTTGTTTATTTTGGAACGGAATGACGTGGCATTCTCAGCTTAGGATTGTTCCTAATCTGGGGGTGTTACACCCAGGGCCCCGGCGCCCTAACGCCTCGATGTGTAGGTGCCTAGACTCCCCGACTCTTGGGGCGTAACGCCTTTTTTTCGCAACACTTGGATTTTGTGGACTTAAAAAGTGAAAACATTATTAATTAATATTGAAATTTTTGACCTATGAAATTATATCCTAAAGTAAACTTGTGAGAGAACATAGATTAGGTTTAATACCTGAGTGAAGGAGTTTAAATTGCACCCTTAAAAGACATGATAATTGGTAATGTAGGAACTAAGTATGGATTAATAATTGGCAAATAGCATTGTTGGAATAAACCTGAATATCTAAGTTGGGACATGTGTGCTAAATGGATTTTCTTCTGTAATCAAAATTAGATCATTTCGAGAGCCTTAACGTTGAGAACAATCGAGGGATTTCATTTTGCAATTCAAATAAGAAACCTTTAACGTAAAGCATTCCGAGTAAGTAAATTCTCACATTCTCATTAACGTATATGTGTTGTTGTTATAATTAAATTGCTTTTAGGTGAATTGGATGTGTATTAAATCCAATTTCTATGTAAGTAAATTCTCACATTCTCGTTAACGCATATGTGTTGTTATTATAATTAAATTGCTCTTAGGTGAATTGAATGTGTATTGAGTCTGAGTTCTATGTAAGTAAATTCTCACATTTCATTAACGCATATGGTTTGAGGTATCTGAATTCTTTTAAGTAGATTAATGTATTGTATATGAGATTTTTATGAACACCCATACCCGCCTATCTCTTTTGTTTTGTGTTATGTGGTGGCGATATGCGATTATGTTATGAAACGTATTGATTGTGTGGAATGTTTTTACATGTTTCATATCTTTTACCATTATTATGTCGAATGGCATRTTAATTACAGTTATATGTATTTCATACATTGGGAATATAATTACTGTTCTACATCATTTTTGGCATGAGCCATTCATACATTTAGAAAGTGAATGGTTTAGGAAATGAAATTTTGAAAGGGAATGTATTTTATAAATTATAACATGTTCAGGAAAATGTTAAAGTTTTCGGAAATGAGTGTAAACTTAGCCATGAAAAATGTGAGTGGCAAATAGGGCATGGGGGATCGGCGCAGCCGAACCCATCTCTGGGAGGTAGGTAATGATTCACCTCTGAAAGGTGAAGGATGAAAGGAAAAGTAAAGGAATGTTAACCGCTTTGCGGTACTATTGGTAGGAATGTTATCGAGTTCCAAATAACAATGACCCACTGCAAAGCTTAATGGCTAARCATTACACTCAGTGAGCTCACRAAAGTAATGAAATAGAACGTTTTTGCAAGTTATAAATTTTTAAAGAAAAGATTTTATGAGAAAGTTTATGAAATGGAAATGTTTAGGAAGTTTTCATTGAAAAAGTGAGATTTATAATTCATGACATGTAGGGCATGTTCATGCATTCATGCATGTGATTTACTTACTGGGCTTTATAGCTCATTCCATTTCTCTTGTTTGCATTTCAGATGATGTGCAGCTAGATGGTCCGAGGAGGTCGCTTGTAGGCAAATTAAGATACCCTGAAGTTATTTTAAATGAATGTTTTGGATTAATATAGTTGTTGACTAGAATGATTTTTGCTTATTATTAAGTATTTCTTTTTGGTTAAATTTTTTTGGATTTTCACAAATTCGTGTCAGGGAATAAATGGTGACATTCCCGATTTAGGATAAAGTTCGTAATCTGGGGGTGTTACAGTTTTGGTATCAGAGCTTAAAGTTTTAAAAATGATTTTGTAGACTTCATAAGAAAATAATTTATAAATTCTTGAAAAGTATATGGGTATCAAGTCATGCCATAGGCATTTCTCCCAGGACCATCTAGTAAGGTTTATGTTATAGTTTGAGTTATTAACTGATATTTAATGTTTATTTGTTATAAGGACCAACTTGTTTGTGTTTGAAATTTGGAAGGTTCGTTTTAGACCAAGAGGCATTACAATCCATTTGTAATACCTAAATTAAATCGTAAATGTCGTTTCTTACCTATCCACGAGATGAAATTAAAATTGTCAAGAATGTAAATTCGATGTCAAATTTAGGACAAAGTGTTTGTAGAATAAAGTCTCTGAAGGAAATCTTTTTGCCAGGAATGTGATACTTACTCTATATTAAAGTATGGTTTAGATGTTTAAGATGTGAGACTCCTCTTACTTGATTCAGAAGTCTTGTAAAGCAAATGTTGTGCAATTATAAGGTGATTAGTTAAGTTGGATGGATAATCTTTGATAAGTAAAATACTGAATTCCTTCTGACAATGCTGAAGGAGTTTTTGGTCAATTTGAATAGGTTTAACTTCAGTTGGATAGTTTTTTAAACAAAGTATTTTTACATAAGGAGAGGTAAACGATATGTGGTTTTGATTCCAARATGCTGAAAGGAATTAAGAACAAATTTGTAAGTTGATTTYGGACTATAAGGCTTCGATTTTGACTTTTGATGATTTTGGGCTTTTGATGAGAGGATCATTGAGTTGAATTTCTATTTTGTTTGGAGATTTTTAAATTTTCTTCTTTAAGAAGTTGATCTGATTTTAATTGTATTGAGGAGATTAAGATGTTTTTGAGGAAAGGAATTAGAATTCGTTGGAACAAATATGGTAGGTTGGATCTAGCGCAATTTAAGAAGTGGTGATGTATGTAAGCTTATCAATATATAAAATAGGGGTTTATGGATCTTCTAGAATTATAAAAAGCCAAAATGTTATTTATTGAGGGAAAAGTTAAAATACCATCGGATATCTAGTGTTCTTTTAATATTTCAAGAATATTTTTGAGGTTTAGTTGGAAAACTAGTCCTACTAGTAGAATTAATGATCATGTACCTAGTTTTCACCATGGGTTGCACATGTGTTACCCGTGAAGAAGAATGATGGATCTATGAGGTTATGCATAGATTATATAGAATTGGACGAGGTGACGATAACGAATAGACACCCATTTTCTAGGGTTGATGATTCATTGATCAACTTCAGGTGCTAGATATTTTTTTTAAGATTGATCTGTGATCAGGTTACTATTGACATGACTCCCTAAGAGCTAACCTAGGAACGAAGGGGATAGGATGCATACTAAGTACCAACGATATGTTTTTGGTAAACTCTCAATTTCGAGGACGAAATTTATTTTATAGGGTAGGGTATTGTAATACCTGAGATTTCTTTTTATTAATTTTTATTTAATCGTGTGAATTTGCATGCCAACTAGGGTTGGATAATATTCTATGTGGTTATTGCTTAATTGTACGTTTAACAAGTATGAAATAATCGTGTTAATCAAATGAGGGTCCTTGGTTGGTTAGAGGCTCAACTTGTTGGGCTTATTCGCTTTTCTATCCAAAACTATATTTTTATTGAAAGAAAGGCCCATTGAATTTAATTTAATGGATTGAATTAGTTACGGACGGGAAGGCCCGAAA
This sequence comes from Rhazya stricta, assembly GCA_001752375.1. NCBI lineage: Eukaryota > Viridiplantae > Streptophyta > Magnoliopsida > Gentianales > Apocynaceae > Rhazya > Rhazya stricta. The sequence goes on from MEJB01000094.1 coordinate 4,864,047, forward strand.
GATTTGGGTTAGGGCCTAAGTTTTAAAAAAAAGAAAAAAAAGAATAAGAAACCCTAAGTCTTTTTCTTCCTCCCCATTATGCCGCCACTGCCCACTCCCAGAAAACCTTCCCCGCCGCTGCCCTCACTCCTAGAAATCTTGCCACCACACGCCTTTTTCTCCCTCAGCCGCCGCCATCCTTTGTTCTCATTGCTGTTAACCCTCATGGCTGCCAATCGAGACCAGAGCTCGCACGTCGCGTATCGCTGTGGTTTATTGCTCSCCCTCGCTGTTCAATTTCTACATGAATACTCGATCGGAGTTGCTAAAATTGTCCGCGGCTTTCTCTGCACACCGTACTCGATCAGAGATTGACTCATTGGTTGCCTAAAGACTCGATTCGGAGTGGAGCTCCTCTCTCTGCTCGTCGATCTCCAAGCTTGCCAGTCATTGCTTTGCCCACATTCGCAACGAACCATCAGATCTAGCAGCTTGGAGGACTCTGCTCTGCAACTCGCCCAGGCCAAAAGCGCCACTGCTCGCTGATTGCCGRCGGTGGACTTCCCTACTGCCTAGATCTTCTCCCTTGTGGTCCGTGTCGTCACCGCTTCTTTGTTTGTCTGTACGCTCAAGTGTCGTCACCATCGTCCGAGTGATCATGATCGAAGAATCTATAGCTGCTTGAGATGAAGCAGTCCACCTAGATCTGCCTTCATTTTCTTCTTCTTCTCCTCTGCTCAACCGGATTTTGCCATAGCCGCGCTCAGAATGGCGACTGCTTGGAGAAGCCTGCTGCGCATTGCTTGCCGCTTGGCGGTCACCTCTGCTCTCAGTCGTTACTGCTGAGAGGTTGCTGTCGGTGGTCGACTAACTTAGTTGGTCAGCAGAATTTCGGCCAGGATCAAGGGATAACAACAGGGCTAGGCGCCTAGTGCTAGTGCCAACAGGGGCCCAGGCGCCTAGCGCCAGTGCCAGCGCCAGTGCCCAGTGTCCAGACGCCCAGACACTCGGGACGTAACGCTTTTTTTTCGCGACATTTGGATTTTGTGGACTTAAAAGGTGAAAACATTATTAACTAATATTGAAATTTATGACCTATGAAATTATATTCTAAAGTAAAATTATGGGAGAACATAAATGAGATTTAATACCCGAGCGAAGGAGTTTAAATTGCACCCTTAAAAGATGTGATAATTGATAATGTAGGAACTAAGTATGGATTAATAATTAGCMAATGACATTGTTGGAATAAACCTGAATATYTAAGTTGGGACAGGCGTACTAAATGAACTTTCCTTCTGTAATCAAAATTAGATCATTTTGAGTGCCTTAACTTTGAGAACAGTCGGGGGATTTCACTTTGCAATTCAAATAAGAAACCTTTAACATAAAGGATTTCGGGTAAGTAAATTCTCATATTCTCATTAATGTATATGTCCTGTTGTTATAATTAAATTGCTTTTAGGTGTATTAGATGTCTATTGAATCCTAGTTCTATGTAAGTAAATTCTCACATTCTCATTAACGTATATGTGTTGCTGTTATAATTAAATTGCTCTTAGGTGAATTAAATGTGCATTGAGTCTGAGTTCTATGTAAGTAAATTCTCACATTTCATTAACGCATATGATTTGAGATATCTGAAATCTTTTAAGTAGATTAATGTGTTGTATATGAGATATCTATGCAAGTAAACCCTCATATCCGCCTATCTCTTTTGTTGTGTGTTATGTGGTGGCGGTATGCGATTATGTTATGAAATGTGTTGATTATGTGGAATGTTTTTACATGTTTTATATCTTTTACCATTATTATGTCGAATGACATGTTAATTACAGTTGTATGCATTTCATGTCATGGGCATGTAGTTAGTGTTCTAATCATTCCTGGCATGAGCCATTCATATATTTAGAAAGGGAATGGTTTAGGAAATGAAATTTTGAAAGGGAATGTATTTGATAAATTGTAACTTGTTCAAGAAAATGTTAAAGTTTCTAGAAAGAAGTGTAAACCTAGCCATGAAAGATGTGAGTGGGAAATAGGGCGTGGGGGACTAGCGCACCCGAACCGACCCTCTGGGAGGTAGGTAATGATTCACCTCTGAAAGGTGAAGAGATGAAAGGAAAAGTAAAGGAATGTTAACCGCTTTGTGGTACTACCGATAGGAATGTAATCGGGTTCCAAATAACAATGGCCCACTGCAGAGCTTAATGGCTAGGTGTTACAAATGAAATGGAAGGTTTTTACAAGTTATAAATTTTGAAGGAAAGATTTTATGAGAAAGTTTATGAAATGGAAATGTTTAGGAAGTTTTCATTGAAAAAGTGAGATTTTATAATTCATGACATGTAGGCCATGTTCATGCATTCATGCATGAGATTTACTTACTAGGCTTTATGGCTCATTCCATTTTTCTCGTTTGCATTTCAAAYAATGTGTAGCTAGATGGTGCAAGGAGGTCGCTTKTGGGAAAATCATGATGCCCCGAAGTTATTTTAAATGAATTTTATGGATTAAGATGATTGTTGACTAGAATGGTTTTTGCTTATTATTAAGTATTTCTTTTTGGTTTAGATTCTTTTGGGTTTCTGCAAATTCGTATTAGTAAGTAAATGGTGAAATTCTCGGGTTAGGATAAAGTTCCTAATCTTGGGTGTTACAATGTTATTCCATTAAAATATTCTTCTTTTATCTTATAATTTTCTAAGTAATCATTGTTTTCTATTAAGGGTAAATTATATCTATAAGAATTAGATCTTTTAGGAGGTTTACTAAAACTCCTATATCTGTAAAGGATAATCTAGGAGGAATGTTGTAACACCCCCAGATTAGGAACCTTATTTTAACCCGGGAATGTCACTCATTTACTCACTGTCACAAATTTGCAGAAGCTCAAAAGTATTTTAAACCAAATAATAAATACTTAATACAACCATCTTAATCTATAACATTCATTTACATTGACTTTAGGGTATCGTAGCTTACCCACAAGTGACGTCCTTGCCCCATCTAGTTACACATTATTTGAAATAAAAATAAGAGAAAGGAATCAGCTAAAAGGCCCAGTAAGTAAACCTCATGCATGAATGCATCAACATATCCTACATGTCATGTGATTATAGAATTTCGCCTTTTAAATGAAAAACTTTCCAAACATTCCTTTTTCGGAAACTCTTTACAAAACCTTTCCTTCAAAATTTACTTACAGTAAAACATTCCATTTCTTTTCATTTGTGAGATCACTAGAGTGTAACGCCTAGCCATTAGGCTGCAGTGGGCCATTTGTTCTTGGAAACCCGATTACATTCCTACCGGCAGTACCGTAGAGCGGTTAACATTCTTTCATCTCTTCATCTCCCTGAGGTGAATCATTACCTCCCTCCCAGAGGGTCAGTTAGGGTGCACCGGTCCCCCACGCCCCATTTTCCATTCACATCCTTCATGGCTAGGTTTACACTCCTTTCCAAAATCTTTAACATTTTCCAGAACACGTTACAATTTATAAAATACATTCTCTTTCAAAATTTCATTCCCTAAACTATTCACTTCTCAATGTATGAATTGCTCATGTTAGGAATGATGTAGAACACTAACTATATGCCCATGACATGAATGCATATCACTGTATATAACATATCATTCGACAAACAGTTCAAGATATGAAACAGCATATAAAACACATGAAACATTCCCCACAATTAACACACCTTATAATACGATCCCACACACAACACATTAAACCATCTAAAAGATACATCCAATCATATGCGTTAATGAAATGGGAGAATTTACTTACATAAATCTCGAATTTAATAACAATCGCACACATACGTTAATGAGAATGTGAGAGTTTACTTACCCGGAGTCCTTTACGTTAAAGGTTTCTTATTTAAATCTCAAAGTGAAATCCTTCGACTGTTCTCAATGTTAGGGCACTCGAATCAACCTATTTGTGATTAAGAAAGAAAGTCTATTTAGTTCAATCATCCTCACTTAGATATTCAGGATTTATTCCAACAATGTCAATTTCCAATTATTAATCCTTTCTTAGTTCCCACATTACCAATTATTATGTCTTTTTAAGGTTATAATTTAAACTCCTTCGTTCAGGTATTGAACCTAATCTACGTTCTTCACAATTTTACTTTAGGATATAATTTTATAAGCCATAAATTTAAATATTAATTATTAATATTTTCACCTTTTAAGTCACAAAGTCCAAGAGTCTCGGGAATGTTTTTGGGTTCTCGGTGCACCTGGGCATCCGGAGCCTGAGCGTTGGGCATCGAGGCTTCGRGGCATCGGGAGTCGAGCGTCTAGGCGCCTAGTGTTGGGTACGGGGCACCTAGCACTGGGCGTTGGGCACCCGTTGGCTCTAGGCACTCCTAGAATTAGCTAGTAGCTAGCCAAAAGAAACCATCAACAGCCTACGGTCTGATTTCAGTAAGGCTTTCGACATTCCGAAGAGTAGCTACTAGAACGACGTCGCTGTCTGCTGTAGAGACTGGCAACAGGATGCACAGATCTGGTGAACTTTCGGTGAGGCAAGAAGTCCCGACCTGATCTTGGTCGAGAAGCAACTGCGTGGGTGGATGGTAGTGTCGCACAGATCGGTCGAGTAAAGGAGGAGAAAGAGCAGATGAAGGCAGATCCGACGAGTGATACTAGCAGCGGTGTAGTCGTGATTTGCAGTTACAACAAGCTCGAGCAGTGGGCARCAGCAGCGCGAGTAGCGGACTTGACGACAGATTTAGGAGACTCCAGATCTGGATGATCTCTGGTCGGGTGCGCAGATCTCCTGGTCGGACGTTCGCGAGCCGCTCAGCGACGCACACAGATGGGGTTGCCGAGCTCCCGCTAGGCAACTCTAGAACTCCAACGGCGAAGTTGCGTCGGGCAGGAGGAAGAGGGAAGAAGGAGGAGAAGACGAAGGCTGATCTGGGTGGACGGCTTCGTCACGAGCTCAGCAGTGGGAGGAGGGAATAGAAGAGGGAGAGAGGAGAAATAGAAAGGAAAGGCCACGACAAGGGTGTCTGTAGGCAGAGGGAGAAGCGGTAGCGGATGGTAGGGTGGGTTAGGGTTTGGGTGGCGGCAGTAATGGAGAGGAAGAAGAAGAAGACGATTCTAGGTTTTTTTTTTTCTTTTTTAAATTAGGCCGTAACCCAAATCCTTCGGGCTTTCCTATCCGCAATTAACACAAATCCATTAAATTAAATTGAACGAGCCTTTCTTTCGACTTAATTTAGTTTTTTGAATGAAAACGAATAAGCCTAACGAGTCGAGCTTCTAACCAACCAAGGACCCTAATCCGACAAACACGATAATTTCGCATTTATTAATGTATAAATAAAACATTAACCACATAGAAAATTTTATCGAACCTTAGTTGGCTCACAGATTTGCACGATCAAACGAAAATCCATAAAAAGAAATCTCGGGTATTACAAATTCTATTAGTTATCATTCAGGGTTTTGGTAATAAATCTAATTGTAATGGTATTTCCTCTATTTCTTGTATTCTTGGTAAACTAGGTGTTTATATCTAACTTACTTCATTAAAAAATAAGAAAATTCTATGGTATCTTTTATTTCAAAATAATCAAAATGATGTGTATTAGATATCGCACATGAGATCATATAAGTAATCGAATAAGGTTTGTTGTATTGATAGAAAAATTATTTTCTCTTGAAGTCTTGCAAGAGATTTAGAGTTTTATCAAAATCTTTGTCTTGAAGGTGATAAGAAATTCGAGGATAAATATTAAATTTTAACTTTTTACACTATATATTTCTTCGTAGTATTCCTAAGCAGGATTCTTMTCTATTTTGAAATTCTATTATCCATTATTGCTAAATCGATAAGAGTATCTAATCCGTCTTTAAATGTAAATTACATAATTATCTGCATAACTCCTATATGAATCATCCAAGGGTATTTATTATTTATATTCACCCTTATATTTCTGGGTATTATCTATGACATGTTCTAACGTACTAGCTTGACTAGTTTCAACTATCTCTTGATTATTCATCTTCTTCAGAAGATGTATATTTTGTATCGGTTTGTATAAAAATTACTTTCTTCAGAATCTATATCTTTGAAATTATTTATCTATATAAATTCACCTTGTTCTATTAAGGCTTCAATATTATTACCAATTTCTATTTTATTTTAATTTTTCTCAAACGTTTTAGRGCATTTATTGGCATAATGTCCTATCTCGTTGCAGTAGTAACACTAGAAGGTTTTTGGATCCTTTTTATCATTTTTTCTTTTATAAGAAGGCTTTTTATCTTTTTTGTGATCTTTCTTCTTATAATATCTTGCTTTTCTTTTCTTAAAATATTTCTTTTTAAAAGTTTTCTCTTTTTGTATTTTCTTTGTATCTTATTATAGTAATATAGGCTATTGTATCCAACCATAAATGGCATTATAGTGTTATCACAACATTAAGAAACTTTTTTTCTTAATCTTTTAGTTAATTTAGCTAGCATGGCATCTCCATACCATTGGCTCATTTTATCTTTTAAATGTGTAATGTTTTTCCCCAAAGTATCTACAGTTCCTGGATTACAAGTATCTATTAGTTTCTTTCCCGAGGGTCTGGAATCTTAGGATAAAACATAGGAAAATAACTTTACGTATTTGCTACTCTGTTATAAATATGGTAATAATAATCTTGAATTCACACATATCATCATATAATTGTAACCTAAGAAATGTGATATTATATTTGTTTATCGTGGCTAGGTCTTTTATCAAATTTCCTTCTCCTGTAAATTTTAATCTTAGAGCTTCAGTAGCTCTTGGTCGAATCATGATGAACCTAACCAGGTCATATGACCCTTATGCTTCACTGACAGTATGGGTTGAAATCCGCAGGAGGCCGCAAGCACTTAACATAGTAACAGTCCATTCCCATGAGCTAGCTTTTGTGGGTAACATTGTATTAGAGCTAGACTTAGGTGCATTGCGCTTTGGTGGTCGAGAGGTCGAATCAGTACGAACCTAACCAGGTCGTATGACCCTTATGCTCCAGTGGTAGTACAGGTTGAAACTTGCAGGTGGCCACAAGCACTTAAGATAGTAACAGTCCATTCCTATGATAGCTAGCTTTTGTGGGTTATATATATATACGTTAGGGATAAAATCCACYACATAATTCAAACTACCAAGAAATCTTTGCAATTGGAGAAAGGACCGGATGATGGCAGATAAATATTAGAATCTAAATATCAAAGATAGAGATCAATCGAACTGATAACAGGAATATTCTTAAATTTTTAATAATCAAAGTTTATAAAAACAAACAAACAAATYACAAAATAAATAACACAAATTTTAAACAAATAAGTCAGGAGATTAAACCAGCCATTTAGGAATTTAAACAGAACAAATAGGTATTTATAAATGCATGAGGTAGGAGGCAGAGCTTTCCATATGCATGCAAGAAAACAATTTAAAAGAATCGAAATTTATATATAATATATGTAAGAAAATATAAGTAAGTAAACTTACTTATAAAAACCTGAGATACAATTCTTCTATGATCTTCAGACAAGTGATCGGATGTTGATACAAAAGGATAGGAGGGTGAGGGGAATTTATAAAAGGATTCTCTCTCTATGGTTTTTCTTCCTCTATTTTGCCTCTCCTAACAATGAGGGAAAAGCCTCCTTATATAGAATTCAGGAGGGGGTATTCCTACAGTAATCTCGTGAGCACTACAGAAAAAATTCAAAAGTGCTACAATGTACAGTGCATTTGAACAGTGTTTATAATAATTTTCTGTATAGAGTGCTACAGTACTCTACGGTATTTTGCTACAGGAATTTCTATGAAGTCTTCTACACGTGTATCATTGTAAGTCAATCTTGTTTGGAGCTAGAGATATCGTCGAGTCTTCAGAGAACACAGCCTTTGATGACGACAACAGAATATATTGCAACAGGAGCTGCTGCATTTCTTCAAGGGATTTTGCCACTGCAAGTTTTGCTGCGAGCTGGGATTTCTCTTTCAGGAATTCTTTTTGGTCTGGTGTAATAGCCAGAGCCATGATCTTTTGCGATGTCTTCCTATGTTGGTAGAACTCAATAATAGATGATACATGGAAARTGGGTGGATTTTTTAATAATGTCCACCATTTAATTTGGAATTTTCTTTGAATTACTGGGATTTTTATAGAGATGTTGTATTCCATATACCATGACAGAACCCATGGTAAATAGAATTTTGTGTGGAACAAGGGTAAGGTTCCAAAATGGGATTCTTCGGGAGTGGGTTTATAATGGATTTTAAAGGTATTGTATGTGGTTTTTATAAAGGATTTATGGTTCAACCATTCTTAGATTGTACCAAAGATATCTCACCATTGGATAAACTGAAAAGAAAGGTTGTAGAATCACACACACGAGTATCAAATATATCAACCATGTGCGCTGGGATTTGTAGTTCTGGATATAGAAGGAATTGTACCATGCCGGCTAGTAGTCCCAGTAGGTAACGGTTTCATGGTAAAAGGGTTTGCTTTTGCAGGGATCTGAAAATCCAAATTCCTAGTTAAGTTCACCCTGGGATTCAACCATGTGTCTGGCGACAGGATATTTAAAATTTTAAATGTTGAATAAGCATGTTGCTGGTGGTTTTTGTCAAGGAAACAGTGTTTGATTTCCACCGACCCGCAGGTTTCTAAAATTGCTTGATAATAAATAGGGTTTTTACAAGATGAACCGGCTTTTAAAACCAATTCTGTCCAAAAAGTTTTTGAATAGTTTTGAACACTGAAGGTTCATAAAAGGTTTTTTCATTTGAAACAATGTTTTGAAAAAGGGGTTTTTTGATAAAAGGGAGGATACTTTAGTTGATTTCTCAACCAAGGTATCTTCCTTAATCTGAGAGGTACTCTATGAGGTCCTTTTTTTTCTAGATTTGCTAGCCTTTAGCAGGGACAATATCCTTGCCTTTGTCTTCAGAAGAACTAGCTTGGAATTTGGAGAGGAGATCTCGGAACTCCTTGGAATTTGCCAGTGTTTCCATCAATTCTTGTCATGGGATACTCGAAACTGAACTGGATTTTTTACTGGAATTTTTCTCATCTTCTTCACACATTTCATACCAAGATTTTCTTGGAATAATTGGCATTTTGGATGAAGTGGAGTCTTTTTGTGGGATTTTGACTTCTCTCACTCTGTTCTTTCTCTCTCATGTTTTTGGGTGGCATTGTGATTCTGTAAGAATTCTCTTGTGAGAAAATCAGGGATGGAATTTGTATCTCCTGTTCAAAATCAAATATACTTAATATATCCCGCCATCGGCAAAATTATGTTTTAATGCAGGATTTTGAACAAGTTTTTGCAAAACAAATTTATAATCTATATGTAATAGAAGATTTTGATTTACTGAATCATTTTGAAATTTTTGTATGCATATGATAATGCGCAAAATATGCAAACATAGAATCTTAACAACAAAGGATTTTAAATTTTGCAAAATGAGAGATTTTGCAAAGAGATAAAACATTTATCTGATTTTTATGAATAGAATATGCTTTGATGAGATTTAGATTTTTAGTCTGAGATTTTTCTAAAAAAGGAAAAACTAGACTGGTATTTTTAGCTTTAAATGAAATACATTCCGTATTTACTTTATAAGGAGTTATCAATGTTAGGAAGGGTGTTCCTAATATCACAAGATGACAAATATATTACAATCACAAATGGAGTTTTTATGGAAATATTTGAATGGATATTGAAGCTTCAGTCTTTTATTTGACTTGGAGCTTGGAATTTTTAGCATCAGATGAGCTACTATTAGTAGATTCTTGAAATTTCTTTAGAACTAAGCCATCTTTGATACAGTTCAGATCAGTACCAGTATCATATAAGGTAATGGTATCAATAATATAATCAGAAGAGAATTTAAGAGTGATACGAATGAGGTATTTCTGAGATGTTATTTCTCTAAGGACAAATAAGAAATCAGTAGGGAGTTTATTAATATTTTCTATTTGGCTAAGAAGCTATAATCGTTCATTTGGTTCTGAATCAGATGAGGAATTTCCATTTTATTTTGAAAGAAGAATTTGAATAATAGCAGAATCTTGATTTTGTTTTTCTTTTAAATCTTTTATCTCTTGTTTTATGATTTTTGATTTCTTGCTAGAGGCTAGAAATTGAAATAGAGGATTGTTTTTTAGATTTTTTGAGGATGTTTGTTAAATCTTAGATATTTGTGGATGTAGATGGAAGAATGGAGGGTTTTGGAGGAGTTTTTTCATCATAAATTAACATTAGAATTTTTTCTARATATTGTTTTTGTAAAAGAGAATCAGAAATATATTTAACATTTCTAAAAGAGTTTCTTGTTCTTTGGTAAGAATATTTAAAGAACTATTTGAAGATTCAGGATTTTCAGAGGATGATGAATATGAATTTTATCAATTTGAAGGGTTTTTTTAGAGAATGATGATTTAGAAGAGCTGGAATTAGAATTAAAAAAAAAAAACTAGAATGTTTGCAATTTTTTCATAAATTTCTCGATCTAAATGAAATTCATTACTTTTTTTTAAGAGAATTTACAGTATTTAGCATAGTGTCTTTTTTTTGTGACATTTGAAGCATTTCACATCTTTGAGATTTGATGGAGGTTTGGGTTTTTTTATTGTAAGAGGATTCTTTAGAATATTTTCGAGAAGGATTTTTTTTGTAAAAATCATCAGGTGGTTTTGAGGATTTTTTATATCTTCTATGATGAGAATTTTTGTAAGATTTGGATGAAGAAGGTTTACTACAATTGCCATTACAATGGGAGGATTTTTCTAGGAGATTTTCAAACTGTCTACAAAAGTCTCCTAACTCCGTTTTAGACTATTTGAGTTCTCTTTTTAGGGATTGTTGAAGTTTGATATCTTGACACAATTTTAGACCTTTTTTATGGATTTGGCTGATCAATTCTCCAATGTGAATTTGTGATATGGAATGATTTTTTGATTTATTTCTTCACGGATTTTGTTCCTAACTCTTTCTCCTAGGAAGTGAGGTAGGCCTACAATGAATTTCTCTTTCCAAAATGGTTGATTGGAATCTTCTTTAAGCATAAGCCTAGTCAAGAATGATAGATGACTGCCAATGTATTTCTATAATTCATAAGACCTCTAAGGGTAAGCCGAGGAAGGCACGAGACCTGCCAGTGCAACAGACTAAAAATATAAATCTCATCAAAGTATATTCTGTGTATAAAAATCAGATAAATGTTTTATTTCTTAGCAAATTCTCTCATTTGCAAAATCTAAAATCCTTTGTTGTTAAATCTGCATGTTTGTATATTTTGCRTATTATCATATGCAYATAAAGATTTCAAAATGATTTATTAAATCAAAATCTTTTATTACATATAAATTATAAATTTACAAAAGAAGTTTTGCAAAAACTTGTTTAAAATCCTGCATTAAAACATAATTTTGCCTGATGGTGGGATATATTAAGTATATTTGATTTTGAACAGGAGATACAAATTCCGTTCCTGATTTTCTCACAATAAAATTCTTATAGAATCACAATGCCACCCAAAAAAGTGAGAGAGAAAGAACAGAGTGAAAAAGAAACCAAAATCCCACAAAATACCTCTACATCATCTAAAACGCCAATTATTCCAAGAAAATCTTGGTATGAAACGTGTGAAGAAGATGAGAAAACCCATCAAAATTGCAGTCAAAAATCAAGTTCAATTTCGAGTATCCCATCACAAGCCCTGATGGAAATACTGGCAAATTCAAGGAGTTCCAAGAACTATCTCCAAATTCCAAGCCAGTTCATCAAGTGATAAAGGCAAGGCTATTGTCTCTGCCTCAAGTCAGCAATCCAAAGAAGAAGTACTTCATAAGGTACTTCTCAGATTAAGGAAGGTACCTTATTTGAGAAATCAACTAAAGTATCCTCCCCTTTTATCAAAAAAAATCCCCTTTTCAAAACATTGTTTCAATTGAAAAATATTTTTATGAACTTTCAGCGTTCAAAACCATTCAAAAATGTTTTGGTACAAATTTGGTTTTACAAACCAGTTCATCCTTTAAAAACCTTATTTATTATCAAATGATTTTAGAAATCTATGGGTCGGTGGAAATCAAACATTTTTTCCTCAACAAAAACCACCAGCACCCTACTTATTCCACTTAAAATTTTAAATATTTTATCACCTGAAACATGGTTGAAATCCCAAGGTGAACTTAACAGGGAATTTGGATTTCTAGATACTTTCAAAAGCGAACCCTTTTACCGTGAAACCTTTACTTACTAGGACCACCAATAGGCATGGTACAATTCCTTCTATATCCAAAACTATAAGTAAGTTTTCTTACTTATATTTTCTTACATATATTATTAATTTCGATTCTTTTAAATTGTTTTCTTGCATGCATATAGAAGGCTCTGCCTCCTACCTCATGCATTTATAAATATGTGTTTGTTCTRTTTAAATTCATGAATGGCCGATGTTTAAATTATGTATTCTTTATTGTGTGATTTGTTTGTTTATTTTTATAAACTTTGATTATTAGAAATTCAAGAATATTCCTGATATCAATTCGATTGATCTCTTTGATATTTAGATCTTCTCGAATTTATCAGCCATTATCGATCCTTCACGTGCATTTTGGTATCAGAGCCATGAAATGGTGTATGATTTTCTTTTTGAGACTATTCAGATTTGGGTAGATCTGAGTACATCTTGTCTATTCTAGTGATTGTTTTTTGCATAAGACACGAGACCCACCAGCACGGCAACAAGTTGGTAGCCATAATTGATCTCGATCTATCTAGAAATACCTAGAAATGGAGAATCTCTTTAAGAGATCTACTTCATCAAGTAGTTTCGTGTCCAGATCTACTGAAGATCTGAAGAATTAATTATTGAAGATTTTGAAAAATAAATTGATAATTKGACTATTCCAAAAATTTCTAAAAATCATGTTTATAAATCTGCTTTTAATCTTTTTAAATCTGATTATGTTATAAAAACCAAAGAACAAGACATTCAACTATCAAAACCTTTTGAATCTCTTCATCTTCTCCTCTAAATCCCCAGAAAAACACCGATCTAGGAATTACAAGTACCTTCACATAGGACTTGTCCAGATTAATATCGAACCTCTTACAAAAGAAGGTTTAAATACCTCAATCTTAGTTGTTCTAAGGGACACAAGATTTTTTAATTTGATGATTCCTTATTAAGTTCAATCGAGTTTAGTCTCTGTACTGGTCTGATTACTTTTGATCGTTATCCAAATTTCACTATATCTCTAGATGATCCCAATATCCTTAAATCCCTTATCCTCTAGATCAAAACCCATAACTATCAAATGGTAGAAGGATCCATTCCTATAGCTTTGATGTATCGGGTTCATTATAAAGCCATGCAATCTGCCTTTGCAACTAAGGTTAGATGCCAGAGTAAGAACGGTGAAACCCTTCTACTCCAAGTAGATCTCTCCAGATCTAATCTAGTAATTCCAAAATCTATCTAGTGGAAGGATATTCAACTTCCAGATGAGTGGATCTTACAAGGAGCCACTCCTCCTACATATTTAGTTCATTCCCCTCCAAACACTGAGATTAGGAACATAAACCAATTCTCAGATGTTTCTGTTAAGCTTAATTTTCATAGAAAAATTCCAAACAAACGATTTACAGATCACTATTCTAAATCCTAGACCATAGATCTAGGATGGATTTCCCAGATCCTGACGGTCATAGATCACCACAGGAAAACTGCTTCCTTGGCAGATCTTCCCAAGTATTCTACATTAGATATACCTATAACTTCTAGAAATCCCTTTCACAAAACTGATTACTCTTCTGAAATTTCCAAAACAATATACTGTAAATCCCCTTCTGATAGTGAACCTACTAGTCCTTCATTTTCTGCTAATCACTGAAAATACCCACCATGAATTAAATATGATTTCAAAAGATTTTCAATTAGATAAAAACATTTTACATAATGGTTTTTATTCGAATGAAAATTCTAATAAAGGAAATTGGTTCTTTCAAAAATTCMTTTCTGAAAGAAAACAAATCTAAGAAAAGTACTATGATTTTGTAATTGCAAATAAATTACTTGTCTTATTTTTTGATTGGTTTGAAATATACTACATTATTCCAAATAAAATAAAATATTCTTTTTCATCTATTCAACCTATTACGACTCCATCTAAGAAAATTCCTGAGGGGCAATCACTTTCTGCCTATTATAAAATCTAGGCAAATCATCCTTCTCTCCATGGTATAAAAATAGATCATCTGGGAAAATCTATAGAAGCTTTTCCTTATAAAAATCCAATAGATGACATTCTTCAAAATACCAAAAATACCATAAGTCAAAAAAATTTTACAAATACCCATTTAAATACCATAGGAGAACAACTCGATAGGATTGAAAAGTCCTTACCAATTATTTCTAAAAAATCTATTACCTCTGAATCTACTTCTTCAAAAGAAGAAAAGAAATCTCTCGAAAATCCTATTTTTAAACCCTTTTCTATCTCTGATTCTAGTGTAAAAACCATTAGAGATAATAAATTAGAATTTTTTAGAGCCATTCCAGATCAGTTGAGTCGTATAGACTTATCTCCTGCCTCTAGTAAAATCATTCCAGATTCTGCTTCTGAATCCAATAAGATTAATGTCTTAGAAGAACATTCTTCTTCAGACACTGATCATATATTGGAGCAATTCCAACCTAAATCCACATCAATTCCTAGCATCGATCCCATGACTTAGCAGTCATTTATAATTCCTATTCCAAATTCCCCAACTGCTCCAAATATTACAGTAGCAAAACCCATATCCAATACCGTTTTAATGCCTCATCTATCTATGATTGGAACATAGATAATTTATCTGATTATCAAATCATTAGTTTCCTCCAGAAAATGACCATGGAGGCAAATGCCCATAAAACCCAGATAGGAACCGAGGATAGAGCTATAGCTGAACTCCTTATCACTGGTTTCTCTGGCCAATTAAAAGGTTGGTGGGATTAT
>MEJB01000094.1:4879079-4929555 GCA_001752375.1 Rhazya stricta
ATAGAGCTATAGCTGAACTCCTTATCACTGGTTTCTCTGGCCAATTAAAAGGTTGGTGGGATTATTATCTCATTTCACAACAGCGATAAGATATATTTAACGCTGTTAAGACCAATGAAGCTGGTAACTTCATCGTGGAAGCCAATGGCCAACCTATAGCTGATGTCATATCAACTCCGATCCTTTCTATCTCCCTCCATTTCATTGGAGATCCTTCACATCTAAAAGATAAAAATGCCAAGTTATTATCAAATCTTAGATGTAGAAAACTTAGTGAATTCCAGTATTATAAAAATACTTTCCTTACTAGGCTTATGCTTAGGGAAGATTCCAATCAACCCTTCTGAAAAGAGAAATTCCTTGTAGACCTACCTCACCTCTTAGGAGAAAGAGTTAAGAATAAAGTCCATGAAGAAACAAATCAAAAAATCATTCTGTATCACCAGTTCATCTTTGGAGAACTGATAAGCTAAATCAATAAAAAGGGTCTAAAATTGTGTCAAGATATTCAAACTTTGACAATCCCTGAAAAGAGAACTCAAATAGCCTAAAAAGGAGTTAGGAGACTTTTGTAGACAATTTGAAAATCTCCCAGAGAAATCCTTTCACTGTATTGGCAATTGCAGTAAATCTTCTTCATCCAAATCTTACAAAAATTCTCATCATCAAAGATACAAGAAATCCTCAAAACCACCTGATGACTTTTACAAAAAACTTTCTTGAAAATATTCTAAAAAGTTCTCTTACAATAAAAAACCTAAACCTCCACCAAATCTCAAAGATGTTAAATGCTTCAAATGTCATAAAAAAAGACACTATGCTAAACACTATAAATTCTCTAAAAAACTTAATGAACTTCATTTAGACCTAGAAATTTATGAAAAAATTTCAAATATTCTAGTTTTTTCTGATTTTGATTCCAGATCTTCTAAATGATCATTTTTTGAAAAAGCCCTTCAAACTGATGAAATTCATACTTCATCATCCTTTGAAAATCCCGAATCTTCACATTATTCTTTAAATGTTCTTACCAAAGAACAAGAAACTCTTTTGGAAAATGTTAAACATATTTCTGATCCTCTTTTACAAAATCAATATTTAGAAAAAATTCTAAGTTCAATTTCTGATGAAAAAACTCCTCCAAAATCCTCTAGTCTTCCATCTACATCCACAAATACCTATGATTTAACAAAAATCCTAAAAAAAATCTAAAAAACAATCCTCTATTTTGATTTCTAGCCTTTAGCAAGAAATCAAAATCAAAAAACAAGAGATAAAAGATTTAAAAGAAAAATAAAAATAAGATTATGCTATTCTTCTTTCAAAACAAAATGAAAATTACTCATCTGATTHAGAACCAGATGAACCATTAGAGCTTCCTAGCCAAATAGAAAATATCAATAAACTCCATGCTGATTTCTTATTTGTCCATAGAGAAATCACATCCCAAAAATACCTCATCCGTATTACTTTGAAATTCTCTTCTRATTATATTATTGATACCATTATCTTATTTGATACTGGTGATGATGTGAACTGTATCAAAGATGGCCTAGTTCCAAAGAAATTTCGATAATCTACTAATAGTAGATTATCTGCTACTAAAACTTCCAAGCTCCAAGTCAAATACATGACTAAAGCTTCAATCATCCATTCAAATATTTCCATAAAAACTCCATTTGTGATTGTAAATGATCTTTGTCATCTTGTGATAGTGGGAACACCCTTCCTAATATTAATAACTCCTTATACAGTAAATTCCGCAGGTATTTCGTTCAAAAATAAAAATACTAGTCTAGTTTTCTCTTTTTTAGAAAAACCTTAGACTAAAAATTCAAATCTCATCAAAGCATATTCTATTCATAAAAATCAAATAAATGTTTTATCTCTTAACAAATTCTCTCAATTGCAAAATTTAAAATCCTTTGTTGTTAAATCTCCATGTTTGCATATTTTACACATTATCATATGCATACAGAGATTTCAAAATGATTTATTAAATCAAAATCTTTTATTACATATAAACTATAAATTTCCAAAAGAAGTTTTGCAAAAACTTGTTCAAAATCCTACATTAAAACATAATTTTGCCCGATGGCGGGATATATTAAGTATATTTGATTTTGAACAGGAGATACAATTCTAAGCCCTGATGGAAGCACTGGCAAATTCCAAGGAGTTCCAAGAACTCATCTCCAAGTTCCAAGCCAATTCATCAAGTGATAAAGGCAAGGCTATTGTCTCTACCTTAAGTCAACAAATCCAAAGAAGAAGTACTTCACAAGGTACTTCTCAGATTAAGGAAGGTACCTTAGTTGACAAATCAACTAAAGTATCCTCCCCTTTTATCAAAAAATCCCTTTTTCAAAACATTGTTTCAATCGAAAAATCTTTTTATGAACCTTCGGCAATSAAAACCATTCAAAAACCTTTTGGACATAATTGGTTTTACAAACCAATTCATCCTTTAAAAACCCCCCATTTATTATCAAAAGGTTTTAGAAATCTGCGGGTCGGTGGAAATAAAACATTTTTTCCTCGACAAAAACAGCAGCAACATGCTTATTCCACTTTTAAAATTTTAAATATTTTATCACCTGAAATATGGTTGAAATTCTAGGGTGAACTTAATTAGGAATTTGGATTTCCAGAATCCTGCAAAAGTGAACCCTTTTACCACGAAACCTTTACTTACTGGGACTACCAGCAGGCATGGTACAATTCCTTCTATATCCAGAACGGTAAATGCCAACACACATGGTTAGTGTATTTTGATACCCGTGTGTGTGATTCCTTAACCTTTCCCTTCTGGTTCATACAATGGTGGGATATCTTTGGTACCACCGAAGAATGGTTGAATAAAAAATCCTTTGTAAAAACTGCATACAATATCTTTAAAATCCATTACAAACCTACTCCAGAAGAATCCCATTTTGGAACCCTATCATTGCCCCACAAAATTCTATTTATCATGGGTTCTATCCTAGTATTTGGAATACAATACCTCCATAAAAATCCTAGTCATCTACAGAAAATTCCAAATTAAATGGCGGACATCCTTTAAAATTCCCCGCTCATTGCATGTATTATCCATTATTGAGTTCTGTCAACACAGGTAGACATCCCAGAAGATCATGGCTTCGGTTATCACATCGGAGTAGAAAGAATTTCTGACAGAGAAGTCCCAGCACGCTACAAAACTTGCAGCAGCGAAATCCCCTGAAGAAATGCAGCAACTCCTATTGCAATGTATTTCGTCGTTGTCATCAAAGGCTGTGTCCTCTGAAGACTTGGCTACATCTCCAGCTCCAGACAAGGTCGACTTATCATGATATACGGGTAGAAGACCTCTTAGAAATTCCTATAGCAAAATACTGTAGAGTCCTGTAGGACTCTACACAGAAAATTATTGTAAACACTATTTAAATGCACTGTACACTGTAGCATTTCTGAATTTTTATTGTAGCGCTCATGAGATTACTGTAGAAATACCCCTCCTGAATTCTATATAAGGAGGCTCTTACCTTATTGTTAGAGGAGGCAAAATAGAGGAAGAAAAATCATAGAAAGAGAATCCTCTCATAAATTCCCCTCTTCCTCCTATCCCTTTGTATCAACTTCTGATCTCTTCTCTAAAGATCAGATCGAAAAATTGTATCTATATTTACTTACATATATTATATGTAAAAATTTCAATTCTTTTAAATTTGTTTTCTTGCATGCATATAGAAGGCTCTACCTCTTACTTCATGCATTTATAAATACCTATYTGTTCTGTTTAAATTCATGCTTGGCCAGTTCTATCGCCTTATCTGTCTAAATTCTGTATAATCTCTTGAGTTATTTGTCTGTTACTTGATTTTAAGAATTTTTAGAATATTCCTTGTATCAATTTGATTGATCTCTATCATCAATAATTAGATCTTCTCGAATTTATTAGCCATCATCGATCTGGGTAGATCTAGGTGTATATATATATATAAAATAGGGAGACATATAACTTATAATAGATATATATATTTCCAATTTGGTCTTGTTCTCAATTCTCTCTAACAAAGTTACTTATACTAGTCCTCTGATACACGTCTACGTAACTTAATATAGTTGAAAGTCTATATTAAAAACATTAATGACTATAATTTTACTTAAAACAAATGCATTTTAACATCTTAACAAAAAGAAGTTCCTACAGATTTTATTATTTCACACAATATTTCTCGTATTTCTTATTGTCAAGTGCTGAAAATCAGTAATGTAACGTTTACTTTGTCACCATACTTTGTGAAAATGTTTCAGTCACCTAATTCAGCCCCTCCTAGGTTCTTTCAATTAGTATCATATCTTTGACTTTTGTTTAGGTGTTAATACCCTAGGAATAAAAGATCTACGGTTTATCCTTCAAACAACCTATAGGGATTTTCTACATACAAACCACCTCTTTTCAATGGCACAAGTTAAAATTTCTGGAAATTTTGTATGTGTATATCTCTATCTGCTTTGTAATTATGATTTGTGGAGTATTCTCATTAACGAGCCTTATGTGCCTTTGTAAATGGTGTTCAAGTACCCAAGCTAGAATATGCATTTTATATTGAAGAAATCAGAAAAATTTCCTTAACTTTCCAAGCCATGAACATCCTCTGTTGTGCCTTTAATGCAAATAAATACAATAGAGTGAGTAGGTGAGAGTCGCCTATTCAATATGAAGGATGCCTGAAGTGACTCAATAAAGTATAATTCAAGGCAAAGAGTCCAAACTAGTTCATTATTATAAGTTATCACTATGAAGTAAAATGATAATATCATAGATATGTTCACYAGATTTAAAAACATTGTGGATCGGCTAAAATCCTATGACATTGCATATTCACATRGAGAACAAAATTGAAGATTTTGGATGCTATGCCAAAATCATTGGAATCAAAGGCACTAGCTGTTCATAAGGCAAAAGATGTAAAGAAATTTCCTATGGAAGAGCTTATTGGTTCTCTTCTGATAGACAAGATGAAAGTCCATAGAAGAAGTGATAAATAGGATCTTGAAAGAGGAACAAGAAAAATTGTCTACAAAAAAAGGTGAGAGAACAAGGAAAGAGCAAGGATCATCTAGTGGAGAAGAAGATGATGATAATTTTGCAATGGTTGTAAGAAGATTCAAAAGGGCCTTTAAAAGAGGAAAATTCAAAAATGGAAATTATCCAAGCAACACCATCAATAGATGGTTTGAGTGCAAAAGCATAGATCATTTGTCTGTTGATTTTCCTAACCCAAAGAGTAAAAAGAAGGGAGGAAAGCCCTTCAAGAAAAAAGAGCATTCTATTTGGGACAATGATGATGAAGAAATCAGGCTAATGATGACACAAGTGAGAAAGCAAATATTTACTTCATGGCTTTGGGAAAAGATGTAACCATTTCTTCTCCTATTCCCTCTTCTATTCTGGAGGATGACAATGTTGCTCAGTCCTGACTCATAGATATTTATGATGAGAYGAAAGAATGAATAAGAGAAACATGGACATGAAAAAGAAAATTAATATTTGATGAATGGGAATGCTAAGCTACAACTAGATAATGGGTCTCTTGGTGATTCCCTGAGAATGCTTAAAGGTGATAAAGTTAGCGCATTCATGAATGTAGATAAGCTTACCAAAGAAAACATAGGTCTATGCAAAAAGATTTATTCACTTGATATCCTTTTACATGAGCATTTTGTCTTGAAAAGGCTAGTCGGTGATTTGAATGCAAGCATAATCATGTTCAGAAAGAGAAAAGAGAACCTTAATAAACTTATTGGCTCTCAAAAATCCCCTTAAGATAGAAGAAGCACCAGGTATATTCATAAGTATAAGCATACACATCAATGGAACATTTGTCAAAGCCAAGACATCTTATGTGCCATATACTTATTGTACTTATTGTTGTGACGTTGGTAATTGTTAACCCAATAGGGCTTAAGGTCCTTTTTTTATGATTTTGATAATGACATAAGCCACGTTAGTTATATAAATTGTATTGTTGTTCTTATAGGATTACAGAATCTTGAGTAAAGCCCATGACAACCATTGATTAACTCTTCAAGTTACAACGATACGTCACTGATAAAAAAGATGATATTGGATGAAGAAGAAGATCTACATAATGCATACAAGTGAAAGATTCAATCAAAAAAAAATATTCAAGTTTTAAATAGGCTATAGGCTAAATATGGTGTTTTTCATTGTTTACTAGGTTAAGTATCTATTCTCTTTGGGTACTTAGTCTTTTTGGATATGTTAATTAACTGCATTAAGATTTTATGTTTTAATGTTTCAAGCTCAAAGTTATTTTTTCAAACTTATTTATCAAACATCTTTATGAAATATTCTTACACTAACTTGTCAGGAATATTTGAGTTGATAATGAAAGTGTTTCTTAAAGACGGTTTCATTTTTTGGGCTGACAAAGTATTTCAAGATGTTCTTTGAACCAAACTTTGAGAAAGCTATTTTTATCTAAATTGTTCATATATCTTTAGCTTAGCTTCATTAATTGAAGATTTGAATATCTTTGTGAGTGAAATCCACATCTTCACTTGAGCTTGAAATTCCAAAATACCCATTGATTGGGAGTGGCACAGATCTGGACTTGTAGCATCTTGGGTTAAGAAGCTAACCTCACCTAAGGATGTTAGTCCTTACCCATTCATAATTGCAGAAGCAAAGAAATAATTTAAAAACTTTAAAAATGAAAAGATTCATTTTCTAATTAATAAATTTCAAAGAAACCAAAATACCATTGCAATACCAAAATCTTATGGTCTATATGAAATGTAACTTCTTAGAACTGTAGTTGATAAATGAAAGATTCCTAAAAGTAGGCATTGTTCTAGTCTGAGTCTGCCCCTAAGGAATCTCTTCGAATCACCTATCTTTTATCACCTAAAACATTGAGTTAAAGGAAAGGGATGAGCAAAAAAGCTCAGTAAGCAAACTCCATGCATGGATGCTAATGATATGTATTGTTGTAAATCTTTCAAAAATTGTATCCCTCTTTCCTTTAACTTTTCAAAACTTACTTTCCTTAACTGACACTAGTCACTTGGTATATCGACTAACCATTAAACTTTGTAGTGGTAGTTATTATTTGGAACCAAGTCACATTCCTACTGTAGTATCACTGGATGGATAACATTTACTTTCCTTTCACCTCGTGAAGCAATCAACATTACCATTATATTTCACCCTCGAAGAGGGCTAGTTAGGTACGCCAGTCCACCATGCCCCATTTCTCACTCACACCTTTCATGGCTTAGGAAAATACTCTTTTTCTTTCTTAAATCTGGGAATACATGCTTTACAAAACTCATGTCACTACTGATGAAATCCTTGTTCATGTATGTAGATTATAGCATTAAGCAATGCATATGTCATTTAATAACTTAAAACATATAGGAATTCACATAGTTCAAACCAAACATGACACTTATAGTACTTCATATATAAACAACTCAATCATAGTACTCTTACACATTCATACATAATAATCATAATCAAAATGGATGGAGAAGTYGAAGATTACTTATCTAACACCCCAAATTTTACTTTTATGAATTTTTGTTTGATTTTACGTGGAGCTGTGTGCCAACAAGGGTTGGACATTTTATATGTGGTTAATATTTTTAAATCRTACGTTTAATAGGTGCGAAAATATTATCCGTGTCAAATAAGAGTTATCGTTTGGTTAAAGGCTCGACTCGTGGGCCTGTTTGTTTCTTAGTCGGAAGTTGGGCTTTTTATCGAAAGGAAGCCCATTATATTAAATTTATGAATTTTAAGTTAGATTTGGATAGGAAGGCCCGACGGGTTTGGATTACGGCCCAAAATATTAAAATAAAAAAGAAAGAAAAGAAAAGAAAATATATAAGAAAATAAAAAGAAAAAGAAAAACCCTAGAAAACTATCTTCTCCTTCCTGCCGCTGCCGCCTTCGTGCCGCCACTCTCCCTTCGCTGTTGAGAATCCGTTCATCTCCTTCTCCTTCCTGCCGCCGCTGCTGCCAGCGCCGCCACTCTCCCTTCGTTGTTGAGAAACCGTTCATCTCCTTCTCCTTCCTGCCACCACTGCCATTCTCCCTCTACTTGACCCGACACTGCTCGTCATGGTCTTCCCTTTCGCTTTCGCAGCACTCATTGTCAGTGCCCGATTTTCAGAGCGACAATCAGATCTGATATCAAATCCAGTCGCTTGGAGATACGCGGCAACGTAACCTATCTTCGACTGCTGCTTTCCGTCACCTCTGGTCAATCACATCAGGGCCGCCGAAACCTTCTACTGCGACAGCCACTGCTCGCCGATTCCCCCTACTGAAACTRACCCCTTGCTGCTGACCCTTGCTGCTCGGCGCAACCAGGGCCGCAGCGGTGTACTCCCTCTGCTCGACAAATTTCCCCTCAAAAACAGAAGCTAAACTTTACAGATTGGCCGTCGTTTTGGTCTCTGTTCTGCTGCMGCGTCGCCGGTTATTTCCACCATGAAAAAAAGTATTAAAATAACTCTTCCTCAAAATTGGTGTAACTTCTCCTTCATGAAAAATTTCCTTCACTTCCTCCTAGAGCATAATTTGAGGAAGAGTTATTTTAATACTTTTTTTACTCGAATTTACGTAAACTTCTTTCCAAAATGTTTTCCGCTGCTAATATACACTCTTACATATGCAGGGGACTCACTAAGCTTAGCTCACTGATTTTTCTCACATGTTTTAGTGACAGGTGCAAACACTTAGAGGGGTTAGGTGATTCCAGGATTAGAGGAGTTACACAAATTGCGACTTTTGTGATTTTGAAGATTTGTATAGTTGTAGCCTATGTAATGTCATTTAGGAGTCGTACTCTTCTTTTATGGTCTGTAAACTTGTGGAGTTTAGTTTTATATATTTGGGAGTTTTAATATTGTAAGAATATGTAACTTAATTAGACTTTTATTATTCTCTTTATGGTTTAGTTGCTTTCAATGTTCAACTCTATTGAGTGCTGATAGGCAGGCGACACCCGTATAGCCCCTGTGGAACCCAGTGGGGGGTACGAATAGGCAGCGGCACACCCGTATAGCCCCTGTGGAACCCAGTGGGGGTTATAGACCGTTCCTATAACTGGTTAGCTAGGCCAATCATTATCCATTGTTCCAATACAGAACATACTACAGGGACCCAAGGAACCAATCATCTAACCAAATTTTAGATTTTTAGCATAATTTCTAAATGTATACATGAGAAAATATATATATATAATGTATATATATATATATATATATATTATATATATATAACGCATATATATAAGTGTGTGTTTATCTACCTACCACACGGTATTGCCTATAAATAAGATGTTCTAATTAGAAGAATATTGTCTATCAAAATATTTTGGCTTAACAATGGCAAAGTTGTTCCTCTGGTTTTTGTTGGCTGTTGGTTTTGTTTCTATTGTCTTAGGTATAGATCCATATCAAGCAAAGTGTTTTAATATCAAAATTCTTTTACGAGCAAGATAGGTTCATAAAGATAATTTCATAATCAGACATGATTTGCAAATCCTTTCACAAATATACTTTCCATTTCAAAAAGATTTTTAATTTATTTTAAGATAGACATGTGGAAACAACTTAACAGTAAGAAAATTTAATTAAACTCTTATTAATTTAAAAAATCTATTATATGTTGATGAAATAATCAAATTTTCAAATAAGATATCTTAACTTATGACGTAATTCAATTCAATGATGTAGAGTTGAGAACTACACATTTGAAAACTATGACATAAAATTCTTTAAAGTTTTAATTCTGTTGTTTGTATATGAAGGGAATCTAATGACAACTATCATGTTGAAACATATCCTCTTTAAAACACAAATTCTTTTTTGTTTTTCGGATCAGTCAAGTCTTCCTCCAAAATTTGAACCTGAAAAACAACTTTAGTTACATAATTTTATGGGTAAATTTTTAGTATTTATACAATATTAACAGCCAATGCATCGACTTGCAATGCCACACTACTGGGAGGTTGCGGCAGTGGTGACGCTTATTTCGAGTTATGTTTGCTAAAGTATACAACTAGTTTGATTTCAGTTGAATGTATTAATGGCATGCTTTTGCAAAATTAAGTGCTTCAAATGATTATAAATTCATGTAGCCCTTTATTAACTCGTTTGCAATACAATATATTTTACATTACGATAATCTTATATCAATTTATCAATCTTTGCTACCAGGACTAGCTTGAAGACGTTAAATGAATTTATCTCCTTACTTACTATTGATTTTGCTTTTTCCCCTGTCAATGTTACTGATAACAGAATGCGGTGAGTTTACCTATAACGATTGTTTCGGCAACAATAACAAACATCAACATAAAGACACAAGTTAGACCCTAGACCTATATAATTAGTAAGATCGCCTAAAACTTAGATTTGTAAATAATTTTAGAAAAATAAAATGGTATTAAATGTTATGCAATAAGAATACTAAATTGCCTATGCCAAGGAAATATGACTAACAAATGTTCCATCAGTTTGTAACAATAATTTCTTATTTTTCTTGATCCTATATTTTTTTATATTCAAACTGAAAATAAATAAATAAATAAATAAATATGTGTACTAAAAAATGTGTATATATAAAAAATATATGTGATGACCCCGCAACCCTTAGGTACCACTGGGGCTGAATGAGTAGTCGCCTACCTCTCGACAGTTAGTACTAGTTCAAAAAATATATAATTCCTAAATAAAACATTTGAAAATACAATCCAACATCCTTAGAACTTAATACATCATAGTAATAGTAGACTAAAATGGGTAGTGCTGCTCTATCACTTTCTAATAACGAATTGATACTCCTAAATCTTACTCCTAAAACCCGAAATCTCTAAATCTGAACAAAAGAGAGTTTATGAGCGTTAGCTTGAYAAGTTCTGCATGTATGCAATGTGAGTTAGAAAACCAAGTTATAAAACATGTTTAAGGATAGTTCATAGTAAAAACTAGATCATAGGTTTCAACCATTTGATAAAGAAGATATTCGATCAAAATAGTAGTAAATCATTTTTCTGGAAAGAATAATTCACAAGTCAATCAACAGTTACCGCAAAGTTAAAACTCTGCGAGGACCAGTAATACCAGCCTTATCTTCTMGTAATTACGCGCATGATTTTTGTCCTTATTACTTTGTAACAATCAATGGTATCCGCTAGCTTAGGTGCAAGGGACTTAGTCGCCCTCAAATTAAATTTCCTAACCAAGGGTACGAGTGCCCGTAATCAACACTGGGCACCAAATGACGCGACTATCTGCCTGATGCAGTCCTAGTTTGCCACTGACCACACCAGGCGTTGCCCAAGTAAGGTTTACTCTGATATTTTTACTTGAACTAACTCAAGAGGAACTCATACTGGGACTAGCCAAACACAGTAGTCTGCCTGCTAGATTAGTTATTCAAAGTTTGCAATTGAGTACTCAATTTCAATTTCATCAATTCATCAATAAATTCAATAATGATCTCAAAAGGAAATGTTTTCTGTGTAATTTTGTAGAAATCAATCAGTGGAGATCACAAGTATGTCAATCATGATTCGAAGTTTTTTTTCTGACCAGTTTTCCTGAATCAACTTGGCAAAGCATGAATTCAGATCCAAGAATAATATTTTGAAACAAGATTTGATCAAAGTCATAAAATAGTATGTTCAAAAAATAATTTCGTGAAAATCCAATTTCACAATTTTTTTGAAAAAATAATTGTAGAGGAAATTTGAAATATATTTGCGGAATAATGCAGTTGATAAGTGTAACGACCTTATTTTTTGAGGTAATAGAAACCGAACATGCATGTTAGGAGCATTTCAAGTTTTAAATTTTGCATGAAATTAAAATTTAGAAAGTTAGGAGCATTTTTTACACCAATTTCATTCAAAATCACCAAGTATTTTGAGAGACAGAGCCAAAATAACGGAAACTATCGAAATTACTGATTTTCAAAATCCTAATTCTTCTAACCTTTATTTATCAGCCTTATGCATTTTTATTATATATAAATACACACACACACATATATATATACACACGATATGTTATATGTAATTATAATTTATTATCAAAATTCTTTCATCTTAGTTCGAAAAATATTTACTTTTATAAAAATCGTTTTTCTCAAAAAATAAAAAGCCGAGATATTGTATTATGTTTTTAAGTTATGAATTGGGTGTGAGTTTTATTACGATCAATCGCTGAGAAT
This sequence comes from Rhazya stricta, assembly GCA_001752375.1. Classification (NCBI taxonomy): domain Eukaryota; kingdom Viridiplantae; phylum Streptophyta; class Magnoliopsida; order Gentianales; family Apocynaceae; genus Rhazya; species Rhazya stricta. Next base: position 4,891,336 of record MEJB01000094.1, read on the forward strand.
ATCTTGTGAATTGTTCTTAGGAAACAATAGACAGTAGATTTACTGGGTAACTAGAATCACAGGTGAGTTCCTCCCTCTTTTAAAATTTCACAAAAACGTGCCTGTTTTCTATCAAGCATACTCTAGATAGCAAATTTTTCCCTTCCGATTTTTTAAAACTATGAAACGTGTCGGTTTTTCGTACTCTGATTAGATCTATCACTCTCGAATGCTTGAAAATGATTTAAACTTCAAATGTATTTTCAAAAATCTTTTCAAAACCATTTTTCAAAAACTATCCTTTTACAAAAATTATCTCGATTTTTCAAAAACTTAGAAAAACTGTGTTTTCAAGTGGTTCTTGATAAAACAGTTTAGGGAAAAAAATCAAACTCGTAATCTCTATTCTTTGTTTGACAAAAGTGTTTTCCAGAACTTGTTATGGGATTACCTTTTGATTGAATGATTGATTGACTTGATGGATTGGTATTGAGCATGCCATAATGTGAGCATTGATAACTAGTTCTGTGGACAAAGCTCTATACTTGGTTGGTCCATAGTACGAGTACCTCTTGAACTTCCAGACGACAGTGTTAGAGTGAGCCCATATTTGGCCAAATGCCTAGGATGTTTGTGGTGAACTAGGAATGCAAAGGCAAACACTCACGCCAAGGCCACCAAGTTGACTTGTTCGGCCTTCGTACCCTCAGTTAGGAGGTTTAACCGAGAGAGACTAACCTTTTTATGCCCTAGCTAGCGGATACCTTACTTGATATTAGTGTGATAAGGTTGAAAATCATGTGCGTACATCAAGAGGGATAAGGCCGATATTACTAGAGCTTGCAAAGTTCTACTCTAGAGTACTTGATGCTTGATCGATCCTTAGAAATGTTTTCAACTCTACTCTTGTTAAATACTTTATCTACCAAAAAATTTCATTAGCAATATAGTTTTCGTAAAACCTTGAACTTGTGTTTTCTAAATACACACTACACCTGCGTGGAACTCACTGAGCTTGCACTTATAGTTTTTCCTTTATTTCTTTTGTAGTGACAGGGACGGACTTTGCGGAATTGGGTGTTGAGAACAAGAGCCAGGAATGTCAAGTGCTAGAGTAGCTTGTAATCATTGTCAAGATATTCTTTCGCTTTGTCTACGATGACCTAAGCTTGTAGTCATTTTGAAGATATGCTTCAGCTACCACATCTTGTAACAGTATCGACTGCCGAGAGGCTGGTTGCAACTCGTTCGGCCATAGTGGACCCTAGCAAACATGGGCAGTTCCACAATAAGGAATTCAGATTAAGCATATAAGAATTATTGAAATTTTGTCTAGAGTATGCTTAAATAAAATAGGCACGTTTGCGGAATTTAAAAGATGGAAGAACTCACCTATAACTTTGATCAGGAAACGAGCTACTATCTGGTGCTTCCTAAACATAATCGTAAGAATTTCCTTAGTAATAAATCATAATAATCACGCCCAAATCTTATCCTAAATAGAACCCGTTTCAAATTACCTCAACTTTATCGTTCGATAGGGTTTATGAGTAAAGCAGGTTTCTCGTGAATAAAAATTTTTCTGAGCTAAAGATGATATTGAGATCAGTTGGAAAAATGTTATAAATTGTAAAAATTATAAGAAGAATTATAGAACATACATTAATAAGAAAATTCTAGGGTAAGACTGATAGGTTTGAAATCAGTTTTCCAGCAAGTACAATTGTAGTATTTCAAGTAATACTCCCAAATTACGATGAGTTTATAAATGATATTGGTGAGAAAACAATCCTAACATATTAAGGTTTATTRTGATGAAAAAATCTGACTTCACAAGGTCCGAGTAATTCCCAGATTTAAAGACGAAATGCACAATTCATCTTCAATCGTCTATATTGACCCTACATTGAAGATCAACTCATATCCTGAGTTTTACAAGTTCAAATTGGGTGATATTTGTACCAAATTATTCCTAGGATATGCAAATTTTCAGCCGTATATCAAAATCAAAGTTTCACCAAGCGATAATGTTTCTATGACTTGTTGAAGGTGGACAAGAATTCTGGTTCAGCCAGAATAAACCCTATCGATAATTACTTAGATTTTCAAAAATATTAACATGAAATATTCAAATCTAAAACATGTAGGAAACTCCATAATCATATTATGACATCATCATAAACATGCACTCAGAATACCCATGCAAAACCCATGTAATATTCTGGTTTTCGAATATAAACACAACACTCATGCACACAATTATGCTATATAATTCAAGCTTAACAAAAATTCAAACTTATCATTCTACTAACTTGTAAATGCTAGTTATGAATGTGCAGCAAGGATGAAGTAAATGGCTGGAGGTTGACTTGAAGGCTTTGATCGGTTGCTTTTAGGGTAGAAAACAAAGCTGCAATTAGACTTTAAAGAAAGCAATTCGACTGTTATGGAAGTAGAGAAATGTTGCTGATTTTGGTGCATGAAAAATAGAAGAAATTGGTCCAATTTATAGAGGTTATTGGCGGAGGTTTCAAGGTTGGAAGAAAGAAGAGAAGTTGGGCATAATTGGAGAAAAAGTGCTGATGGTTTCTCTTTGCAAATAAAGAAGAAAACTGCATTTCGACKWCTTCAATTCATGAGCACATGACACCGATGGGAACAGCTTCCAATTCCCTAGTCATTCTGTCACAAAAATGGGACAAATCATCATGGGCAACTGTCCTATACTAGCAAAAGTTTGCCACCAGCTGGACAGCACATAGGAACAAAAGCTGTAATTTTCTTGCTCAAAATTCAACACAATCGGACAGAGACACCCATGCACCTTCTAACACATATAAACCATGCATTGGTGGTTTTGAGGGCTAGGATTAAATAAAAATTGAAAGAGCAAAGGGCTGTGATTTGAAGAAGAAAAATCAGCTAAATGAATGCCGAAATATCAAAGGAAGAATAGAGTTTTAGGAAATATATTTAGACTAAAATTTAACTAAAAATAGTAATAAATCATTTAGGAAGAAAATAATTGCATTTTTAAGAAATAAAGCTGAAACATATATAAAGGTTAAGCCAAAAAAAATAAAATGATATTTTAGAAGAAGAAATTCTTGAAATTCGATTAAGCTAAAATAAATTTTCGAGTTTACTATAACGGTATAATCCTACCCCAATTCCATGCCTAATAAGTGTTCTATTTCAGATATACTAAATCCTACAATTGTGCTACACGTGATTCGTAACTTACGTCTATTTCTATCTATTAGAAATTTTTGGGATGTCACAATATGCATGTGTGTGTGTGTATATATATATATATATACAGACACATATATATGTGTCTGTGTGTGAAGAAGGTTAGATACTCCAATAGACCTAGCCATAATGGATAACATAATCCAAACCAGAGAGGAAGCCTGTTCAGGAATTTTAAAAGGAAATTTACAATATAGAAAGTTAAAATTTAATATTTATCTTCGAATTTCCTATCATGTTCAAGATAAAGATTTTGATAAAACACTAAGCCTATTATAAGATTTCAAAAGAACATAAATTTTCCCCTTATTCGATTACCTATATAATTTCTTATGTGATATCTAACACACATCATTCAGATTGTTTTGAAATAAAAGATACAATAGAATTTCCTTATAATTTAATGAGGTAAGTCAAATACAACTACCTAGTTTGCCCAAGGTTACAAGAAATAGAAGAAATTCCATTACAATTAGATTTACAACCAAAACCCCTTAATGACAACCAAAACCCTTAATGATAACTAAAACCCTTAATGACAACTAATAGAGTACTTCCTCAATTATCTTGTGCAAATATAGGAGCTTTTAGTAAATCTCCTAAAAGATCCATTTCTCATAGATATAATTTACCTTTAACAACAAAAGATGATTCTTTGAGAAATTATTAGATAAAAGGAGAATATGCATTCGTGCTTATATAGAAAATTACTAATAAAAATAAAATTCAAATACATAAAATTATCAGCTTAAATTCATCATCTATCAGAATTTATGACCCTACAATTATTTAGAATTGACTCATATTTGACGAGAGATCAATTTACTGAGTTTCCAATTTTACCTATAGTTGCTTGAGACGAAATGTTTCTTTTTAGTATTCATATCCCAATTGGCAAATTTGATAATATGGTTCACTACACTTATACTTATTTGCCTTTATGTTATATCATCCCCAAACTACCAGTTCCAAGGTAAATATCTTTAATATTGGTATAAAGTAAAATTATTTGTTTTCTAAAAACATGTTATGCAAAGATTTTGAAAATGAAAGAAAATAATATGGTAAGCCTCATTAATGTTTGCAGGAACACTAAACAAGCCTATCAGATATCAAGCTCTCTATGGAACCTCAATGGAAGATCCTCAATTCATTCAAAAAGGGATCAAGATCATCTGTAAGTTATTGCCTATGTACATAGGTCTTATTGGTTTATTTTTTATGTACTTAGTATTAATTTACATTGTTAAAGCTTTCAAATTCCATTTACTAAGTGAAAATATTGTAAGTTTAAAACCCTTCAGTGAAGGTTTGGAAGGGACATGATCCAATTCTGCACGTTCGAAAGTCTCAAGGATTGGGTCTAAATTTGGCTCGGACTCAGAACTTATGTTTACCTTGGTCGTGTGAAGCTAGATAATGTTAAGTTCAAATACTTTCCAGTGAGGCCTCAAACAATGTCGGAAGGCACATTGAACGTTTGAAGGTCCATGTTGTTGAGTCCAATATCCTTCTAAAAAGAGCCCAAATGGTACCTCAGGTGCGCACCTGTTCTTGTTTAGCCGTCCAAACTAGACGATCTTTTTTGTCAAATGGCTCTTTTTTAAACCATTACAACAAAGGCATTTAAAAGGACTCTGGACACCTTTTTAAACTACCATCTCTAAGATTTCAAAGATAAGAATTTGAGAAAATATTTTGGAACGCTAATCTTTAATTATTTTATACAAAAAGTACAAGGAATATTTTAGCTTATCTTTTTGAAATGACCCCAATATCTTTATTGTCTACTCTCACTTTAGAAAGTGATGTTCAGTTAACAATTCTATCTCTACATTTAAGAAAACAATTCCAAGGTTATCTAGGACTCAAATCCTTTGTCATAAGATGAACCTTGAGGTGTTAAAGAATTATTGTGCTATATAACTCATTTGTGGGTGAATCCTTGTGTTGATTGTAAAAGTCTTTCCGACTTTTAAAAGTAGATTTGAAAATCTTAAGAGTGAAACCCTAGGTAATGGAGGTAGATTTCAAGCGATATGGAACTGCTATAAATCTTGTGTCTATTGTGTGTTTCCTTCCTCTTATTAATTGTTCTTGTACGTTGATTCCCATAGCATTTATTTCTCATTATTACATATATAATTTCTTGTATTGTCCAAGGGTTTGATATTTTACTCAAAGAGTGAAAAGTTTGTGTTTGCTGCAAAAGTACGAAGCATCTAGTAGCCAATTTCCCTCATCCTAAGAACCGCAAGAAGAAGGAAGTAAAATCTTTGAAGAAGTTTTTACTTAGGATGATAATGACGAAGACGACCATTCTGATGAAGGTACAAGTGAAAAAGTTAATGTTTGCTTATGGCTATAAATGATGAGGTAACAACTCATATTCTATTTCTTTTAGATGATGACGAATGCGATGCTAAATATTTTCTTATTGATACGTATGATGAAATGAGAGAAATGAATAAGAGAAATAAGGATATGGAAATCAAAATTGATAATTTTTAAAGTGAGAATGCCATATTGCAATTAGAAAACAATTCTCTTGTTTAATACAAGAAATCTAGTTTGTCTATGACTAATGATGTGATAACTAATGAAAAGCATGAATTAGTTAAAAAAAAAAAAAAAAGAAGGCTACTCTTGATGATATGATGCTTAAACATAATTCCTTAAAAGGGAGTTTGGTGATTTAATACTATCTTGATCAAGTTTGTCAAAGGAAAGGACAATCATGATAGATTCCTTAGTGTGCAAAGGTCTCCCTTTGATAAGAATGGTATTGGATATCTAAACCTATTATTAAAAGAGTGGTCAATACTATGTCTTCATAGAGTACATCCTTTACATGCACTTAATGCTACAAGATTCTTTTACAAAAAGAAAATTCAAAGTGGAATGAAATCTTTTTTAGTTAAGACTACCAAGATTAACCTCAAAAAATCTAAGAAAATTTGGGTGCTAGAGGTCTCATTTGATTAAATGTTGTAGGGATTTTTGAAGACCAACTATAAGTAAACCAAATAATACTTAGACAGTGGATGCTCAAGAGACACATGACTGGTGACTCCTCAATAGTTGTCAACTTTCAAGAGAGTGAAGAATGATTCACTTTTGAAGACAAAAAAAAGGTTAAAATTCTTCGAGTGAGTTCTGTTGGTAAGGAACCCATCCTACTATAAAAAATATAACATTGGCTAAAAGTGTACTTTGGTAAGGATACTTATCAAATTGTTGGGTGATAATGTTTTATGCATTGCAAATAAATGGGGTAATATATAATCTCTTTGTTTGCAAGAACTTGTTGCAAATGATGTAAAATTCTTAGCCATTAAACATGATGATTCACTATCTATGACACAAGATTTGGATAGGCTAGCATGGATTTATTAAATGATCTTTCAAAACATGATCCTATTAAATGTCTTCAAAATTTTGATTCCAAGGACAAAGGGTGTGATGTCTGCCAATATGGAAAACAAATCAAAACCTCTTYAAAGCCTAAAAAGATGACTTTGGCTTCCAAACATCTTGAACTTGTGCATATAATTTATTTGGTCCCATGAGGACAATTAGTTTTGGTGGTAAAAATGTATATATCTGATAGTTGATAATATTTGTAGATTTTATTAAATATTATTTCTTGCTAGCGAAGATGATGCATTTTGTTAATTTGTAAACCTTTTTAAATGTGTTAAAAAAATCCCTTGGCACAAAACTTATTTCCATTAGAAGTGACAATAATAGAGAATTTTATAACAAATATTTTACATCCTTATGTGATGGAACAAATTTTCAAAAGCTAAAACCCCACAACAAAATATTGTTGTTGAAAGGACAAATTGTAGTTTGCAAGAAATAGCTCGTTCTATGTGATGTGAAAATATTTTGCCAAAATAATTTTGGCCGAGGCGGTTAATATCAAATGCTATGTTGTTAACCGAGTTTTGTTGAGACCATTCATTAAAAAAACTTCTTATGAACTAATTTTTTAGAAAGTACCAAAAATTTCCTACTTCAAAGTATTTGGATGCAAGTTCTTTGTATCGAATAATAGAGATAACCTTGGTAAATTTGATAACAAAACTGATGATGCTATATTTCTTGGTTATTTCTTCAAATAGGAAAGCATTTAGAATTTATAACAAAGGCACTCTTGCTGTTACGGAATTTATGCATATTTCCTTTGATGAATCTAATGTTTATTCTTGAGAAAGAATGATGAGGAAGTGAATCCCTCATATGTTTTATTCAAAGAAGGTCAATCTTAAGGAGATTTATTTGATCTAGTGAACCATGAAGAAAAAATGGATGAAGAGAGATATTAGGATAAGCAAAGATAAGATGAAGAAACTCAAGATTTATCTGCAAATAACTTTGCCTTGTTTTTCAAAACTGACCCTAGTTGCATTGATAGTGCTCTAGATGATAAGTTTTGGATTATTTCCATGAAAGAAAAATTAAATCAATTTGATAGATCCCTTGTGTCATATTATGTACCTAGATATAAGTACTATCTGATAATAGGCACTAAATGATTATTTAACAACAAACTAAATGAGGTTGGTCAAATTCTTAAGAAAAGACTAGATTAGTAGCTCAAGGTTACAACCAATAAGAGGTAATTGACTATAATAAAACATTTTCATCTGTTGCTAGACTTGAATCCATTCGTGTGCTACTTGCCTTTGCTTGATTTAAAGGTTTTAAGCGTCTTTGAAATGATGTAAAAAGTGCTTTCTTGAATGGCTATATTAAGGATGAGGTATATTTTGAGCAACATCTCGATTTTATTCATGGTCATAGTATCCAAACCATGTTTTCAAATTGACTAAAGCCTTGTATTTTTCAAAACAAGTTCCTAAAGCTTATTCTAAAAGGTCATGTGGTTATCTTGTTTCAAAAAAATTACCATTATTTTATTCAGTAGCAATAGTTTCGATTGGCTAAACTTGAGATCATAGAGTTYGAATTTCTGTCTAGAAGTCCTCGATTAATTTTTTCAAACTTCCATACGTATGATCTAGAAGTACTATAATCCAAATCATTTGGACGTCCAAACCTTATGTTTGTGCATTTCGAACATGACTAACACAAACATGGAGTTCTAGAAGTGAGATCAACTTTTCCTTAAACGATTTTAAAAAATTGAAGGACCAAAGACACACATCAAAAGTCATTTTTTCAAAAGATTTTGCAAGTCAAGTAAAAATGATTTCTTTTTGAAAATCTTTTGAGCTAGAAGGAAGAATACTCAAGTAAATAGAAGTACTAAGCTTACAAAGGATAAGTCTARCTATTGGAGAGACTATCTTTAGAGGCTGAATTTTGATATGTATACATATATAGGAATTTCATCTCTAAACATAGGAGAAATAGAGATGATTTAGAGGTGGACTAGTAAAAGTTGTCTATTTTATGAAAATGGAGATGAATTGGAGATGGTCTYGAAATTTTCATAATATTTTGTTGATTTTTTGTTATTTTTTCAAGAGTGTTTCCTTATTAAATATCTTTTGTTCCCTTAATGTTTTTTAAGATGAAATTTGATTTTGATTTATGACTAAAACTCATAATATTCAGTCAATTTTAGTAATTCCTTGCAAATATAAAGGTACTAGTAATGATGTGGTTGTTCTAAGGTTAGAGTAGTATATTTAAAAGAACTTCAACTATAGTTTCATTATATAATTTATATTTTTATATTTTTACAAATAAAAGCTACTAATATTTTGTAATAAATCCAACTAAAATTAAATAACACGTTCATGGTGAAATTTATTTATTTTACATAAATTTCTCACTCGATTTTTGTCCCTTCTCTTCTCTACAAAAGTCAATCCAAGCATATATAYACACACACACACATATACCTATATATGTATTTCTAATTTCAGTCTTATTATCAATTCCCGTCTAATAAAATAACTCATACTAGTCCTCTGTCCTCTAATACATGTATATGTAACTCAATATAGCCGAAAGTCTATTAAAAAATATTAATGACTATTATTTTACCTTAAAAATAAATTTAACATTTTAACAAAAATAACATAGAAATTTTATTTTTTTACTATAAAACACTAAAATAATGATGTGAAAAATTCATTTGCTCATGTGCTAAGTCGAACATGGGATATTTGATAAAGTATAATAAGGTCAATAATAGCAGTTACCAAATGAACTAAATATAATTGAAGAAACATTAGCATAAATTATATAGTAATCCTAAGCATCCCATTTGATGTAGTATTCTCAAGTTTCAAATATTTAAATTTATAATTAGAGGTAAGAAGAACGGCATATGAGTTGAAAGTTGAAATTCATTTTTCTATATAGAAGTTACGGTAGGAGAAAGAGTAACAAATTTGTAATGTTTAGCTTCAAATCTCAATTAATCTGAAAATAGAGTGTTCTTTTTTGAAAGAGCTTGTCAGTTTCTAGCACATAGACCTTGAAAGGTCAGTAGGAAGTGCCTCAATAATCATAAAGGATTAATAACATAGCATAATGTTATGTTTGTTCAATGTTTTCGTCATTACAGCCCATTTTCAGGGACCAGATTGTGTCCAAATTGCGGTTCTAAATATTTTGTTGAGGTCAAATGATGTCAACCCAAAAAGACCGGAAGTCATTTATTTAAGATTTTGAAATGACATAAACTATACTGGTTAACTTTCACTGTTGTTCTTATAGATTACACTATCATTTGAACAAAGAATAGTCTATGACATCCATTGATCCAACAACTTTAAGCTTCAAGGATATCTCTATGAGAAAGAAAAAGAAGTTGATCATGGAACAAGAAGATCTCTGTGTGTCTTCTATTGAAGACTTTAGCAAGTAGACTCTTCTAACTAATTACAATATTTCTTATTGTACACTATGATTATAGTACTTAGTCTCATGGAGATGTTGATTAACTGTGTTAAGATTTCATATCTCGATTTTTGAAGCTCAAAATATTTTCCAATCTATTTTATCAAACATCATTATAAATATGGCCTCAGATAGTTGTGTTAAAATTATTTGGAATGATAATCCTGGAAAGTGCTTACATTTTTTAGACTCAATATCTTGTCATTTTTCAAAGGCTTTTTAAGTATATCTGATTACTTTCCAATAAATTTTTAGAAGTAACTTGTTGGTCTTTCGACCATCTGATACAATCAAGATCTGAGTGCGAGGACTTAAATATCTTCTTTTTAAATGGTCCAAAGGCTTTCTAGGTTGCACCTAATGTGTTATGCCCCTTCCATCCCCTAGGTACTACTGGGGCCAAATGAGTTGCCACCTGCCTCTCAACAGTTAATACTCTTCCTCGAAATAATTATAATCCATAATCAAGTAGTGAAAATACAACTTGTCTAATAAAGCAGTGGAAATACATCTCTATAAATTTTGTGAACTTAGGTTGTATGCATTGCCAAATGAAAAGTCTACAAATAGTAGCATTGATCTAGCACTTGACTGGCTCTCGTCCCTAGCACCCCATGCCTCAAAATTTATATCTGTCACTAGAACGAGAGATAACTATGAGTGTTAACTCARTGAGATATGCATGTATGCAGTGCGAGTTTAGAAAACACAAGTTCATGGATATAATAAAATCTATTTTGGAAAACCTTTTGATAGAGAGATGATAAAAACATTTGGAAGAAGGTATACTTTGTAAAAATCTGTGCTTTTAGAAAAACACAATCAAGTCAGGGGTAAATTGAGTATATCAYGTTTGAAATACGTTGATTTCTAATAATAGTAATCCAGTCCACACCAAGTAACCCCAAAGATAATGTCGTATAGGATCTAGTAATACTAGTGTAACGCCCCGGCTCGGAACATCGGGTCGGTACATTATCAGATTTGATGGATTGGCCTCATAAACCACCACGAGTCTTTTCAGCACGTTTTGTCCTCACTCACGCGCTCACCGGAACTTCCGAAAAGAAGATGCATCTTGATGGTATGAGTAGTACCAATCAAACCATATCACTTATAATCTCCCCCCCACCCACTTTTCGGTCAGGGTCTTACAATTCTCCTCCATTTAAACACTCAACGTCCTTGTTGAGCCTCAAATCCAGGACCGTACCATCCATGTGAGATTCTAGAGGTGGCTCCTACGGTCTCAAGAGGTGTCTCATTAACGTATGTGTGTAATTGTTATTTAATCTGAGATTTATGTAAGTAATCCTCTCATCTCATTAATGTATGTGTGTGATTGTTATTTAATTTGAGATTTATGTAAGTAATCCTCTCATTCATAACTGTAACACCCCCAAATTAGAAACCTTATCCTAACCCGGGAATGTTACGTCATTCCACTCGCAAATAATCAACAACATTTAAAACTCAACATTCATTCAAAAATAAAGGCAGCAGAAGTCTCAAAAAATTTTARACCATTAAAAATGAAGACAGCAGAAGCTTCAAGAATTTAAACTATTCAAAAATAATATATATTATTACATAAATCGATTCGAAAACCAGTTCTCGGGTATCGTAGCTCACCCACAAGCGACCTCCTCGCCCCATCTGGTTACATATCATCTGCAATGAAACATGAGGGAAAGGAATGAGCTAAAAAGCCTAGTAAGTAACCTCATGCATGAATGCATGACCATATCCTACACATCGTGAAATTTTAAGGTTTCGCCTTTTAAATGAAAACTTTTTCAAACATTCCCTTTTCAAAATTTCTTTACAAAACATTCCCTTCAAAATTCACTTGCAGTAAAAACTTTCCATTTCCTTTCGTTCGTGAGCTCACTAGAGTGTAACGCCTAGCCACTAGGCTGCAGTGGGCCATTTGTTCTTTGGAACCCGATTACATTTTCTTCCTTTACTTTTCCTTTTTCTCTTCATCTCCCAGAGGTGAATCATTACCTCCCTCTCAGAGGGTCGGTTCGGGTGCGCCGGTCCCCCACGCCCCATTTCCCACTCACATCCTTCATGGCTAGGTTTACACTCTTTTTCAAAAACTTCAACATTTTCAAAATTTCACCTTTTCCTTTAAAATTCCATTTTCTAAACCCTTTACCTTCTAAGTGTGTGAAAGGCTTGTGCCAAATGTGATGTAGAATTTTAACTACATGCTCATGACATGAAACACATACAACCTTATGTAATGTAACGTTCAACAACTTGCACAGGATATGAAACATAATAGCATAATAACACATTCTTTAACATAAGGGTGCTACTGGATACAAACACATTAACATTCTTCATGATTACACACATCAACATGAAATTTCATACCACACATATTCCAACAATTAAAAGTGGTCAATTTCATTCATTTATAATGTGAATGAACAAGAGGATTACTTACCCGAAGTCCTGTACGTAAATGATTTCTTACTTAAGTTGGAAGTGGACTTCTACAATCGATCTCAACGTAAGCCCTCGAAATAACCTAGTTGATTACAAAAGAGGGTCTACTTAGTTTCAATCATTTCAACTTAAGTATTATGCGGCTAATCCAACAATGTCCTTTATAAGTTTATAAATCCCATTTAGTTCTCATAATATTGCATATTAAGTTTTAAGGGTACAATCCGACTCCTTAGCTCGGGTATAAACCTACCTACTACATTCCCCATGAATTCACGTCAAAGTATATTTATTACAAATCATATAATTTCAATATTAAATGTTAGCATTTCGCCTTAAATTCACGATATTCGGATGTTGCGAGAGCGGTAATGGATTCCCGAACGTGCGTTCAAGAGACATGCACAATGGCCCTGGGCGTCTGGGCATCGGTGCGCCTGAGCGTCGGGCGCTGGGCTCCTGGGCGTCGCGCGCTGGGCGCCTGTGCTTGCTGGGCACTGGGCGCCTGGTGCTGCTGGGCACCAGGTTGGATCTGGCACTACTGAGTTGCACCAGGAGCGGATCCTTGGCGCACGAGCAGAGTATGGCATTGAGCACTGCTGGGCTCTGCTCCGATGCTGTCCCGGCAAAGAAACCAGTTTCTGCTCAAGCTCCCGGCGTCTGGTTGGTGGTGTGGGACAACCGACGAAGTGAGCAGCAAGGAAATAGGCAGAGCGACGGTCAACAGCAAGAGATCGGGCTTCTGTGAAAGAGAAAAAGTTGAAAAGAGGGAGGGAAGACCATAGCGGCGGTAGACCTGGAGACGGCGTCACGTAGATCGGGTTGCGCCGAACAGTAGATGGTAACGATGTCAGGTCCGGCGACGGTGATGCACGGATCTGGTCGTTCTCACAGAGAAGACGACAGCGACGACAGATCTGGCAATAATCGCACAGATCGCGCCGGAAAGAAGAAGTAAAAGAAGATGGTTGGCTTACTAGATCTGGAGTGGTTGGTCGACGCTGGCAAGTCCGAGAGCGAAAGGGAATCGGAGAAGAGACAGCAGGCGATCTCCGAGTGCACCTAGCAGTGGCGTTCGAGCAGCCACGCGCTGCGATGACCGATCGCAAACTATGGCATAGTGGCCACTTCAAGCGCCGGCCGTGGAGGAAAGGAAATAGAAGGAGAAGCTATGAAAACCACGACGAGCAGCGTTGGGTCTGCAGAGGGAGAATGGCGGCGGCGGCAGCGGCAGCAGCGGCAGGAAGGAGAAGATAGTTTTCTAGGTTTTTCTTTTTCTTTTCTTCTCTTTTTCTTTCTTTTTATTTTCTTATATACTTTCTTTTCTTTTCTTTTCTTTTCTTTCTTTTTTTTTTGAATTTATATTTTGGGCCGTAATCTAAACCCGTCGAGCCTTCCCATCCAAATCTAACCTAAAATTCGTAATTTTAATATAACGGACTTTCCTTCAATAAAAAGCCCAACTTCCGACAAACAAATAAGTAGGCCCACAAGTCGAGCCTTTAACTAACGATAATTCTTATTCGACACGGACAATACTTTCGCACCTATTAAATGTACGATTTAAAAAAAATATTGACCACATATAAAATGTCTAACCCTAGTTGGCACAATTTCACGAGATTAAATAAATATTCATAAAAGTAAAATTTGGGGTGTTACAACTAGCCTTATCATCTCGTAATTGGACAACCTTATCAGACTCATATCATGCAATGATACCCACTAGTTTGGGTACAATGGAGTCAAAAAGCCTCGGTTAAACCTCCTAACCGAGGATATGGTAGCTCACAATTCAACCTGGGTGCTCCTGGTGTGGGAGTCTGCCATGCATTCCTAGTCTGCCACAAACATCCCAAGCATTTGGCCAAGGGTGGACTTACCCTGATACTGTCGTCAAACTAGCTCAAGAGGTACTCGTATTGGGGACCAGCCAAGCACAGTACTTTGCCATTGAACTAGCGAGTCAGAGCTTATCCACTGAGTGCTAAATACAATTCGTCAATTTAGTCAAGCAATCAAAAGGTGATCTCATAATAAGCTTTTGGAAACAGCTGATAGCTTAATAAAAAATAGAGATCACGAGTTTTGGAGGACATTTTCCCTGAACTGTTTTAAGGAAGCTTTTGAGAAAACATTTTCTAAGTTTCTGAAAATTCAGATTTTCTCAAAAAGGATAATTTCGAAAAACATTTTTCAGAAAACATTTTAAGAATGATTTTGAAAATACTTTTGAGGTGAAAAAATCATTTTCAAGCATATGGAGCAGAAAATCTAATCAGTATACTTGTAAGACAACATACACATTTTGATAGTTTTGATAATGGGAACGAAGATCATTTTTATCTAGAGTACACTGAAAATTACATATTTTGGCAGTTCGAAAAATCAGAGGAACTCACTTGCAATTTTGGTTACTTAGTAAATCTATTGTCTGTCATTTCCTAAGAACAATCCACAAAAATTTTTAGTGATCAATTACAATAAAATTCAAACCCTATTCATAGATTAAAAGTCCATTACAATAACCCAACTTTATTGTTTTTTATGAGAAAAATCAGTTTTAAGAAAATAAATATTTTTTCAAGTTAAGATCAAAAGATTTTGAAAATAAAATATTCATATAACTTAATAGTACAATTATATATATATATATATAAGTAAATGCATAAGATTAAGTGTATTAGGGTTAGGGTTTTGAAAATCAATTTCTGGACAGATCATTGTATTTCGGCTACTCACAAAATACTCAGTCATTTTGGATGACATTGATGTGGTTAATTTCCATACAAAAATCAGAATTTAAAGTGATTCAAATAAACATAGGAGATAAAGACAAACACTCAATCTATGATTCAATATCGACTAGATTGACCACTCTTCGAAAATTAACTCATATCCTGCAATTTACTGGTGCAAATGGATTGAAACTTGAACTAAAATCRTCCTAAAATCCTTGAATTTCTAACCATGTATCACAATCAAAATTTCACCGTGAAATCTGATTTCTATTACATGTAAACAGTAGGTAAAATTTCTGGTTTGTCCAGAACAAAACCTAATGTTTATGTCTTATGTTTTCTAAATTTTAACAAGCAACAATCAACTTAAATGCAAAACGAAACCCTATATGCATATCATGGTCCTACCATAATTGTAAATCCAGAATACATAGGCACAAGCAAAGCAAAACTGACATGCAAAACTCTAAACCGAATCGTGTACACACACGAGACACATAAGGCTACATATGATTCAAGTGTGAATCTTAATGCTATAAAAAACCTGCAAATGTAGCAAAGGAATGGCTCAAGGGAGGGCTTTAGAATGTACAGAAGAAAGCAAAATGATATGATGATGATGGTGTGCAGAAGGGCAAAACTTTTAGAAGAAAGGTAAGTGCCAGTTGTTGTGGGAATGAAATAACGCTAGAATTATAGCTTATATAAGAGGGAGAGTATGATCAGATTTGTGCGGGTTCTAAAATGAGCTTAAGGCTCTATATATAGAATGAATGGGACGAAGGTTTTGATGGCAAAAGGGGTGAGATCAGGAGAGGAAAATCGTGGGTTATGCATAGTTTGGGAGACAACAACATGTGCACAAGGAAACTAGGATGTCGGCTGTCATCTTCCTAACCTTCCTAGCTTCTAAGCTTGACAACACATCATTCTTATATGTCAAAAAATCAGCTGATAAATCCTCTATAATAGACAGCACATCTGACCAATACACACATGCACTCAACCGCTGGAATTTAATCTAGGCTAAAACTCTCCTAAGCTTGCCAAGTAATCTAGAATAGTTTTCATTCTCTTAGCCGAAATACTCCCCTCTTCGGACAGCATAACAAATGCATGGAAGTTGAACATTTTCCTTGCAAGATTCACACTAAAGCCGGACAGCACAAAGAAATCAACGGCTAGATTGTAACTTTGCCAATACTTACCTAAAGTTGACACCAACGCACATAATAATCCTTACAAACTAAATGCTAAGTATAAGGCATGCAAATGGGAGATCAATGGCTAAGAATTTATCAAGAAATGAAGGATCAAACGACTAGGATTGAAGGAGAGTGATCAGCAAGGATGACATCAAGAATGATTAGACGATTTAAAAAGAAGAAGAGGTAATTCGGCTGTGAAGAGGAATAATGACAAATGATTTCTAGAAAAGGTGTAGGAATGTGATAAAACTAATAGGTTATATAGAATAAAAATAGCATAGTAGTTAAGAAAATAATGTAGTAAGAAAATAATATAGCTTTAGGAAAATAGTATATATTTTTAGATAATAGTTTTAAGAAAAATAAAGTAAAGTTCAAAAGTATGATCAAAGCCGAAATTTTTAGAAAACGTATTTTTGAAAACTCAATTAAGTCGAGATTATGTTACGGGTCTATTCTAATCCTCAATACTCCTATCCAAAATTCTAAGCTATAATATCCTAATTCTAAATATCCAAAGGCTTAAACTAATTCTACATGTAATATCGTAACCTAGTTCGCTTTTTATTACCTCGAAAAAGTCAGCTTGTTACATGATATCCATTCTGAGAGTATTCCGATGGAGAGGTCAAACAAAGACCATGGAATTTCTATCGTCTGAAATCCACTTTTGCATCCCATAAAAGATATATTTATGATTGTCCTGACCAGTTTATTGTCATTGGATATTAGGGCTATTTATTACATGGTTTTTGCACCTGGATATTTCAACAAGTGATTTTGAAAAAGAGCGAAAACTTTGAACGCAAGATATTTCATGATATTTTCCTTGACACAAACACTGTAAAAGCTTTTCATGCTAAATATTTGATTATTTTTAGCTGAGCATCATCAAAACAAGATTGAGTATCTTTCTTCGTGAAATCAACATTTCCATTTGAAATTAAACTCTTGTATTCTTGCTGAGTTAGAGTTGATAGATCCGTATCGACTACCCATATTGTAAAGATTTATGTGCTGTGTGTTACAAAGTTGTTAGGATACATAAAACCCTTTTGAGGGTAAGCCTTCCTGCGAGGGTTATAACTAAGGTTTTTTATATACATAAAACCCTTGGGTAGAAGGTGAGTCTCGACTGAAAGGTTAAATGTGTTATAAAATCCAAGTAGGTGTGTAAAGTCTGCGTGACCTTCTTACTAGAGTTTGAAATCATATGTTTGCTGTCTTAAGTAGTGGAAGTAGTTCCAGGAAGGTATCGAACCACTATAAATCACTTATTCTTGTGCGCACTATTTATTATTTCTAGTTCTTACAGAGTTTAAATTATTTAACACAATATTTCTCATATATCTTATCATTAAGTGTTCAAAATCGTTAATGTAACGTTTACTTTGTAACAATACTTTGTGAAAATGTTTCAATTACCTAATTTAGCCCCTCTTCGGTTCTTTCAATTAATATCATATCTTTGACTTCTTGTTTAGGGATTAACATCCTAGAAGTAAAAGATCCATGGTTTATTCTTCAAACAACCTAGAGAGATTTTTTGCATACAAACCACCACTTTTCAATGGCACAAGTTAAATTTTTTGGAAAAACTGTAAGTGTATATGTATCTGCTCTATAACTATGATTTGTGGAGTATATTCATTGATGGGCCTTATGTGCCTATTAAATTTGTAAATGGTGTACAAGTACCCAAGCTAGAACATTTGATGTTGAAGAAGTCAGAAAAATTACCTAAAATTTCCAAGGGATGAACATCCTSTTTTGTGCCCTTGATGGAAAYAGATACAACAAAGTGAGTAGGTGTGAGAATGTCTATTCAATATGGAGGATGCCTRAAGTGACTTAGGAAAGTATCCAAACTGGTTCATTAGTATGAGTTATTCACGATGAAGTAAAATGATAATATCACAGATATGTTCACTAGATTTACAAACATTGTGGATCTTCTAAAATCTTATGACATGGTATATTCACATCGCGAACAAAATGAAAAGATTTTGAATGCTGTACCAAAATTATGGGAATCAAAGGCACTAGTTGTTGATGAGGCAAAAGATTTAAAGAAATTTCCTATGGAAGAAACTTATTGGTTCTCTTCTGACAGACAAGATGAAAGTCCATAGAAGAGGTGATAAATAAGATTTTGAAAGAGGAAGAAATGAAAATTCTCTACAAAAATAGGTGAGAGAACAGGAGAAGAGCAAGAATCATGTAATGGAGAAGAAGATAATGATGAGTTTGCAATGGTTGTAAGAAGATCCAATGAGGCCTTTAAAAGAGGAAAATTCGAACATAGAAATTATCCAAGCAATATCATAAGTAGAAGTTTTGAGTGCAAAAGCTTAGATCATTTGTCTGTTGACTATACAAACCCAAAGAGAAAAAACAAGGGAGGATAGCCCTTCAAAGGGAGGATAGCCCTTCAAGGAAAGAGCTTTGCTACTTAGGACAATGACGATTACAAAGATCAAGCTGATGTTGACACAAGTGAGAAAGAAAATATTTGCTTCATGGCTCTARGAGAAGATGTAACCATTTMTTCTCCTATTTCCTCTTCTATTTTTGAAGATGATAATGTCGCTCAGTCCTTACTCATAGATATTTATGATGAGATGAAAGAGTAGGAGAAACAAGGACATGAAAAACAGAATTGAATATTTGATGAATAGGAATGCTAAGCTACAACTAGATAATGGGTCTCTTGGTGATTCCCTGAGAATGTTTAAGTTGATAAATTTAGCGCATTCATGAATGTAGATACCAAACAAAATATAGGCCTAACAAAAAAGATTTATTCACTTGATATCCTTTTATATGAGCATGTTGTCTAGAAAAGGCTAGTCACTAATTTGAATGCTAGCATAGTCATGTTCAGAAAGAGAAAAGAGAACCTGAAATAAACTTCTCGGCTCTACAAAATCCCCTTACAATAGAAGAGGCACCGTATATATTCATAAGTATAATCATACACATCATAGTGGAACATCTGAAAAGCCAGCACATCTTATGCGCCATATACTTATTGTGCTTATTGTTGTAAAGCTAGTAATTGTTAACCCAATATGGTTAAGGTCCTTTTTATATGATTCTAATAATGACATAAGCTATATTAGTTATCTAACTTGCATTGTTGTTCTTATAGGATTACACAATCTTGGACAAAGTATAGCCTATGACATCAAGTGATCAACTCTTCAAGCAACATTAATACATCATTGATAAATAAGATGATATTGGATGAAGAAGAGGATCTGCATAATGCATACAAGTAAAAGATTCCAACAAGAAAATTCTTCAAGCTTTAAATAGGCTATAGGCTAAGTACAATATTTTTCATTCTATAATAAGTTAAGTACTTAGTCTTTTTGGATATGTTAATTAACTGCATTAAGATTTCATGTTTTAATGTTGAAGCTCAAAAATATTTTCCAAACTTATTTATCAAACATTTTTATGAAATGTTCTTACACTAACTTGTTAGTAGTATTTGAGTTGAAAAAGAAAGTGTTTTCTAAAGACGGTTTCATTTTTTGGGTTGACAAAGTATTTCAAGATATTCTTCAAACCAAACTTTGAGAAAGCTCTTCTTTTTTGTAAATTTTTCATATATCTTTAGTTGAGTTTCACTAATTCAATATTGAATATTTTTATAAGTGAAATCAACATCTCAACTTGAGCTTAAAATTCCAAAATACCCATAAGGATGTCAGCATTCACCTATTCATGTTTGCGGAAATAAAGAAACAATTTTAAAACTTTATAAATGGAAAGATTCATTTTCTAATAAATAAATTTCAAAGAAACCAAAATACCATTTCAACAACAAAAACTTATGGTTTACATAAAACATAACTTCTTAGAACTGTAGTGTCTTAAAAATTAAGATTTTATAAACAAATGATTCTTAAAAGCAGGCATTATTCGGGTCCAAGTCTGCTCCTAAGGGATGTCTTCGAATTACATATCTTTCATCACCAGAAACATAGATAGGGGAAAGGATGATCTATAAAGCTCAGTAAGCAAACTCCATGCATGGATGCTAATGATATGCATTATTGTAAGCTCATTTGAAAATTGTATGCCTCTTTTGTTCAACTTTTCAAAACTAACTTTCTTTAACTGACGCAAGCTCACTTGGTGTAGTGATTAGCCATTAAACTCTGCAGTGGACAGTTATTATTTGGAACCAGGTCATATTCCTACAAGTAGTACCACCTAGTGGTTAACATTACATTTATTTTTCTTTCACCCCGCAAAGAGGTCAACATAACCATTATATTTTAGCCTCGAAAAGGGCTACATCAGATACGTCGTTCCCCCATGCCCCATTTCCCAATCACACCTTTCATGGCTTAGTTGTACACCTTTTTTCTTTCTTAAAATTGGGGATACATGCTTTAGAAAACTTATTTACACAATTCCTTTTCAAACATTCACCTTACAAATTATCATGAATATGCAACATGTCATAACTTATGAAATCCTTGATCATGGATGTTGTTTATAGCATCAAACAATGCAAATTTCGTTTCATAACTTAAACATATAGAAATTCACATAGTTCAAATCAAACATTACATTTATAGTACTTCGCATATAAATAACTCAATCATAGTACTCTTACACATACATACATGATAATCATATATCAAAATGGATGGAGAGGTGAAAGATTACTTACATAGTTGAAAATTAACCATAAACTCACATTTAATTCTCATAAGAGCAATTCAATCATAATAACCTTACGTATTAAATTTACCACAGAGATACACCACAATTGATGAGGATGTGGGAGTTAACTTACCTAAAATGCTTAAGAGCTTAAGCTTGGTTTATAGTTAGTGTTGAGTTGGTTAGCTATCCTTGATGTTTAACTGTCCACTTCCTAGTTCAAAATAAGGGAAACATACTTAAAAGGGTCTTCTATATTGTAAAACTCTAAGACACCCTCTTATGAACCTATTAGGAAGCGTTCTAACATTGAAAGCCCCTAAAAAGTCATCATTTTCTGAAAATTGGGAGGCCACATATGCTACTCTGCATCCTTAGTGCGTCCTTAGCTCAGCATTCGTACATATGTTTGTGAGCACCCTTTCTTTCTTCCTTGTGTCCGTGCATGCGTGCAAACCTAAAAATCATGAATTCAGAGCCAAAAATAGCAATAACTCATTGAATCTACTCCTCCTATTAATTACCCTGTGTTCATTCCACTCTGTACCATTCATCTCACACACATGTATATGTATCAACTGTTAATCATACTTGGAAGAGCATCTTCCCCTTAATCTTAGTTAACAAAATATCCATAGAAATAAGTTTCAAGCCTYGAAGTTATCGATTTACTCTATGTAATGCATCAATAAATATTAGGTCGGGGTAGACGTATCTCAAATCACAGGAATTACGTTTCCAATAGCTTCCAAGATTGTCCAAGTGATTTACTTCCTATCCACTCTTCCTTCTTTCGCACCTTCATCGAATGGGCTATATGGTTTACGAGGTTAGTTTCTAACATAAGACTAATTATAAGGTGTTGGTTGAGGGTGTACCTATGTGTCTTGGGCCAAACTAAACCCATACTTGACCTGTTTCACTACTTAATCTTTTTGGGCTGCATTAATACACCCAACCCAACTCGATAAATAAAAATATAAATGAGTTTCATCTACCCAACCTAAATTACCCGGAATGAGTTAAACACTCCAATTACAATAAACATTCAAATCTAATTAACTAAAGGATGGTTACCACCAAAAATCAACCGAACAACAATCGTAGTAACAAGCAAATAAATGAAATCACATAAAATTAAAGAATAGCTGAAAATTCTCCAGGGTATTATAGGATTTGTTTATCACTTTTCGATATTTGTGATTTTGAAGAAGAGTAACTAATAGTTGAGGTTCTGTAAAACCCTTGGGTAGAAGGGTAAGCCTTGACTAGGGGGTTAAAGGAGTTGCAAAACCCATTTGTGGGTGACCCTCAAGTATACTCTAATAAAAGTCTGTGTGACTTTCTTAGTTAAGTTTGAAATCCTAAGGTTGCGGCTATAGGTAGTCAATATAGGTCTAGAAAGAGACCAAATCACTATTAACCATTTGTTCCTCTGTCCATTCTATGTTCTTAGCATCTTCATGTTGTTTAAGTATRTTTCACACTATATTTATCATCACGTGATTTGATGAGCATCAATTATATTTGAAAGAGAGTTGAAAAATATACTTTGTGATTGTCACTTTATTGAAAAAAGCTTCAATTAACCAATTCACTCCCCTCTCAAGTTATTTCAATTACTATTAAACTAGGAGGAATACTATTTCATGGTGTATGAAGGCATTATCCTGGGCCATGGGGCATCCAAAGGCACAATTGAGGTGGAAGTTATAGCAAGATTAAAAGACGATTTCTTATATCTTACCATAGGACATGATAATCAATGAGATTAAAAGTTTAGTATACAAATCAAGAAGGCCCAGGTGAGTCCTTCTATTTTATAAACTCCCACATGCATGTGATTCTGTGACTCTAGATAAATGCTTCCAAGTATTCTCGGATATTGTAACATGAGTCATTCTATTTTACAAAACTTCTAAATTATTTACTTTTCTACATTGTACTTTAGAAAATATTTCAAGTCCTTCTGAATGTTTTATTCAAGAGAACCCTTCAAATTTTTCTGGARAACTGTTGTGMATGTTATTTCTAAATACTTTTATGCATCATGGACTTTATATGGGCATGATTTACCACATGAATTGATCTATTCAAATAACACGTTTTATTTGAATGGCATGAAATCCTGAATTTTGGCATTGATTGACTATTTTCGTACTTAACATTATATTGATCATGGATTTAACGAATTTTATCATGCATCGAGCATTGATATTGATACAGTCTTGGACTATTTATTGTGATGATTGAGTACTCAGTCGGTGACTCAGAGTACTAGTCCGACGGGAAAATGTACTATACTTAGTAGGTCCCCAGTGCAAGGAATTCTTGTTCTGCCAAGACAGCAGTACTTTGGGAGTTGCCAAATGGGCAAAATTGGTGGATCATATCTATGGCGAGCTGAGATCGTATTGGATGGATAGTTGCGCCATATGATACCCAAGGTAAATATTGGAAGCTCGTACCCGTTGTTAGGAGGTTTAACTTGGGATCGACCGACTCTTATAGTCGTACTAGCTAGCTTATTTGATAGGGTTCATGTAGCGAGATTGTAAGTTGCATGCGCATACGAGGTGATAAGGCTACCGTTCAGAGTATATCTCATACGGTTGCGGTATTGTATCGCTTGACTCTTTATTTTGCATGAATTGTTTTACATCACTCACCATAGCTTACTCATAGAATGGTTTGCATGACTTAACTCATTTCAAGAAATTCATTTGTTTCCCTTACATGAAGTATTTCCTTCACTTCCTCCAAGAGCATGTTTTCAGGAAAAGTTATTTAATATTTTCTTTACTCAAATTCACGAAAACTACTTTCCAGAATGTTTTTCATTGCTAAGGTACACTCTTACACATGCACGAGACTCACTAAGCCAAGCTCACCGATTTTTTTCACATGTTTTAGTAACAGGTGCAGACACTTAGAGAGGTTAGGTGATTTTAGGATTAGAGGAGTTATGCAATATTATGACTTTTGTGATGCCTAGAAACTTATAATAGTTTTAGCGTATATAATGTCATTTAGAAATTTTACTCTTTGTTTGTGGTCTATAAAATTGCGGAGTTTAGTTTTGTATATTTGATAGTTTTAATATTGTAAGGTTATGTACTTAATTAGACTTTTATTATTCTATTTATGGCTTTAGTTTTTTCAATTTTAAACTGTATTGACTGTTGAGAGGCAAATGATGCCCGTACAGCCCCTGTGGAACCTAGAAGAGAGAAGATCGTCACAAATAATTAATTAAGCCAATCATAAGCATTGTTCCAATACAACATACTACCGCAATACTAGGGATTTAATAGATTTTTAAATTTTTAAGAATAAATTTATAAATCTATCTAGAGCAATCTAGGATCAATTAAGTCGTATAGACTTATCCTTTACCTCCAGTAAAATTATTCCTGATTCCACTTCTCAATCCAATAAGATTAATGTCTTAGAAGAGAATTCTTCTTCTTCAGACACTGATCAAACATTGGAACAATTCCAGCCAAAATCTGAATTGATTCCCAAGATCAATCTGATGACTTGGCAGTCAACTTCTTATATTGTCTACATCGATAATGTGCTTGTATATTCTAAAACTCTAGATGAACATTTTAAACACCTAAAGACATTTTTCTATATTGTTAAGAAAAATAGTTTAGTTGTTTCTAAATCTTTATATATGCATATATATATATATGTGTATGTGTATTCATATTATATATTTATTTATACCTACCACAAAAGCTTTATTACAGTATGTCCATAATCAAATATAGCTATATTAAGTAATGAGCTTAAATTAATCATCTATTCCGAAATAAAGTAAAAACGATTTATAATTGACTCATATATAAGATCTCATTTTTTTCTTGCKTCCTATTTTGCTCATACTTGTTTTAGGAAAACATTTTCTTCTTATTATTTGTATCTCAATAGGAAAATTTGATTATGGTTGAGTATTAATAGGCTATAATTTATTACCTATGACTACACTAATACGTATTTGCTTTTTCAAAGTAAAAAGTCTTTAATAAGGTACAAAATAATATTCTCCAAAGTAAAAAATCTTTAATATCAAGGTATAAATTAATATTTTCCATTAATTAGAATGTTTTATGGTAAGATTTGAACAAGAAATAAAAGGATATGGCAGGCGTCATTAAGAAGTTGCTCTACTAATCTTAAAAGCAGCTGATTTTATCTTTTTAACTTTAAATGATTTAAAGTAAAAAGCTAAAATCAATTCATTTCAAACTTAGAAGAACAACCCCTAAATATAAAATGTTTCAATAGGGAAAATAGAAGGAAAGATATTGCCTATAAATAAGAAGTTCTAATTACATGAGTGTTGTCTATCAAAATATTTTGACTTAACAATGGCAAAGTTGTTCCTCTGGTTTGTGTTGGCAGTTGCTCTTGTATCTATCGTCTCAGGTATAGATCCACATCAAACAAAGTCTTTTGCTTTCAAATTTCATTTACAAGCAAGATAGGTTCATAAAGATGAATTTCATAATCATACATGGTTTGCAAATCCTTTCATAAATATAGTTCCCATTTCAAAAATATTTTTAATTTATTTTACAGTAGACATGTGGAGACAACATAACACTAATAGAATTTAATTAAATGCTTTAATTTAGAAAAATCTATTATATGTTGATGAAATAATCATTTTTCAAATAACATTTCGGAGCCTATGACATAATTCCATTCACTGATGTGGAGTTGAGAACTACATATTTGAAAACTGCGACATAAAATTCTTAAAAGTTTTAATTAAGCTGCTTGTATATAAAGGGAATCCAATGACAACTATTATGTTGAAACATATCCTCTTTAAAACACAAATTTCATTTTTTTTTTTTGGATCAATCAAGTCTTTCTGCAAAATTTCAACTGGAAAACAACCTTTAATTAAAGAATTTTATGTGGTAAATTTTTAGTGTTGATACAATATTTCTTCTTATATGCAGTTGAGAAAGCCAATGCAGTTACTTGCAATGCCACACTACCGGGAGGTTGCGGCGGTGATGATGCTTGTTTCGAGTTATGTTTGCTAAAGTATACAACTAGTTTGATTTCGGCTGAATGTATTAATGGCTCATGTGTTTGCAATATTAAGTGCTCCAAATGATATAAATACATGTAGCCTTTATTAACTCATTTGCAATACAATATATTGTACGTTACAATAACCTTATATCAATTTATCAATCATTGCAACAAAGACTAGCTTGAACACATTATATGAAATTATCTCTTGTACTTACTATTGCATTTACGGTTTCYCCTCTCAATGTTATTGATAGTAGAATGCAATGAGTTTATCTATAATGACTCTTTCGGCAACAATAACAATCATCAACATAAAGGCACAAATTACATCCGAGTCCTATATAATTAGTAAGACTGCCTAAAAAAACGTAGATTTGTAAACAATTTAGAAACATAAAATGGTATTAAATGTTTTGCAATAACAATACTAAATTGCCTATGCCAAGGAAATATGATTAATAAATGTTCCATAAGTTTGTAACAATAATTTGTTATTTTTCTTCATCCTATATTTTGTTATATTCAAATTGAAAATTAATAAAATAAAAATATGTATATGTGTGTGTGTGTATATATATATATATATTCCAAAATGAACAATGAGGATCGGAAGATGGCTAATGGATTTGAGAAGATCTAATTATTGGAGATAGATATCAATCAAGTTGATACAAGGAATATTCTTAAATTTCTAACAATCAAAGTTTATAAACACTAACAAACAAATCACATAATAAATAATATAGAATTTAAACAAATATATCAGGCAGTTAAACCAGTCAATGAGGAATTTAAATAAACAAACAGGTATTTAAAGATGCATGAGGATGAGGCAGGAGGCAGTGCCTTCCATACGTATGTATGAAAACAAGATTATCAAATTGGAATTTATATATATTACAAATTAAATAACATAAGTAAGAAAACTTACTTATAAAATCTGGAGTACAATTTCTTCTGATGATCTTCAGAAAAGATCGAGCAAAATGAGGAAAGGGATTTCTAACTCTAGGAGAGGTTTTCTCTCTTAGTTTTTCCTCCCCTAACAATRTGGGAGAAGCCTCCTTATATRGAATTCAGAAGGGGGTATTTGTGCAGTGTTTTTGTGAGTGCTATAGTAAAAAGTGTACAGTGCAAGTGCTACAGTGTATAGTATTTTTTTGAATAGCGTTTACAATAATTTTCTGGTGTAGMGTGCTACGGCACTCTACGGTATTTCTATTTGAATTTCTACAAAGTCTTCTACTCGTATATTATGGTAAGTTAGCTTCGTTTGGGGTTGGTGATGTCGCTGAGTCTTCAGATGACACCGGCTTTGATGATGATGATGGAATATACTGCAACAGAAGCTGTTACATTTCTTCAGGGGATTTGGCTGCTGCAAGCTTTGCTATGAGCTAGGATTTCTCGGTGAGGAATTCATTTTGGTCTGGTGTGATAGCCGGAGCCATAATCTTTTGCGTTGTCTGCCCGTGCTGGTAGAACTCTATAATAGATGAGGCTTGAAAGGATAGTGGAATTTTGAAGGATGTCCACTATTTAATCTAGAATTTTCRCTGGATGATTAGGATTTTTACTGAAGCATTGTATTCTACAAACCAGGACAGAACCCATGGTAAATAGAATTTTGTATGGAACAAGGTGTAATGTTCCAAAATGTGATTCTTCTGTAGTGGTCTGTAGTGGGATTTGAAGGTATTGAATGCAATTTTTATGTGGGGTTTTTGGTTTAACCATTATTCAGTAGTACCGAGGATATCTCACTACTATATGAACTAGAATGGGAAGGTTGAAACATCACATGTATGGATATCAAAATATATCAACCATGTGTGCTGGGAAATGTAATTATGGATGTAGAAAGAATTGTACCACGCCTGCTGGTAATCCCAATAGGTGAAGGTCTTTTGATAGAAGGGTTCACTCTTACAGGTATCTAGAAAACCGAATTCCTGATGGAGTTCTCCCTTTGATTTCACCCAAGTATCAGGTGATAAAATATTTAAAATTTTAAATGTGCAATAAGCAGGTTGCTGGTGGGTTTTTTCTAAGAAAAAATGTTTTATCTCCATCGAACCATATATTTCCAAAATTATTTGATAACAAATAGGGGTTTTTAGTGGATGAACTAGTTTGTAAAACCAATTCTGTCCAAAACGTTTTTGAATTGTTTTAAAAGCTGATGGTTCATAAAAAGAATTTTCAATTGAAATAATATTTTGATAAAAGGGGCCGATACTTTAGTTGATTTCTCAACCAAGGTATCTTCTTCATTTGGGAAGTACGCTATGAGGTGCCATTTACCTGGATTGTTTGCTTTTAGCAAGGACAACAATCTTGTTTTTATCTTCAGAAGAGCTTGTTTGGAATTTGGATAGGAGCTCTTGGAATTCTTTGGAATTTGCAAGTGTCTCCATCAGAGCTTGCGATGGAATGCTGAGAATTGATTCTGGTCTTTGGCTGGAATTTTGAGGCTTCTTTTCTTCTTCTTCACAAATTTCATACCAAGATTTTCTTGGAACAATCAGCATTTTGGAGGGATTTTGTGAGGTTATGGAGGTCTCTCTCTCACTTCGATCTTTTTCTCTCACTTTTTTGGGTAGCATTGTGATTCTGTAAGAATTCTCTAGTGAGAAAATCAGAGATGGAATTTGTATCTCCTGTCCAAAATCAAATATACTTAATATATCCTACCATTGGCCAAAAATATGTTTTAACACAAGATTTTGAACATGGTTTGTCAAAATAGATTTGTAATCGATATATAATAAAGGTTTTTGATTTAATGAATCATTTTGAACTTTTTGTATGCATATGATAATGAACAAAAAATGCAAATAAGGAGATTTGCGCAAAATATGTAAACATGGAGATTTAACAACAAAGGATTTTAAATTTTGCAAATGAAAAGATTTGTTAAGAGATAAAGCATTTATATGAATAGAGTATGCTTTGATGAGATTTAGATTTTTAGTCTTTGGTTTTTCTAAGAAAGGAAAAAMTAGACTGGTACATTTAGTTTTAAAAGAAATACATTCGGAATTTACCTTCTAGGGAGTGATCAAGGTTAGGAAGGGAGTTCCTAAGATCACTGGATGAAAAATATCATTAACTACCACAAATGGAGTTTTTATAGGATGTCATAATGAATAATTGAAGCTTCAGTCTTGTATTTGACTTGGAGCTTGGAATTGTTAGCAGCTGATAATCTACTATTTGTAGATTCTCAGAATTTCTTTAGAACTAAACTATCTTTGATACAGTTCAAATTAGCACCAGTATCATATAAGACAATGGTATCTATAATAAGAAATCAGGAGGAATCTTATTAATATTTTCTATTTGGCTTGGGAGCTCTAATTGTAACACCCCCATATCCGGGAATGTTACCGACTTAATTCTCATATACTTAAATTTCAGCGGAAGCTTTTGACAATAAGGAATAAATTTTAAACTTTCAACAAGTTCATAAATAAATAAAAAATTTAATCAACAAAATGACTCTTGGGTATCAAAGCCTGGTTCTAAGTGATCTCCACGCACCATCTGGTTAATCATCACCTGAAACGTAAAATAAGGAAATATGGGGTGAGCTACGAAGCTTAGTAAGCAAATCCCATGTATGAATGCACGAATAATGCCCTATGTATCATAAGTTATAAAATTCACTTTCTCAATAAAAGCTTTCTAAACATTTCTATTTCATAAACTTTCTCATAAAACCGTTCCTTTCAAAATGTAAGAACTTTTCAAATATTTCCATTCCTTTAAAGTCGTGAGCTCACTTGATGTAATGCCTGGCCATTAAGCTCTGTAGTGGGCCATTATTCTTTGAAACCCGATCACATTTTCTACCGGTAAAATCACAAAGCGGTTAATATTACTTAATCTTTTCCTAAACATCACCTTATAAGATGTGAACATTACATAATTTTCCACCTTACAAGAGGGTTAGGTCGGGTGCGCCGGCCCCCCACGCCCCATTTCCCACTCACATCTTTCCTGGCCTTGGCTTTACACCCCTTTTTTCAAAATCCTTAATGTTTTGGAAATCATTCATCATAAAAATAACATCTTTAAAAACTTCATTCCTCAAAACATTTACTTTTCCAAATTTCATTTGTAATACCCGAAAATTTTTCCTTTATTAATTTTGTTTGATTTTACGTGAAATTTTGTGCCAATTAGGGTTAGAAATTTTATATGTGATTAATATTTTTAAATCGGACGTTCAATAAGTACGAAAATATTGTCCGTGTCGAATAAGAGTCACTGGTTGGTTAAAGGCTCGACCCGTGGGCCTATTTATTTCGTAGTCGGAAGTTGGGCTTTTTATCGAAAGAAAGCCCGTTACATTTAATTTAAGGATTTTGGTTAGATTTGGATAGGAAGGCCCGAAGCGTTTGGGTTATGGCCCAAAATATCAAATTAAAAAAGAAAGAAAAAGAAAATATATAAGAAAAAATAGAAAGAAAAGAAATGAAAAAGGAAAAACCTATCATCTTCCTCGCGTAACCCTAAGTGCTACCACCGCCGCCGCCGTTGCCGCCGCAGTGCCACTTCTCCCTCTGCCTGACCCGACGCCGCTCGTCATGGCTTTTCCTTACTCCTTCTTCTCTCTTCCCTTCTTCCACTGCCGATGCTTGAAGTGGTCGATGCTTGTCGCAGTTTTGCGATCGACAGGCCGCTCACCGCACCTGACCACGCCGATGCTCGAAGGATGCCGCTCACAGCGCACGTTGCCAAGGCTGACCACTTGCTCGAGTGGCTGCGAGGCGCATGCCAGGAGACCGTCTGGTCCTGTTGAGCTAAGCAGAACGCTCTAGGTCTCTTCTCCAACTTCCCTCCCTTGCTGTCGGGCTCAGATCTGCGATGTGTGGTCTGCACCCTCGCCAACCGAAACGCCCGCCAGAGGCATACGATCCGTACCTCCAGATCTTGTAAGCCATATTCTTCTTCTTCTCTGCGYGACTCAGACACTTGCCAAATCTGTTGTCGTCATCGTCTTCTCCTTCTCTGCTCAACAGTTTTTCTCTTCGACTGAAACCAGAATCTCTTGCCGTTGGCAGTCACTTTGCTTTCTGTCCCTACTGCTCGTATCGCCGAACATTGCCGCTACGAATCCACTGGTTGCAACCGAGATCATGACTCACTGTGAAGCAGAATTCTGTTGCTGTATGGACAAGGAGCAACAATCGGTACAGCGCCCAGCAGTGCCCAGTGCCGACAGGTGCTCGGTCATGCGTCAAGGAGCAGCAACTAGTGCAGCACCCAACAGTGCCCAACGCCAATGCCAAGCACCAAGCACCCAGCAAGTGCCCAGGCGCCTAGAAGTTATTGTGCGCACCGCTTGAGCACATGCTCGGGAATCCAATACCGCTCCCGCAACACTTGGATATTGTGAACTTGAAGGTGAAAACGTTAACACTTGATATTGGAATTTATGACTTGTACATAATTTACCCTAACTGTATTGGTGAGAGAACATGGATTAGGTTTATACCCAAGCTAAGGAGTTGAATTGTATCCTTAAAAATGTGATAATTGATAATATGAGAACTAATTGTGGATTTATAAATTGATAAAGGACATTCTTGGATTAAACATATAATATCTAAGTTGGGACGATCGAACTAAGTAGACTTTCTTTTGTAATCACGACTAGGTCATTTCGAGGCCTTACATTGAGAACGGTTGAAAGAGTTTACTTCACAATTTAAGTGAGAACCCATTAACGTAAGGGACTCCGGGTAAGTAAATTCTTACATCTCTTTAATATTTATGAATGAATGTAATTGAACTCTTTTAGATAGTCTATGTGTTATGTGTGGGATTTTATTATGAGGTGTTAATTGAGTGGAATATTACATATGTTTCATATCCTGTATTACTTTTATGTTGAATGATACATTATATATAGTTTTATGCATTTCATGTCATGGGCATGTAGTTAGAGATTCTACATCATTTTTGACACGAGCCATTCACACATTT
Source organism: Rhazya stricta (assembly GCA_001752375.1). Classification (NCBI taxonomy): domain Eukaryota; kingdom Viridiplantae; phylum Streptophyta; class Magnoliopsida; order Gentianales; family Apocynaceae; genus Rhazya; species Rhazya stricta. The sequence continues at coordinate 4,923,590 of MEJB01000094.1, forward strand.
AGAAAGTGAATGGTTTAGGAAATGGAATTTTAAAGGAAAATGATAAAGTTTTGAAAATGTTAATGGGGCGTGGGGGACCGGCGATAATGATTCACCTCGGGGAGGTGAAGAGATGAAAGAATGTAAACCGCTCTACGGTACTGCTGCTGGAATGTAACCGCGTTCCAAATAAGAATGGCCCACTGCATAGCCTAATGGCTAGATGTTACACTTCGTGAGCTCACGAATGAAATGGAATATTTTACAAATTATATATTTTGAAGGAAAGGTTTGTAAAGAGGTTTTCGAAAAGGGAATGTTTTGGAAAGTTGTTTATTTAAAAAGGTATAATTTTATAACTTCATGGCATGTAGGACATGTTTATGCATATATGAGGTTTAGTTACTAAGCTTTTTAGCTCATTCCTTTCTCTTATTTTTCATTTCAAATGATGTGTAACCAGGTGGGACGAGGAGGTCACTTATGGGCAAGCTATGATACCCTGGAACATGTTTTAAATAAATTTTATGTAGTAAGATAATTTGTCCACTTGAATAGCTTCTGCTTACTATTAAGTATTTTTTTTTTTAATGGTTTAAATTCTTGAGGTTTCCGTCATTTTTATTTTGAATAAATATTGGAATAGGGAGGATTTGTTAAAACACATTTTTTTAACTCTTTTGGGTATTGTTGAGTTTTAAAAGGATAGTTGATTATTTGCGAATAGAGTGATGTAATATTCTCAGCTTAGGACAATTCCTAAATTGGGGGTGTTACATCATTCTTTAAAAACATTTCCTTTCTTGGATATATGATTATGTACATACAAGAGAATATGCAACTATTGCAATCTACATACTCACGGACCACATGAACCCTTGACTTAAAATTTTTAACATGTCAATGAGTAATAAAATTCACATACTGGAAGTAATATCACATTATAACACATAAGCACAATTATCAATTCACATTCAATTCACATAAGAAGATTCAATCATAATAACAATACACTCATATCATAATTAATGAGAATGTGGTGATTTTCAAAATGTCACTTCAATATCCATTATGAATTCACAATCAATTCACATAGAGATTCAATCATGATAACAACACACTTGCATCGTCACTAAATGAGAATGTTGGAATTTACTTACTTATAGTCCTTAGTAAATTTGTTTACTTTTGCTTACAGGGTGCCTTGGTTGCCATAACGTTAATGTGCCATAGTATTCTAATATTATTACACAAAGAATATTCATCTAAACTTGTTTAACCAAATACATTTATTTAACACAGGTGTTTATCATTAATACCTTCATCATTTTTCCTATAGTGACCTTAACTAATAATTTCTCAAGATGAATTTTCATGTTAATAAAAATCGAACTACTAATAGTATAATTTAATTTCATGACTCCTAATTTGTTCTTAAAATAACAATAATAATCGTAATCACAATATACGTTATTTTATCTATTGATACTGATTTCACCCTAAATTATATTTCAATATATTTTTAGAATTATATCCTCCTTTTTACTTTATCATACTAACTTAAATTTTAATTAAACATATTCCATAGTTTTCCTTAATTATTATTACATAAATACAATTACATAAATACAAAATCTAGGGCATTCGGTTAATTTAAAAAAAAAGAAACTAAAGATTGACCTTGAATTCCGAACCTTAGCTGTAGTATCGAGTCTAAGATGTAACGGCGTCGATCATGCTTGTGAAATAAATATGCTCTGGGCATGCGAAAGGCAATCTTGGTCGCGCAAGTGCTGCTCCCACGCTACTAGCTCAATTGGACGGCACATAGTGCCTAGTCGCCGGGTCTCCTGGGCACCTGGTCATCGGGTTGCCTAGGCGCCTGGGTGTCTGGGCGCCTGGTCGCTTGACAAGAACAGAGGAGATGGAGTGGCATTCAACATCTGTAGAGAAGAGTAGAGAGCGAAAAAGGGTGGGAAGGGCGGTAACCACTAAGCCCAACTAAATTAAAATCTATTAGTTTTCTTCTGGCCCAAAATCGAACTCCAAATCCGATTTTAGATTTGAATAAGAAGAGGACAGGTTCTAACGGGTCAAGTCTAAATTAATTAACTAAGATTTCTAATTAAAGTAAAGTAATAAAATTTCACCTTTAAATAATCATACTCACATATTAACGCATAACAAATAATAAATCAATAAAATAATTATTTATTTCTAATTGGCACATTAAATGTTACAGCCTTCGAGTCCTTTTGCCGTGAATTAATTAATTTACTAACAATCATGAATACAATCGAATTAGTGGATTAGAACATAAAATTTATATATATATATATACATACATACATACATACATAGTACCTGCCCCCAGTCAAAAGACACAGCTGCAAATTCCCTCTACATCCGGGGGTATCGTACAACGTACTTCCAAGGCAGACACTGATACCTCTGTAGTGAAAGCTGCAAAGGCATCTTCCCCTTTTATTAAAAAATTAATTTGTCAAAATATTATTTCAATTGAAAAATCATTTTATGAAAAATCCCCCTATGATACTATACAAAACGTTTTGGGAAAAACTGGTATTACAAACCAGCACATCCCCTTAAAAATCCTATTTTTTATCAAACTATTTTGGAAGTCTGCGAATCAGTGGAGATTAAACACTTTTTTTTAGAAAAAACCCACCAGCATCCTGCATATTCCACTTTTAAAATTTTAAATATTTTGTCTCCAGAGACGTGGATTCAATGCCAAGGAGATCTCCAGCAAGAGTTTGGTTTTCCAGACACCTGCAAGAGTGAATCCTTTTATCATGAGACTTTCACTTATTAGGACTATCAGCAAGCATGGTATCATGCTTTCTATGTCCAAAATCCCAAACATTAGCACACTTGGCTGATCTATTTTGATACCCGTATATGCCAGGCCGCCTCTTTTCCATTCTAGTTCAACCAGTGGTGGGAGATCTTCGGTACCAACGAAGATTGGCTTAACCAGAAATCCCAAATAAAAACGGCTTACAATACCTTCAAAACCCACTACAAACCCTCACCAGAGGAATCCCATTTCGGGATATTACTTTTGTTACATACAAAATTCTACTTACCATGGGTTCTTTCCTGGTATTTAGAATATACTCCAGTACAAATCCTGATTATCCAGCGAAAATTTCAGATCAAATGGTGGACTTCGTTCAAAATTCTAGCTTCATTCCAGACGAAGGCTATCATCGAGTTCTGTCAACACAGACAGAATTCTCAGTGCATTATGGCTCCGTCGATTACTCTGGACCAAAAGAAATTCCTGACAGATAAATTCCAGCTCGCAGCGAGACTCGCAACAGCAAAATCCCCAGAAGAGATGCAGCAACTAATACTACAGTATGTACCCTCTTCATCAAAATCCCAGGTGGTGTCATCCGAAAACTCGGCGATATCACCAGCAATCAACTTAGACGAAGCTGATCTACTACAGTAGACAACTTCTCCAGAAAATACCGTAGAGTACTGTCCAACTCTACATCAGAAATATGTATAAAATAGTAGTACACACTGTAGCTACTGTAGCAAGTCACTGTACACTGTAGCGCTCTCAGTTTTTACTGTAGCTCTATCTGAACCACTGTTCAAATACCCTCCCTGCCTTCTATATATAGAAGTCAAATTTCATTTGTAGGAGGAAGAATTTTTCCTTAGACATATTCTGAGGAAACTCTTCGAGTTTATCACCCTGTTCTGCACAGGATCTCGAAGAAATTTAGAGTATAAATTTGTATCTCTAATGTGAGTAATTCCTCACATTATTTTCATATTTATAAATTATAAATTCCTTCTTTTCTACTCCAAATTTCGCATGCATATGGAAGGCTGAGCCTCCTGATCTGCATATGCACGTTTAAATTCCGTTTGTATTTATCTGTTTAAATTTATTTTCTTTTCTATTTAAATTCCATATCTGTTATAAATGCTTGGCCGGTTCTACTGCCTCTTATTTGTTTAAATTCTTGTTTTAATGTTGTGATTAAATTCCATCTATCTGTTTATTTGTTTGATTTTATAAATATTAATTATTAGAAATTCTGTGAATATTCCTTCTCTCTTCGGATTCCTTCTCAATCTTCTTCAATTATCTTGTGAATCAACACCATCTGTCGATCTTGGTTGGTAAATTGGTATCAGAGCCTGAGTTTGTTTCTGGAGAATATGGGAAGATCAACGATATATTGCTTYCTATCCCAAAAGGCATTTGGAAGATCAGAGTAGAGTTCTGATTCAAAAGATGATCTAAGTTTAGAAATCCTAATTTGGATCTCTGGTATCTGCAGTGTTTCATCAATCTTGAGATAAAACAAGGAATTTCTATATTCCTTTAATTCAAAAGATTTACAATGAGTTAAAGCATTAATCTGATCTGTATGAATAGAATAATCTTTCAATCGGAGTTATGTACCTTTACAGATATAATGTCCTAAAAACTTGACTTTAGTCTGGAATAAAGACATTTTTGATTTAGACACAACTAAACCATTTTTCTTAACAATATAAAAGAATGTTTTTAAATTTTTAAAATGTTCTTCGATCGACCTAGAGTAGACGAGAACATCGTCAATATACACAATACAGAATTGCGAATAATCATTAAAAATGTTAAATAAAATTAAATATCCTTTTACTTCGATTCAGCCGATTACGACTCCTTCGAAGAAAATTCCAGAGTGGCAGTCCTTATCGGGCTCTCACAAAATTCAAGCAAATCATCCTCCTCTCATAGGTGTCAAATTAGATCACCTAGGTAAGGCTGTGGATGCCATTCCTTTAAAAAATCCTTMTGATGATATTTTACATATCTGCGTTTAATTTCTATATTCCTTTAATTCAAAAGATTTACAATGAGTTAAAGCATTAATCTRATCTGTATGAACAGAATAAGCTTTTAGAAGATTCAGATTTTTAGTCTGAGGTTTTATTAAATTGTTGAAATTTAATAATAGATTTGATTTGATTTTATTAATGAACAGAAACGAGGGCACTGAAAATTGACACGTTATTCATAAAGAGAAAGAATATTCTCACTAAAGTCTTGATTTGATTGGATTGATAACAGGAAATATATGGGGAATCCATTCTATATAGTAACTAGTAATTCATAGGAATATAAAATAAAAAGTAAAGTAAAGTTAAATCAAATCTATTAATTTCAATAAAAATGAAAGTCAAATTCAAATATTAATTAAAAATCTTAGTACCCATAGATAGAGAAAAGGGGCTAAAAATCAAGAATTTTATTATCGTTACTGGGATTGRTGGGGATATTAAATGAATGGAATTGGGATATGGATGGAATATAATGAAATAGAGCCACTTTGAGGTTCCCTCTGAAATGAGGCATGGAGGGGAGCCACAACGAAGAAGTTCCGGGGGTTACGAAGGAAGCTTCTAGCTCATATTGGTCATGGGTTGAGAACAGGAATTGAACTCTATGAGATCTAATCTCCCATTGTTCCTCAGTAGCTCAGTGGTAGAGTGGTCGGTTGTTAACCGATTGGTCGTAGGTTCGAATCCTACTTGGGGAGATTTGATTCATTTGAACACCCCTTTCGTAAGAATACGACTCGAGATGATGCAAAAAATCTCAAGAAACTTATTTTCTTCCAAGAAGTAGATTACAATTTAAGATAAGGAATGGCAAATATGAAAATAAGAGCTTCTGTTCGTAAAATTTGTGAAAAGTCTGAAAGAGAACGTTGTTTTGGGGGGGATGATACCTATCGGGACCGGGTTCAAAGGATTAGTGCACTCTTCAAATTCAAAACAACATAACAAGATTCCTTCAGAAAACAAAAAAAAAAAAAGAATCTATTTGAGGTGAAAATGAGAGATATTTTGTTTCACCAGAGAAAATTAGTTGATTTTTCCCTTTCAAAGAATTTCCACGATACATCAGAACGATCATTTATAGGATTTACTGATTCTTAAGAAGGGGG
>MEJB01000569.1:3088-19914 GCA_001752375.1 Rhazya stricta
AGTGAAACAGACAGAAACTCTTCTTCCTTAAAATAGTTTTTGTCTACATGTGAAACTTCTTACTCGTTCTAAGAAAAGAAAAAAGTAATAAGAATTATGTACTCTGATGCACAGCTTATAACGAATGAAGATCTCGAAGCGCTAAGGGAACTTGTTTCCGGAGCATTTGGAACAGTCTATCATGGAAAATGGAGAGGAACAGATGTTGCCATTAAGCGTATAAAGAAGAGTTGCTTCACCGGTCGATCTTCCGAAGAGGAGAGACTGGTAATTGTAATATACGTTTTGCCTTTCATTTAAAATGCTATTTCCTCTGGCTGCAAAATTCTGGTTCTTATTATGCCATCTGAATTTAACGGTAACCATCCTCATTCTGTTCCGAAGTGGGTTTTATGCTGCTGATGATTACGCAAGGGACTTCCCATTTACAGAGCATAGAATTTTGGTTAGAAGCTGATATTCTATCAAAGCTCCACCATCCAAATGTGGTAGCATTTTATGGTGTAATGCAAGATGGACCTGGAGGAACAATGGCTACTGTGACAGAATACATGGTTGATGGTTCTTTGAGGCATGTTCTACTTCGAAAGGATAGGTACTTTCTTCTGTTAGTTTTTAAGCCTCAATTTGGTATCCTCTGCTCCGCTATGCATTTTTAGAATGCATTGGATTTCAAAAGATTTGAATAATCTTGTTCCTTATGAACCTCTTTTCACAAAGGATGTCCAATGAGAGAAAAACTTCGCATTTTGGGGACGGGGATGGTTTCTGTTGCCTGGTGCAACGGTGAATGGTGATCCACAAGTCATCGCCCAGGAACTAGGAAACATAGATGAGCCTGACAGCAGCGGCAAGCAATTGATAGATCATATGGACCACTCCCATCCACATATGTTTCTTTTCATCTTTCTCTCGACGATAGGCGCTCACTTGAATTGCTTCCAACGTGTCATAAAAAAATTAAAGTTAATAAAAGTTAAAAATATTCGAATTAAACTCTATGAGAGATAATTATTATTGTCTAAATAATTATTCAATTCGAGCTTTAAGTTTCTTCCATTGCCTTTAATTTGGGGATATTGTTGTCATTAGCTTGAATACGTAATTCAATAGTTGAGTTTCTATACTATTTAAGATATTTTAGATTATATCAATTTTGAAATTTGTTAGCAAAATCTTTGAGTATGATAATGATATTTTAAATAGGAATTAGATAAAAATTACCCATGATGTACAAAGGTTCAAAGCAAAGTGCGGGAAGTGGGAGAAGTTGATACCCGTCTGGCCCGGCTCCATGCTGCCAAAGTGAAAGATTGGCCTACTTTACTTCCTGGGAGGCTCCTCGGTCACCCGATTCTCTCTCTTTCTCCCTGCCAACTCCCAAATACTAAACCAAACTAATTACTACAGTAGGATCTCTTGAGAAAGAAAAAAGTCATCGGTCCACTGCTTCGCTGAAACCAGCATCTCGTCGTCGCCGTCACGATTTCTCCGGTGACCGATACTTCTTCTTCGCTCTAGGTGAGATTCCTTAGTCCCAGATATGTTCTCACTTCTTACTTTCCTCAATTTTTCTTTTTCCTTCTTTGGTTGTTGTGGTTGGTAAATCAATTAAAACTTTCAGTTAATATCTCGCGAGATGGAATTACATATTGATGTTTCAGGTCCGGATACTATGGACAAAGATCTTAACTTGGTTCGTTCCGAAGCTTCCAAAACGGAAGAACCGTCGTCTTCCCGAGATGATCACTTGGTGGGACTAAATGATCCTTCACCTACAGAAATTGGTTCAGCACATGATGCTTCAAGATCACAAAAAGCCTCTTCTTGCCGATCTGATGATATTAAGCAAATTACATATTGATGTTTCAGGTCTGGATAGTATGGACAAAGATCGTATCTTGGTTCCTGACGAAGTTTCCAAAACGGAAGAAGCGTCGTCTTCCCAAAAAGCGTTTTTGAGGACACTGAGATTTCATATCATGTGTCCATCTCGGTGGGGGGCTACAATCATCTCAAGACATATGAAAACGCAAATATGTTTCTGCTCGCCCTTAGGGATCAAATTGGTTTACTCTCTAGACGATTCTTGTCTAAGTGTGGAGGATGAAGAATTAGAGAAGTGCTGTCACAAGAAGTTAAAGGGGGAGGAGATTCCTCATGTTCCTCGGACGATGTGTGGAAATCGGAAGACTTGGAATGAATTTGAAACGATTTTTCCAAATGACAATAATGGAAGCCGGTATATTTGACAAAGTAGACATTATGGAAGTGCAGAGTGTGCTGAAAGCCTGATAGTCCTTCGTGGGGTCGTTTGAATTGTCTAGGCAATGAGAAAGTTGGAATGCTTTTGCAATAAGTGAAGTGTTCATTGGAGAACCTTGCCCTTCTCATCTAGTGGAAATTGGACGTGAAATAGCAAAGAAATGCCAAGGGCTACCGCTAGCAATAGTAGTGGTAGCAAGGCACCTGTCCAAGATGAAGAATCAAGACCGTTGGGCAGACATTGCAAAACAATTAGATTCAATGATAACAGCAGACGAAGAGCAGATCTTGGACATTCTTTGTTTGAGTTATAACGATTTGCCTCAGGACTTGAAATTGTGCTTTCTGTATATGGGGAATTTCCCAAAGAATTCTGGGATCCACGTTAGGAAGCTAATTAGGTTGTGGATTGCTATGGGATTTGTGCATGCAGAGTCGCCAAAGAACCTAGAAGATGAAGCTGAGAGATGTCTGGAGGAGCTTATTAGTAGACATCTAATCATGGTGAGAAAGAAGAAATATAATGGTAAGGTAAAAATGTGTGGCGTTCATGATCTCTTGTGTGATTTAATCTCGAGAGAAGCACGAAGAGAAGACTATAAGTTTCTTAGTTGCTCCGTTTTCTGCCATTCCCAATTTGCTGCTACTACTGATAATATGAGGTATTTAGATGGATTGCCTCTAAACTATGTATMCTTTGGATGTTTTTTTTGAAACTGATTTTCCTTTTACCTCTACTACTTTGTTTCAGACAACTCATCAGGGCCTTGGATATTGAATGGCCAAGCATACGGGGGGCGATAACAGATTTCGTTGATTTGAGGTACCTTGAACTACACTGTGCTCATACCATGCCGAAACGGCTGTACAAACTTCGTAATCTGGAAACCTTAATTTTCCATAGTAGCTGGAGAGTCAAGGTATTATTGCCAAAAGATATATGGTTGTTACAGCGTCTAAGACATCTTCAAGTTGGCAGCCGCACTTCCTTGGCTAATATACCAGATGCAACACCTACTACAGGTTGTTCAATCTCAAACCTGCCTGAACTACAGACGCTTTCCACTATAAGCTTTGCAAGCTTTACGGAGCAAGTCTTGTCAAGATTTTCCAATCTAAGGCGATTTAAGATTGGTGATATTGATGGTGAAGCAGATGAGGCTTTGTCCAATTTCCTCCATAATCTTAATTACTTACATCGGCTTGAAAAGTTGAGCTTGTACTTCAGCAAGGGAGTTAAAAGGCAAGAACAGATTCCCTGGTGCAAATTCTTTCCGCCGAGTATCAAGGAGTTGACTCTGAGTGGATGTCAACTGCCGTGGGAAGACATGAGCATTCTTGGAATGTTACCCAACCTTGAGGTGCTTAAACTGAAGTTTCGAGCATTCGAAGGACCCGTATACGAACAAACTACGGAGGGATTCTCTAGACTTAAAGTTGTGCTTTTTGAATTTTTAGATTTTAAGCAGTGGATCGACAGCAACACAAATCAGTTCCCGGTCCTTGAACACCTAATTCTGAGCGGCTGTGAGTACCTGGAAGGGATACCTTATTGTATTGGGGAAATACCAACCTTGAAGTCCATTGAACTGTTTGGATGTTCTTTGTCTGCTTTCGAGTCTGCAAGAGCTATACAACGAGAACAACAGAGCATGGATAATGACCTTGTGGTTCGCTACAACCTGCTGCCGGTACGTAAATTTCCCTCCTCATTTTCCGAAGTCTTTAACTTGAGTGTCATGTTTTGGAAGTTGTGTGTTTCACATTTGAAATGCAAACAAAAATGCTGAAAGAGTCTAATAAAGCAATTCAATGGCAGTTACCACCGTCAAAAGGGGTTATGTCTGTGGTTTGGCGTCCCGTACGGGTACGTGAATTTCCCTTTTTTTTTCAGAACTCTTCAACTTGGGCTTTCCCGATGTAATGAGTATCATTTTTCGAAAGTTGTGTCTTTTACATTTGAAATACAAACAAAAATGCTGAAAGAGTCTAATAAAGCAATTCNGCTTTCCCGATGTAATGAGTATCATTTTTCGAAAGTTGTGTCTTTTACATTTGAAATACAAACAAAAATGCTGAAAGAGTCTAATAAAGCAATTCCGTGGCAGATGTTATTAGTGTTGGAATTGGAAACTATTCTTGGTGGGAAAATTAGGAGGAAAGTCCTGCGAGCAGCTGCTAGGTGCAGGGGTGAGTAATTTATGGCCGCCCGTTTATGAACAGTGTATAATATAGTCCACTTTTCAGAGCTTCTAAGGTTCGTCTGTTTCTCCTTTTATATTTTTGCAGGGGTTGTAGAAGTTATAGCAGATCGCGAGGGCAAAAGGCTGAAAATATTGGGTGATCCCGATCCCATTGCAGTATTAACCAGAGTAAAAAAAGTTTGCGACGCAGAGATTGTATCTTTTGGACCACCTGGCGAGGAGATGCTGGAGTTGTTAACTAGTAGTTAAAATTTGATGAGTTATTTGGCATGTTAATGGCGGGATATTTATTTTTTAATGATATTATTATAATTTAGTCACTATTGATTTTATGATTCTCCAGTTATCTAGAAAATTGCATTTGAATCCTCTTTTATATGTTTAGCTGTATTTTTGCTCTGTGAGGTGAAATGCAATACACTATTGAATACCATTATGCCATAGTCTATTTGAAAATTTTGTATTCTATAAATTATATATACGGTAAGCATTCAACTGCAAAAAAACCAAGCTCAAAAAACTTGGAAAATGTGAATGTCAATACGTCAAAAATTAACTCGTTGCTGYCAATATTCCTCGTTGTCGGTGACATTGCCAACAAGCTTTTCGATTGCCCAGGTGGTTTTTACAGTGAGGAAGGGAGGGTTTTACTGTAAGGAGGGAAGGAAAATAGTCGCTGGTGTTTAGAAGACAATAAGGGCACCGGTGCAAAGGGTATTGTTCGTTAAGTGAGGTCGTCCCTTGTAGTCTTATCTTTAAACGGAAAAGGAATTGCTTCTAAAATTAAAACATCGCTTAAACTGGTGATCTTTTTGGCTCAAAGTGCCAGTAGCATAAGGAGAATATTGTGTCATGTATATTTCTCATAATTAGTCATTTGATATATTTTTTTAGTTAGTTTAGATAATTTAGAAATTCTTGTTATTTTCTATTTTATATTCCACATAATGTTTTGGTTTTAAATTCATTCTTTTGTTTTGATTAAGGATTAATGAAATGTTACTTTAACACTTCATTTTCGAGATCTAAATGTATTTACATACTTAATTAATAACAACTATTCGCTATTCTTCATAATTATTATTAATGAATATTTGACTTATAGTCTAATATCTTATAGTCAAGTTTTAGCAGAGTTTTAAGGGAGAATAACGGACTAATTTAATAAACCTCCTATCTGAATTTATTGATTATAATTAGATCTCTTTCATTCTTAATGGTATCAGTAAATGTGCTATCTTTAGGATAATTTATTTGTGAAAATTGATTAAATCATTAAATTCGATATTGATATATTGTAATATATATTCAGGATTTAATTTGGTAATTTGATAGATTATAAATAGATTCTTTWTATATTTATTTTATAAGACTTTATATTATATTAGTCTTTCATTGCTATGTTATATTCTGTTTAGATTATTTAATATATATTTTTTGTACAAACCCCTCCAGTCATGGACATCGAAGTTCACGACATAATATTCAGTCAAATTCTTTATAATTGAGATTGTGATAAAAATGATAATTCCTAAAATATGCTGAGCTAAAAAATGAACCAGAAAATGTTCATCGTACATTTGGGAACAATGTAAGGAAACATGTCAAGAGCAGAGTCCTTAAGCCACCCTCGAAAGAAATACTTTGTGCATTGGACTTCTAAAGCTCCTTCATTGATGTTTCTCTTCTGATGTGACAATGAAATGAGGTTCATACTTAAATATTGAACTAGAGAATTCAAAGAAACATCTTCAGAAATGTTTGAACTTCTCGTGCTTTCACTTCCCTTCTGTTTTCTGCTGCTCTAGAAAAGGTACCTATGTCATTATGAGGGTGAAGTAGGATAAACAAGGGGTATTTGTACCAAAAACTGTGGAATGGCCTGGTGCCCTTTACAGATGGTTTCATTTTCTTTTAAGCTCAGTGAGTATAACTCAAATCCTGACCTTTTCTTCAGCGATTTGGGGTACCAGAGCCTATGAGATGTTTGGGAATCTAAAACTTTCGTACAAGCCTTTTGTAAATGTATATCTTGGTGCTGCATAACTCAAGTGGTTATCAAATTATGAACCACAGTAAGTTGATAATTTAAATCTCCTCTGACTATTTGTCATTTTTCTCCTACCCTTTAACTGTCCGTGTGTATGGCGAGGCTGCAAAAGGCTGTTACATGATAATATGTCCCGTATCCATCGATCCCGATGTACTTTTGTTGCTCTGTGTCCATCGATCCCGTAATGAGTGTCATTTTTTGGAAGTTGTGTCTTTTACATTTCAAATACAAAATGTAATTAGCGTTTAATGGAAGGAATTGGAGTTGAAATTGGGAACCGTTGATGGCAAAACTGAGAAGAAAGTCCGGCGAGTAGCTGCTAAATTTGGAGGTGAGTAATGACCTTGTGGTTCGCCACAACCTGCTGCAGGTACGTAAATTTCCCTCTTCATTTTCAAAACTCTTCAACTTGGGCTTTCCAGATATAATGAGTGTCATTTTTCAGAAGTTGTGTCTTTGACATTTCAAACACAAACAAAAATGCTGAAAGAGTCTAATAAAGCAATTGAATGGCAGATATCAGTGGGATTGATATTAGTGATAGAAACTTGCTAAGTAGTGGCTATTGAGTAAAAAAAAAAAATTGGATGTGAGACCACCGAAGATTAAAGCTTTGCTTCCAGATTCAAATGTAGCTGGCAGCAGATCTGTAGTGTAAGAGTGCTACATTTCAGATCTGCAGAAACGTTCGGATGGTGTTTTTTTCGCCCCTTTTATTTCTAGTTGTAAATTTTTCACCAGTCATTTGTTCCTATCACAATTGTGCCAAATGGTTCTGATAAGATATTGGCCGGAATGCATGTGATTTAATGGCTACTGTGACAGAATACATGGTTGATGGTTCTTTGAGGCATGTTCTGCTTCGAAAGGATAGGTACTTTCTTCTGTTAGTTTTTAAGCCTCAATTTGGTATCCACTACTCTATTATGCGCAAAAATCATCCTGAGAAATCTGCACTAATAATAGTTTATCGGCAAGGCCCCATTTTAAGAATTTGCTCAAAACTATCTTCTGCTAGATAATTTTCCTTTTCATGTCGACCCATTTTTTCTGCTACTCATATTACTCTCACTCTATCCCTTTGGTTTTTGACTTTACAGGCATCTTGATCGTCGGAAGCGGCTAATTATAGCCATGGATGCAGCCTTTGGAATGGAATACTTGCATTCGAAGAATATTGTTCATTTGGATTTGGAATGTGACAATTTACTGGTGAATCTGAAAGATCCTTCACGACCAATTTGCAAGGTAAACATTCTACATATTGCTGGTGTCTGTGGTAATCATTCTCTATACTTTAGGATGAAGCTAGTGATTGGCTTGATGTCTGCAATGAATGCAGGTTGGTGATTTTGGTCTTTCAAAAATAAAAAGGAACACTTTGGTTTCTGGTGGAGTTCGAGGAGCACTTCCTTGGATGGCTCCAGAGCTTCTGAATGGTAGCAGCAATAAAGTTTCTGAAAAGGTAAGATGCCAACAGGTATATTTAAAGAAGAAAATGGCTCTAAAGGAATCTAAGAGGTGCTTCTTCTTCTCAAGAAGATTGGTTAACATTTACACTGGCATGCAAACTGCCTCTTCTCACTAGTTTACCTTCTAGAGAAAATTATTGTCGTTATTTGTTTTAAAAGGAAATAACAGAGAGGGAAAGAAGATGAATACAATAGCTTGCTGGATAAATAATGTTGATAATAGCTCTGGTACCCAATGGCAATGGCTCATGAGTTTCTCGTTATTCCAGCTGGTTTTAGATATGATGAATTTAGACTCATTCGCTGCCTTAACTTTCTGGTTCTTTGTCCCACAGGTTGATGTTTTTTTCCTTTGGGATTGTTTTGTGGGAGATTCTCACTGGTGAGGAGCCTTATGCTAACATGCATTATGGTGCTATCATAGGTATGCTCTTTTTAAATGCTCATGAGGTGGTGCAGTTTTAGGATTCTGCACTAAATGGATGTCAATAGTCTCAGGTTGCTTTTGTAAGGAATGAATCTTTAGCTTTGTGCTAATGAATATATGAGCTCAGCAGTCCTCTTTCTTGCACCCAACCCAACACTTGAAGGAAAATTGAACCAAACGAAAGGTGATTTTTGTCAGCAAATATCATACTGTGTTTGTCCTGATGACTAACGACCTCCAGCCAAGATGCTGTCTAGACATTAATCCTGTGTATTTTTCTTAGAATTGGTAGAATGGAGTTCATGAACCTGGGAAACTTGCATTTGGTGGGAAAGAAGTGGCTCCCAACACAATCACGGAGGGTTAATTATAGTACAGTTTTTTTGTACTAGTTCAACTAGCCAAGCATCTAGAGAGTAGAACTTGAATAATATCGTAAGAAACTGTGCATATCAACTAGCTATTGATTTGCTTCATTTGGGACGGTCATCCTTTTGCAATATAATTCTCATATGTTAAGAATTAGTCCTCTTTTAGCTCTAATGAAATGTGGCATGTGACGTGAGGTTTTAGTGGTTGATTCCTGTCTTGATGTGCATTTTGCTGTTGCTTGTGTCCAGTGTCTTGTTTCTGCATTTCTCCTTTGATCCCTGGGTGTTGGATTTGAACTTCGTTGTAGCATCAGTTTTTTTGCTGATTGACATAATAACTGGGTAGCGGACCATCACTGGTTTTTTTGCCTATAGGGMATCACTTGTTTCTTTTGTTTTTGAAGCATCAGTTGCTTCCCTTCTGTCATTTATGCCTATAGGGATATGCTTTTAGTCTTTTTGTTGTTTTGACCATTATCGCTGTCCATCAGTTTAAAATCTTTAATGCTTGTATGAACTAGCAGAAATACGAGTGGTATTTCTTGAAATCAATTTCTTTATTGAGATAGTTCCATTTCGTTCAAGGGCCTAGTTCCTCAAAATAGTTCGAAGCTCACTATCCCTTGTTTGGAAATTGGTAAGCATAGGTCAGTAGGTAAGTGTTCCATAAAAGTGTCCAGTTCACAAGTACGCAAAGGTCTAGTCCATGTACCATGAGYRSGTTTGGCTCCTTTCCTCCTCTTTTGTGTCCATTTGGCTACTTCTTTCCCTTCTTTATTTTGAGATTTGCAGTACTGATGTGATCTGTATAGAGTGCATCTGCATGAATATTACCTCTAATTATGCATATTCTTCTTCCTATTTCAGTACTAGATTGAAGGTATTTTAAGGACAATAAGAGTAAAAAACGTTATCAGACTATGGATCACTCAGAGAGGACACAGCAGCCTCAACAGCCGGTGGTTGGAGCAGGAACAAGTGGCAGTCAAGTAACTTATACTAATTTGCCCTATCAAACTGCACCTATGTTGGTCACCGGCGCCCCTGCTGTGGCCGTGTCATCACCAAGACAACCACAGACATCGTTTCCTTCTTCCCAGCATCAGCTTGCCTATCCTCAGGCTCTGCATTTTCATAGTCAGCAGCAGCAGCAGCTGCAAGCTTTCTGGTCTAATCAAATGCAAGAAGTTGAGCAGACTACTGAGTTTAAGAAGCGCAGTCTCCCACTTGCTCGTATCAAGAAGATCATGAAAGCTGATGAAGATGTGAGAATGATCTCTGCTGAAGCTCCGGTTATATTTGCAAAAGCCTGCGAGATGTTCATCTTAGAKCTGACACTGAGATCATGGATCCATACCGAAGAGAACAAAAGGAGGACTCTTCAAAAGAATGACATTGCCGCTGCTATTTCAAGAACTGATGTATTCGACTTTTTAGTGGATGTCATTCCAAGAGATGAACTGAAAGAGGAGGGGCTTGGTGTCACCAAGGCCACTATCCCCTCGGTGGGTTCTCCTACAGATTCCATACCGTATTGCTATGTACCATCTCAGCACCCTGTTGGACCAACGGGGGTGATTATGGGAAAGCCAATTGATCAAGCAGCACTATATGCTGGCCAACATCCTCCAGCACCACCCTCATTTATGCCATGGCCACAGGCTCAGCCTCAGCCTCAGCCTCGGCCACAACCACGACCTCCACAATCCCAAGCACAGCAAAGTGACACATGAGGATGTTATGGCTTGGGATTGAGAGCATTCCCAAYGGGGAGCGAAGTTGATTATGTCTATTTGGTTATTAAGTGAGAATTGAGAGATRAATTATATGTAGAGTTGATTGTGTAAGAATTTGTTGGACATGGTAAACCAAATTTCAGGTGGGTTGCATTTTTACAGCTGTACCAGCTGCTAGTATCTTGAGACTTTTAGCCTTTTTGTTCTTTGCCTTCCATATGTACGATGTAATGCGGGGGAAGATCCACCTGGCCACAAAATCAGAGTAATCCAAATGCAGTTTGTTCTTTGGGCCTTCTCACCTGGGCAGTTGCTTCCAGTTTGATCTTCATAAGACTTGTCGAGTTAGTTAAATATACCCAGTTTTTGGATTTTCATTTTCTGTTTTCGATATGAAGTGTGCATTGCGGCAAAGATGGGTATTGTTAATCGAGGAGCCACTCAGAATAGGCAAAAGGCCGGGCTTGTCACAAGTCCGACCAAACCCAGTTGAAACTCGAACGGGTCCAGTTTCGACTTGGGACTGAATGCAGTTGCTGTTAAAGCCGAACTAATCAGGCTTCCGACTGAAAACTGCTCGAACCGGACAGGTTTGGAATGCCAAGGCCCGCACCAAGCCCGGCGGGCTTTTACCATTTTCCAACTCTAGAGCCCATAATAAAGTTTAAATCCTCACTTTAGTCCGCAAACAGGAAGATGCAAAAAGGGTCATCGAGTCAACTGTTCGGCTTTTTGGGAAACTTGATATTCTTGTCAATGCAGCAGCCGGCAATTTTCTTGTGTCTCCTGAGGATTTATCGCCAACTGGGTTTCGAACAGGTTTTGTTTCATAATTTCTCCWGCATCTGACCAGCCCCCTCCATATCCTATGTCTGTACCTTTCTTTTTTTTTGCCCTTTTCTTTTCTGTCTTTTGTGTGCAATTTAAAGTTTATAATACCGCATATAGGAGACTGAAGTCATAGTTGACCTTAACCAGAAGGTTGCTAATGAGTTTTTTTCTCTGATCTTTCTACGATGTTGATACTATATCATGGTTTGGTCATCTTTTGATCTAAAAGAAATATGTCATAACACAATTACTTTCTGCTGTTTTGGATATTGATTCAGTTGGCACATTCACTATGTGCCATGAAGCCATTCATCTTCTCCATTTTTCTCTACCCAACGATGATGAAAATAAGCCGTGTTCCGATCATCCTTCTTAAGCCAGTTTGATCCGGATCTAACAAATCAATAATCTTCTTGAAGTTGGATAAGATGTTCTAGCCTCTACATTGCCCCTTTAATTTCCGCATCAGATGCTCTGAGTTCAGTGAGATATTGCAACTTCAGTTGTGCTTTTTTCACCTGTGCTGGGAGATACCATGTTTCCCTCTATCCCATGCTTTCAATTCAGCAATCATATTTTTTAACGTATGGATAGGTTGCATACTGTTATTCCATTCTGTTTCATTCCAATAAGCATCAATGAGTTTACCACACTCAGGATCTTGGGTCGAGAAGAGTTCAAATCATTGCAGAAACTGAGGTGTGCATGATGTCCTCTTGCTTATAATCCCCAAAGTATTTATGCGGAGAGGACATGATCAGAATGAAAAGGTGCGAGATGTTGTACCTTTGTATTTTGATATATTTGCTTCCAAGCATTATTGGCTAATGCTCTATCCACTCAAACCGAAACCCTTGTTGCTCCCTCCCTTCCATTGCACCAGGTGAAAGGCACGCATTTAAATCCCAGGTCCCTTAATCCAACATGTGTGCATGCGTCCCTGAATTTTGCAATTTCCATGGGGTTTCTATCATTTCGTTCTTCCTGTTTTGAGGAGGATAAATTACATTGAAATCACTTCCATAGATCCAAGGCTCATGCCGATGTTCCCCAACTCGTTTAAGTAATTCCCAAGTGATTGATCGCTGACTTCGGTCTGCATGTCCACAACTCAGTAAAATAAAAGGGCGTCCTTCCTGGTTGAGCTTTCATATTTTTTCAGATTTTTTTCAAAAAAAAAATCATACTTTCTGGAGAATCGTGCTTTTAAGTGTTCTTCCAAATCCCAATTCTGAGCCCATACCACCGCCCGTATCGCTCTCGATGAGAGGCAGAATTTTAATATTTTTCGCCGCCTGACCAAGTCTGCCACCGAAGGAGTGCGTCGCAAGCGCCACCAAACGCGCGGCCCAACGCTAAGAATAGTACGGGCAGCCACACGCACGACGCCGACAGACGCCAACGCCACAGCCCAAACAACGGCCGCCCGGCTGCCGTCTAAGCTTGCAGAGACGATCCACGCTCAGCACACATCAGCGCCAGCTTCTGCGCATAGTAGCTCAGCGATGACTCAAGCAGCCAGGTCACTTTGGCCACCGTCAGCCAGCATATCTGAAATTTTTGAAAATTTCAGATTGGGCCTCCGCTATATTTTTGGCAAATGTATATATTGACGCAATATAATGCCTTTAAGAAAGCTGTATTTTGACCACAAAAAAGTTGTAACCTACCAGTTTTTGGCCGCTTCCGGATGCATGATGCGAGCCTTTTTTTGCACGATTCTGCCCCAGTTTTTAAAAAGAAAATCAAAACTATTTGGAAGGTGAAAATGACCATTGACGAGTCAACTTCATCTTCGGAAGCTATGATTATGCTCACTGCTACAAACTACACGCTGTGGAAACCTCGGATTGAAGATTTCCTCAGTTATAAAGATCTATTTGGTCCAGTAGAGCTAATGGATGTTAATCTTGATCCCTCCAAGTCAATGGAGTGGAAGAAAATAAATAGAAAAACTATTGGTCTAATTCGATAATAGATTGACCATAGTGGCTTCCACCACATTGCACAAGAAATAGACGCTTATGCTTTTTGAAAGAAGTTACAGGATATGTACCAAGCCAAGACCGCTCAGAAAAAGGCTCTATTGATGAGGCGCCTTCTCAATATGAAGTTGAGAAGTGAAAGTTCTGTTGCCGAGCATACTGGTGAGTTTCAGAGTCTTATAAATCAATTATCGTCTGTTGGAATGCCACTTGGAGACGAAATACAGTACCAACAACTTCTAAGTTCTCTTCCTGATAGCTGAGAAACACTTGTTGTTACTTTTAGCAACTCAGTCCCTGATGGCAAATTTACCATGTCTGCGGTCAATGAGGCACTATTCAATGAAGAGGCAAGAAGGGAAGACATGAGTACAAATCAGGCTCATGCCCTTGTGATGGAAAATCAAGGAAGATCACAAGGAAAACAACAAAGAAGTGGTAGAGAAAAATGGAGAAGCAAGGGTAAAAGTCCAGAGAGATCCTCAGATAGGAGAAAATCAACTTATACCTGCAATCATTGCGGAATAGAGGGTCATATGAAGAAGAATTGCTACAAATGGCTAGAGGAGCAAGGCCAGAAAAGTTCTCAGTTGAAAAGCAAGGGTGGAGAAGCGCTAATCGCCGTATCAGGAGATGCAGTGTACTGTACTATTCATCACGAGACATGCCTTCACGTTTCAAGAAAAGACACGGAATGGGTGGTAGATGCTGTAGCATCCTACCATGTAACTCCCCAGAAAAGACTACTTCACAACATATAAAGCTGGAGACCTTGGAGTAGTGAAGATGGATAATTCTAATTCCTGTCAGACATGTGCCGAATCTTCGGCTAAATCTGCTGTCAGTAGGATCCTTGACAATTGTGTATTTCTAACAGAAAATTGTTAGAAATTACACATTTTTATCAATACGATTACAGGAAAATGTGTATTTCTAATATTAGAGAAGGTCAAATTACACATTTTTTTTCAATGAGCATGTAATTAAAATTTTTAAAAAAAGAAAAAAAAGAAGATAGTTAACTTGAGCCTGAATTCAGCTACTTAATCAAAATAAAAGCCATTTCTTAAAATAAATTATTATAAAAAATTAACGATCATCTCGTGTCTTCCCATCAACCAAATGAAAGCTATTTATAGGCATAAATTATATTTTTGTATTTATAAATGATTCAGTAAATATTTATGGTTTGTTTATTAAATTTAAGACTGAAAATTAATTCTCAAAAAAAATGACATAAAGAATAATTAAAAAAACAAAAAACTAATCTCATTTCCATACAAGGAAATTGATCAATTTTGTTTCTGTGATAGTTGTCGGGTGACTCAACCTTAGAGGGAAGGGGAAAAAGGAAATTACCCATCGCGGACAAAGGTTCAAAAAAAAGTGCGGGTAGTGGAAGAAGATGATGCCGGCTGGCCCAGCTCCATGCTGCCGAAGTGAAAGATTGGCCTACGTTACTTCCTAGGAGGGCCTCTCAGTCAGCCAATTCTCTTCCCTTTCTCCATATATACTCCTAAATACCAAACCAAACAAATTACTACAGTAGGATCTCTTGAGAAAGAAAAAAAAAAAAAAAATCATCGGTCCACTGCTTAGCTGAAACCAGCACCTCGTTGTCGACGTCACGGTTTCTCGGCCGACCAACAMTTCTTCTTTGCTCTGGTGAGATTCCTTAGTCGCAGRTCTGTTCTCACTTGTTACTTTCCTCAGTTTTTCTTTTTCCTTCTTTGGTTGTTGTGGTTGGCAATTCAATTAAAAATTTCAGTTAATATATAGCGAGATGGAATTACATAATGATGTTTCCGGTCCGGATACTATGGACAAAGATCTTAACTTGGTTCGTTCCGAAGCTTCCAAAACGGAAGAAGCGTCGTCTTCCCGAGATGATCAATTGGTGGGACTAAATGTTCCTTCACCTACAGAAATTGGTGCAGCACATGATGCTTCAACTTCACAAAAAGCCTCTTCTTGCCGATCTGATGATATTAAGCAAATTAAAGATAAGCTTACAGCTCGAATCCCGTCGAAGTTGGAAGCGATTCCTATTGTTGGGATGGGAGGAATTGGTAAGACGAYACYAGCAAAAAGTGTTTATGAGGACACTGGGATTTCATATCATTTCCATCTTCGTGGGTGGGCTACAATATCTCAAGAATATGAACGCAGAAATGTTCTGCTCGCCCTTCTAGGATCAATGGGTTTACTCTCTAAAGATTCTTTTAAATTGGGAGATGACGAATTAGTCGAAGTGCTGTACAAAAGTTTAAAGGGGAGGAGGTTCCTCATTGTTCTCGACGATGTGTGGAAATCTGAGACTTGGAWTGATTTGAAACGGATTTTTCCAAATGACAATAATGGAAGCCGGATTATATTGACAAGTAGACTTATGGAAGTGGCAGAGCGTGCTGAACCTGATAGTCCTCCTTATCGTTTGAATTGTCTAGGAAATGAGGAAAGTTGGAGGCTTTTGCATAATGAAGTGTTTATTGGAGTACCTTGTCCTTCTCATCTAGTGAGAATTGGACGTGAAATAGCAAAGAAATGCCAAGGGCTTCCGCTAGCAATAGTAGTGGTAGCAAGGCACCTGTCCAAGATGAAGAATCAAGAGTGCTGGGCAGACATTGCAAAACAATTAGATTCAATAATAACAGCAGACCGAGAGCAGATCTTGGACATTCTTTGTTTGAGTTATAACTATTTGCCTCAGCACTTGAAATTGTGCTTTCTGTATATGGGAAATTTCCCGAAGAATTTTGAGATCCACGTTAGGAAGCTAATTAGGTTGTGGATTGCTATGGGATTTGTACATGCAGAATCTCCAGAGAACCTAGAAGATGAAGCTGAGAGATGTCTGGAGGAGCTTATTAGCAGACATCTCATTATGGTGAGAAAGAAGAAATATGATGGTAAGGTAAATAAGTGTGGCGTTCATGATCTCTTGTGTGATGTAATCTCAAGAGAAGCACAAAGAGAATACTGTAAGTTTTTTAGTTGCTCCATTTT
Organism: Rhazya stricta; assembly: GCA_001752375.1. Lineage (NCBI taxonomy): Eukaryota > Viridiplantae > Streptophyta > Magnoliopsida > Gentianales > Apocynaceae > Rhazya > Rhazya stricta. The sequence continues at coordinate 19,439 of MEJB01000569.1, forward strand.
CAGCYGTTCCCAATTTGCTGCGACTACTGATAATATGAGGTATTTAGATGGATTGCCTCTTAACTATGTATCCTTTGGATGTTTTTTTGAAACTGATTTTCCTTTTACCTCTACTACTTTGTTTCAGACAACTCATCAGGGCCTTGGATATTAAATTGCCAAGCATACCTAGGGCGATAACAGATTTCGTTGATTTGAGGTATTCGTATTGACCTTCAAGAGTACTCCGTCCTCAAAAGTCATATACTTTGTAGGTTACATCCACATTACTCGAATAGAGTGTACCCATAACTTTTGTAAGGTTATTTAAAGCGGCGCTTCCGTTGACTTCTACAGAATCTGCGACTTGTTGGTATATACGGAGAAACCGTTATTTATGACCGCAGGTCGATGATACCTTTTAATTCCAAAGTCTATACTCAAACATGTACGCTAAAAGGCTTTATCGTAGTAGTTAGAACATTATCCAAAGTTCC
>MEJB01000569.1:34937-46021 GCA_001752375.1 Rhazya stricta
TAATAATCAAACCAAAATATACCAAACTGCCCTCTTCACCTCTTTGCACCGATGACCCTTGGAAGGATCCAATTAAATCCGTTAGAAAGGGGAGACCGTCGTACCTCGAACCCGGTCGGCATGTAGAGAGAGTGAGGTCGTGAAACGGAATTGGAGACATGTGTTAACATTAAAGGAAAATGGAAGGAGATTCAGCTCAGGGGCTGTTGTTATCCTTCTGTACTAACTCGTTATAGGTACATACCCCTTGGTCTATCAAAAAAATTATAATTGAAATACAGTAAAAATCTAAATAATAATCGAATGGATAGTATAAAGGGTCTGAGTATAATTATTTTAGTATTATAACATGATTTAGTAATTTTAATTTGACTATATATTAAATACGGGATATTTATCTTTATAAAATATATGTGTATTCCTGAATAATAAGGAAACGATTCCCTTTGTAATTATTAGAGGAAAAATGAAAATTAAACGTATGTAGGTATATTTTTTTTACACTTAACTGGGGAGATCTATAATTTTTATGTCGGTCAAGGTTAATAAGATAACTATTTTTCATATAAGGATTGTTAAAACAATTTTATGTGGTAATAGTTATCCCTATTGTTAAACAAATTCACACCGGGGCGGTGATGTGCAAGTTTAGTTCGGTGGTAGCTACTCGAGGAAGGTCCAGGTGTGGGAAAAGTTCTTGTTGACCGAGGTACCGTGTATCACTTACGGTCTTGACCTTAGTTATAGGTTTGAGGTTTTATAAACACATGCTGATAATTTAAAGATATCTAGTTTTACTGGGTTTGGTACTATCTATAGTTGTAGCATCTTTCTGTCTCTTTTTTGAGTAATGTTGGAGACAATTTCAGTTAATATGAAGCACGAAGGCTATAGCATAATATTTGAAATTTAACGTGTGTTTTTGTCTTTTTTTCATGTCATGTTCCTTACCTCCCCGCAGTCTCGTCCTTTTATGCACTTTCCGTTTTGACATGCTGTTGGGTAAACCGTATTTAGGACGATCTTGGGTCTTTTAACGGCGACGAGTAACTGTTCTTATAGTCAAACGGTTTTCGATTGTCAACCGGCTCTGGGAAAAACGTAGACAGGACAAAACCTGTAGGAAAGTTTGGTTGCGAGACTTTTTCACTACCTCTTTTTTTATTGTGATACTACTGTGGCCTGAACGATGGTTAATTAATTTTAAGGTGCTTGCTTTAGGATAATCCTCGGTCCATTCAGTGGCTCTGGTTACCCCTCGAGCTTACTTCGTCGGCTTTCCGTTCCTTAAATGCAAACGGTGGTTTTGTGTCGTTCACTCATTGTTTGTGAAACTACCCCGTTGTAGGAACTGAGGTAGGTGAACCATTAGTACTTTTTTACCGAAGGTTTTCCGTCTTCCTTTTTTTTTAAACCGTGTTGTCCTTTGTAGTCCGCAACCTTGGACTCGGAATGTCTTAACGTACTTGTCTCCCGTTTTTGGAAAGAAAAGAGATTCCACTTTTCTCTTAGAGTACGTTTCCTTGACTGAATAATAATTTTGCGGCCCCCCCCCGTCCTTGCTTTCGGTTCGTACCCAATATACATTGTGCTTTTCTTGCTTTTGTATGACGTAAAGGTTTTTATGTTGTTGCATCGGCGTCCTATTCTTTATTTTAATTGTATTGGTGCCAGTTTCTGCTTTGTCTTTTTTCCTCTCTCTTTTTCGTTCCGATGCCTTTGGCTCCGCTGGTTTTCACCGTTGCGCCTTAGTTCTGCCGAACGCCGTCGGGTACTTCCGTCGTCTCGAGGTACCAGGTCTTGAGCACTTTGAGTTGCGTTAGGCTCGGTGTGTCAGTTGTTCCGTTTGGAACGAAAGTGATACGGACTTGCCCTGAGGGTAAACATAAAAGAAAGTATAGCAAATGACATGACAGTATTATGTCTAACCGGTCGTTCATGATCTTTGCTGGCAAAGGACCAGAGCAGAGAGAGAGAAAAAGGGAAGATGCACACCACCCGGCCACTTGCAGACGCAGGTTGAATTTTACCCTTGTTTTCGTTTCTGAAAGGAAATGTTATAAACGGACGGAAAATAATGACGGATGATGTGATCAACCTAAGGTAAAGACGAAAGAACCCAAAGTAAAGATATGATGGCCAAGCCACCTTTCGTTTCTTTTGGTTAGGTTTCTTGTGGTAATTTGTGTTTTTGATGGTTTAAACAGCCTTGGTTGGTTATAATCTGATTTCCTCTAAATTCCTGAATAATAACGAGGAGTCTCAACGTTTCGCCGATTTTCGGCGGGCCGAATCCACGCCCGGAGCCGTCGACTTAGCTCTTGACGAAGTCAACCCAAAGTTGCCCAAACACGCCTGTGCACTGTTCGGCCGGAACGGGTAGCTTCCCGAGCTACTAATCCGTTGTGGTTAGAAACCGACGTTACGTATGAAGATAGTCTTTTTCTTTTACTTTTGAGGTTTTTAACCCCCCCACTAAATGATTGCGTGTTAGAGAATACTTGCTAGTTTGCTTCGCGTTGCGGGGTCCACTCGTTCGGCGTTTCTCGTTTGGTAACGCTAACTGAGCTGAAAACAACGGTTAAATAGAGGGCGTAATGCAGGCATGTATATTCCGGTTTTGTCGTTTTTCCGATATTAGGGTCCCTTGAAGCAGGATCTCTTGAGAAAGAAAAGAAATCATCGGTCAACTACTTCGCTGAAACCAACACCTCATCGTCGCCGTCGCGGTTTCTCCGGTGACCAATACTTCTTCTTCACTCCAGGTGAGATTCCTTAGTCGCAGATCTGATCTCACTTGTTACTTCCCTCAGTTTTTCTTTTTCCTTCTTTGATTGTTGTGGTTAGCAAATCAATTAGAACTTCCATTTAATATCTCGCGAGATGGAACTACATATTGATGTTTCAGGTCCGGATACTATGGACAAAGATCTTAACTTGGTTCATTCCCGAGCTTCAAAAACGGAAGAAGCGTCGTCTTTCGAAGATGATCAGTTGGTGGGACTAAATGATCCTTCACCGACAGAAATTGGTTCAGCACGTGATGCTTCAAGATTACAGAAAGCCTCTTCTTGCCGATATAATGATATGAAGCAAATTAAAGATGAGCTTACAGCTCGAATCCCGTCGAAGTTGGAAGTGATCCCTATTGTTGGGATGGGAGGAATAGGTAAGACGACTCTAGCAAAAAGCGTTTATGAGGACACTGAGATTTCATATCATTTCCATCTTCGTGGGTGGGCTACAATATCTCAAGAATATGAACGCAGAAGTGTTCTGCTTGGCCTTCTAGGATCAATGGGTTTACTCTCTAAAGATTCTTCTAAGTTGGGAGATGAAGAATTAGTCGAAGTGCTGTACAAAAGTTTAAAGGGGAGGAGGTTCCTCATTGTTCTCGACGATGTGTGGAAATCTGAGACTTGGAATGATTTGAAACAGATTTTTCCAAATGACAATAATGGAAGCCGGATTATATTCACAAGTAGACTTATGGAAGTGGCAGCGCGTGCTGAACCTGATAGTCCTTCTTGTCGTTTGAATTGTCTAGGCAATGAGGAAAGTTGGAGGCTTTTGCATAATGAAGTGTTCATTGGAGAACCTTGCCCTTCTCATCTAGTGGAAATTGGACGTGAAATAGCAATGAAATGCCAAGGGCTACCGCTAGCAATAGTAGTGGTAGCAAGGCACCTGTCCAAGATCAAGAATCAAGAACGTTGGGCAGACATCGCAAAACAATTAGATTCAATAATAACAGCAGACGAAGAGCAGATCTTGGACATTCTTTGTTTGAGTTATAACGATTTGCCTCAGCAATTGAAATTGTGCTTTCTGTATATGGGGAATTTCCCAAAGAATTCTGAGATCCCCGTTAGGAAGCTAATTAGGTTGTGGATTGCTATGGGATTTGTACATGCAGAATCTCCAGAGAACCTAGAAGATGAAGCTGAGAGATGTCTGGAGGAGCTTATTAGCAGACATCTCATTATGGTGAGAAAGAAGAAATATGATGGTAATGTAAAAATGTGCGGCGTTCATGATCTCTTGTGTGATTTAATCTCAAGAGAAGCACGAAGAGAAGACTATAAGTTTTTTAGTTGCTCCATTTTCAGCCGTTCCCAATTTGCTGCGACTACTGATAATATGAGGTATTTAGATGGATTGCCTCTTAACTATGTATCCTTTGGATGTTTTTTTGAAACTGATTTTGCTTTTACCTCTTTCAGACAACTCATCAGGGCCTTGGTTGTTAAAATGCCAAGCACACCACGGGCGATAACAGATTCTGTTAATTTGAGGTCCCTTAAACTTTTTGTTGGTTTGAGGTACCTTGAACTATACATTGCTGATACTCTTCCGAAATCGCTGTACAAACTTCATAATCTGGAAACCTTAATTTTCCATACTAGCTGGGGACGCAATGTGTTATTGCCAAAAGATATGTGGTTGTTACAGTGTCTAAGACATCTTCAAGTTGGCAGCCGCAGTTCCTTGGCTAAAATACCAGATGCAACACCTACAGGGAGTTCAATCTCAAACCTGCCTGAACTACAGACGCTTTCCACTATAAGCTTTGCAAGCTGTACGGAGCAAGTCTTGTCAAGATTTCCCAATCTAAAGCGATTTAAGATTGGTGATATTAATGGTGAAGCAGATGAGGATTTGTTCAATTTCCTCCATCATCTTGATTACTTACATCGGCTTGAAAAGTTGAGCTTGTACTTCAGCAAGGGAGTTAAAAGGCAAGAACAGATTCCCTGGTGCAATTTCTTTCCACCGAGAATCAAGGAGTTGACTCTGGAGGGATGTCAACTGCCTTGGGAAGACATGAACATTCTTGGAATGTTACCCAACCTTGAGGTGCTTAAACTGAAGAATCGAGCATTCGAAGGACCTGTATAAGAAAACTACGGAGGGTTTCTCAGATTAAAGTTTGTTTTTAATAATTTAGATTTGAAGCAATGGCGACGCCAACACAAATCCGTTCCCGGTCATTGACACTTTATTTGAGAGGGGGGCGGTTTATACTGGGAAGGGTACCTTTTGAGTTGGGAGATACGACCTATGAAGTCTTGATTGTATGCTTGTTCTCGGTCTGCTATCAAGTCTGTAATAGCTATCCAGCGGGAACAACAGAGTATGGGTAATGACCTTGTGGTTCGCCACTCCGTRCGGGTAGGTGAATTTCCCTTTTATTTTCGGACCTCTTCAACTTGGGCTTTCCAGATAAAGGATGTTTTTTGATCATTTTTTAAAATGAAAAAAGTGGAGATTGTTTTGAAAAAAAATTTTAAAAATGAAAAGTTGGAAAATTTTTAAAATTAAAAAATTTGAATTTAAGATTGAAATGAAAAAGTTATTGTTTTAAAAAATCATTTAGATTAGAAAGATAAAGATGTTTTTGTTTTGAAAACGCATTGAATTTGAAATTTTTTGAAGAATAAACAAAGAGTTTTGAATCCAAATGAATCAAAATCACTTAAAGAAGGTATTGTTGAATTAATACCCGAGTATTCATTCGTAAAAAATTCAATTAATTTTACTTCAATATTAAGTATTGTTAGACTAATATTTAAGCCAAGTTTAATATTTTTGCTGCTTATTTGGATATTATTAAGGTAATATCTAGGTATTCTTCGTTGTAAATTAGTCGTAGATAATATTTGGGTTTTACTTGGGTATAAATTTCCCAAATTTTCAATTTTTTTTTTTTTAAAAAAATGTTTGCTGTAGTTAGAAAAATGAAAGAAAGTGAAAATCCTTTTCCTTAAGACAACTCAATCTTGCTAAAACTTTTTGTACTAAAAGAATTGGAATTGCAGTTTGGTTACAGCTGGATGAGAGCAGAGCAGCATGCTGCCTCATCGATGGCTAATCCAACTGAAGTCTAAAGCAAGTAAGTGTGCAGGTTCTATTAGTATAGAATAAGGTAGATTATAATTGGACTCAAATCATATGGTACCATTTGTTTACTTGCTCTATGTATCTATTAGAGCTATTGGCGTGAAGGGTAGGCTTTTACTTCCCTATAGTTTTCAATACTTGCCATTTATGGTGAGTGCTCAACTTAAGACTAATGATGGAATTACATCATTAATGAACTTATAAGTACTACTATCTTAAACCTTAAACCTTATCAAAAAAAGGTTTTTTCCGATAAACTCTTTGCTTTGAAACTAAAATAAATAAAAATTCAAAATGGATCAATTTTTTTTGAAAAGTAAAACAAATAAGATTTTAATTGGAAAAAATTTATTTTAAAACCTAATCGAAATGCAAGTATAATGAGTGTCATTTTTTCTGGAAGTTGTGTGTTTTACATTTGAAATACAAACAAAAATGCTGAAAGAGTCTAATAAAGCAATTCAATGGCAGGAGTTATTAGTGTTGAAATTGGAAACTATTATTGATGGCAACATTTGGAAGAAAGTCGTGGGAGCAGCTGCTAGCTGCTGGGGTGAGTAATTTATGGCCGCCCGTTTATGAACGGTGGCTAATATACTCCACTTTTCACAGCTTCTAAGGTTCGTCTTTTTCTCCTTTTATATTTTTGCAGGGGTTCAAGTAGTTATACCAGATAGGAAGGGCAAAAGGCTGAAAATATTCGGGGATCCCGATCCCGTCGCAGTAATAACCAGAGTAAGAAATGTTTGCTGCGCAGATATTGTATATTTTGGACCGGTGAAATCCGACGGGGAGATGCTAGATTTGTCAACTAGTAGTTAAAATTTGATGAGTTATTTGGCATGTTAATGCCGGTATATTTATTTTTAATGATATTCTAGAGTTATTGATATTATTATAATTTAGTTAGTTCAAGAGTTTATTTTTGGAGTCGATATTAGCATCATGATTTAATTTGATAATTTGGTAGCTTCTTTGCATTAGACATTGTGAAATTTTAGTCTCTTGTTTCTTTATTATCTTCTTTTTAGATTATGTATAATTATACATTTATAAAAAAAAGAGAAAAAAGAAGCTGGTTAAGTGGAGCCCCGAATTCAGCCGGGCAGGAGATATTGAGGAAGAAGAGAAGGGAAGATATGTCGGTTTGGCGGGATCCGCAGCAGATTCCCTGGTGCAATTTCAGAAGAATAGCAGATGAAAGTTTTACAACTTCAAGAAACAATTGGAAGGTAATTTAACAAACTATTTTTCATGTACGTGAACATCTCTATGCTTATTGACAATGGTCTGCCTCTCTAACGATTGGTTTCAGATTGGAGGTGAGCTTGTCTAACCTCGAATGAGAAAATCAGTTGATGCTTTAGCAGGGTTTTACTGCATCAAGTAATGAGGAACTCATTGAAGAAATGGAAATGTAAGGGTGAACTATAATACTCTTTCCATTTTTAGAAATTAGAGTTGCCAATCAAACAACTAAACACAAGTATACATATTGTCAATAAACATGAGAAGTTTTAACTTCTCTATCTTATTAGGGAAACAAAAATAATGGTTTGAAGACTATTATGTTTACCTGCTTTTCTACATGTCCATGGAAGAGGTCATCAACAGGATAAGAACGGCAGATACTTGGACAATTTGTTCATTTCATTTCCATRGTTTCCAACTCAAAGCTAGTTTCGGACAGTTCCAAAGGTGAGTTAAAGGGACATTTATGAATTTCTAAACGCAGATTATGCATAAGAGTGCATGCATGCATTGCTGAAGGTATGTTACATTTGTATTTAGCTGCTGCAGGGTTACTTGGATCCGGAATGCTACATGACCCAACAATTGACTGAGAAAAGCGATTTGTACAGATTTGGCGTGGTAATACTTGAGCTGGTAAATGCAAAGCAGCCCATTGAGAAGGGAAAGCTCATTGTTCGGGAGATGAGAGTGGCAATGGATGAGGAATGCTACGGGTCAAGGGAGAAAATGGAGCCAAATTCCTTAGCTAAACAAAAATTAAAACTCTCCTTGATGCTAATAGTATTTGATGAAATCATGAAAAGATGAATACCTGAATTCATTTGGGTGTTGTTGATTGTTGATGATTGAACAGCCAGCGTATCAGAGAGATTGTCAGCACTGAGCAGCGAACGGATTGCGAACCAGCAGTGAAGGAACGGGGTTTTCCAAAATTCCAAGAAATTACCGTGGCGAGCAAAGTTACAGGGGATAAAGTTAAAAATTTGGTTTTATTGTGTGAATGTTCTTTGGCTGCTGGGGAATCTGCAAGAGATATCCAACTAGAAAAACAGAAAATGGGTATTTATGACTTTGAGGTTCTTGAGACCGGGTCGCTTCTTGGTGTAAAATTGAGAATGAGTTTTCTGGTATACACAAGCGCGTTGAGATTTTCAGGTGTGCCATTATTGGAGTAATTTGGAACAAAATTTACTTCATAGGTACGTGGATGGATGATATAGAGAACTATTTTCAAGATTAGAAGACTATTATTCTTAAAAGACTAATATTGTGTCATGTATATTCCTTGTAATTAGTCATTTTTGATATATTTCTTTAATTAGTTTAGATAATTTAGGAATTCTTGTTATTTTTTATTTTATATTTCACATAATGTTTTGGTTTTAAATTCATTCTTTTGTTTTGATTAAGGATTAATGAAGCATTACTTTAGCACTTCATTTTAGAGATCTAAATGTATTTACRTACTTAATTAATAACAACTATTCGTTATTCTTCATAATTATTATTAATGGATATTAGATTACTATAATATCTTATAGTCAAGTTTTACCAGAGTTTGAAGGGGGTAATGATGATCAGGGTCTAATTGCTGAGCATGAAACAAAATGCTCCACGTATATTGGTGAGAACCTCTTCTATGATGATCAGGATGAAGCTGGATTAAGCATTACTGTGATGAATAGATTGGATTATGAAAAATATCATCGTCCTGATGCTCATTCTGGAGACAGGGTTGGCAATGAGGCCATGAATAATAGTGCTCAAGGGCAACCTTCTGCTTGGACAGGAAGTTTGACCAATGATGTTGATCACGGGGAAGCCTCTAATAATATTTCTAGGTCTGAGCAGCCAGATATTCTTATAGATATAAATGACAGATCGATCCTTTCTGATAGTTCTTCAAACATCAGTCCATCGCGGAAGGATGTAACTGGCATGAGCTTGAATATAGAAAATCACGAACCAAAACACTGGTCCTTCTAGAAATYGGCTGGGAATGATTTTGCAAGAAAGGATGTATCTCTAATTGATCAGGACCACATTGGATGTTCTGCTGGACTATCAAAAATTGAAGAAGAAGCTTCTGTAGCTTATGGATTCGAGCCATTAATGARGGATGGAATATCAGTAAGCTATGTAAATTACGACAAAATTTTTGGTGAAGATGGCCAAAATGAACCACCAGGTACAGAAATAATTGATGCTATTGTTTCACATTCTGATTACAACCCATCTCACTTGCAAATCAGTGAAGGAATGCAGTATGATGATTTGACTGATAACAGAAGGCTACCCGACTCAGAATACGAGGTTTGTTTAAGCTGGTGTCTTAAAAATCTTATCAATATTTATTGTGTGATTTTGTCATTTAATCTGTTTTATAATTATAGGATGAGCAAACAAATGGTTACCCCTTCTAGATCCTTCTCTTGTGGATTTTGACATAAACTCTCTGCAGGTAAAGAGGCCCTTTTGTATTGCTTCTTTTTCTGATAATTGATGAATGAACCTTTTTTGCTTGTAAACAGCTTGGTATGTGAACGGAATATTGCAATCGGCACTCTGTCAGCTGATATTAATCAATTATTTGGCATTTGAAGTTTTGAAGTTAGGAAACGGATCAAGTGAATTTTTTTCTTGTTCTGTTTTCTTCTTAAAGAAAATKAGYGATAGAAACTCGCTTCTTTGATCTCAATTTCTTGCCCTGGAGTGCAAATGTGCCGATAAATTTTTAGGCAGAGATGGAACAACCGTAAAGTATCTGCTAAGCAAAAGATTGCAGGAAAATTTTCTTGCTGAAGATGGAAAATATGCTAAGTTAGATAAACAGAAAGAAACTCTTCTTCCTTGTTCTAAGAAAAGAAAAAAGTAATAAGAATTATGTATTCTGATRCACAGCTTATAAAGAATGAAGATCTCGAWKGGCTACGGGAACTTGGATCTGGAACATTTGGAACAGTCTATCATGGAAAATGGAGAGGAACAGATGTTGCCACCCTGGGTCATATGAAGAAGAATTGCTACAAATGGCTAGAGGAGCAAGGCCTGAAAAGTTCTCAGCCGAAAAGCAAGGGTGGAGAAATGCTAATCGCTGTATCAGGAGATTTAGCGTACTGTACTATCCATGACGAGACATGCCTTCATGTCTCAAGAGAAGACACGGAATGGGTTGTAGATACTGCAGCATCCTACCATGTAATTCCCCACAAAGACTACTTCACAACGTACAAAGCTGGAGACCTCGGAGCAGTGAAGATGGGAAAGGTGATTTTTGTCAGCAAATATCATACTGTGTTTGTCCTGATGACTAATGACCTCCAGCCAAGACGCTGTCTGGACATTAAAATATTGTTGGTCCTATGTATTTTTCTTAGAATTGGTAGAATGGAGTTCATGAACCTGGGAAACTTGCATTTGGTGGGAAAGAAGTGGCTCCCAGCACAATCTCAGAGGATTAATTATAGTACAGTTGTTTTGTACTAGTTCAACTAGCAAAGCATCTAGAGAGTAGAACTTGAATAATATCATAAGAAACTGTGCATATCAACTGGCTATTGATTTGCTTAATTAGGGACGGTCATCCTTTTGCAATATAATTCTCATATGTTAAGAATTAGTCCTCTTTTAGCTCCAATGCAATGTGGCATGTGACGTGAGGTTTTAGTGGTTGATTCCTGTCTTGATGTGCATTTCTGTCGTGCCTCGATAGAAGAGAACCCGTTCTGTGTAATGAACTTATCCAATCAATTGTTCTCAAATTGCATTTCATTATACTATAACATGAAAAATAGTTGACCTAGAAATGAGACAAAAAATTGTTCATTTTACATCCCAATATGAGAAAGCTTATCATGAAGTACTAATCCATTGAGTTCTCAGTTGAAAGTTTCTTTCCCATTAGGGAATCACTTGTTTCTTTTGTTTTT
>MEJB01000051.1:3403-59249 GCA_001752375.1 Rhazya stricta
AACTTTCTCTTGCCACTGTTTGCAACAGAAAAGCTAATATGTTATTCTTTGAACTATACTGAATTTTTTTCTTCCACTACTACTTCAAATTTAAGTAGAAAAACTGCATACATATAATATCTTCCTCGAAAATGTTTTCTTGCAACTTTAACAAGAATCATCAGGCTGCCAAAATATTTTTAGAAGCAAAAGCAAAAGAGAGCTTCCCAAAACCATGTCAGCATAACACATAGTAATTCATCCAGTGAAAGCACAAAATTTTAAAATATGGGATGCACAACATAAAATTTCAACATTGGACTAGGATAAAATAATCTTATCCAGCTAGCCCTAACAAATAGAGCCTTCTGCAAAATCGGTTAGCCACCTGCAATACACTTATCTGAACAGTAGCCATCATAAGAAAGTTTTGTTTTAATTCAACAATAGTAGGCATCATTTCCTCTTGAATCCAWAGTAGAAACGAAGACCAAAGTAGTTTTTCTAATAGAAGTTTTTCTACTCAAAATGAGCCTTCGAAAGCAAAAATCACATAATAACTCTCAAATTTCATGTCATTTTTTCAATTAAACTGTTTCCAAAAGGGAGAAAGAAATCCTAGTAGAACAAAGCAAACAACAAATGTGCAATAAAGGTAACAAAGCCCACACATTTACATCAATTATCTACTCAAATATCGAGCRAGAATGATGAAATACAATCTGAGAAAATATTCTATCAAGAGAGCATAGTTACCATTATCTTATAAGATTTTCTTTATCAATCAGAAAATCATCATCTGCCTCAAGCTCCCAGAACTCTTAATATATGACATAAAAGTACTCATAAGAGAAGTACCTGAAGCAGAAAAAAATTAAAAAAAAAAAGATCAGGAAGTGAAAAAACAACCAGAGTCAACAAAAGGGGAAAGGCCAAGACTAGATCTTCAACATAATAGTCCTTCTGGCCCTTGATATTTAAATGCATGCATAGCATTATATGGCAAGAGATCCATCATTGTGGCTGTGGGGAGAGAATTTGAAGATTTAGGACAACGCCAATGTTGGTGAAGGTTATTCAAAAACCATATCCAAAAAACTAAAAGAAAGATCAAGAAAGATGGCAAAACTTACTGACTAACAAAATATTTTGATGGGTCTTCCAGAGACATCTGAAAACAACGATGGGTCTCTCTACAACCTCACACATAAAGCAGCAAATCCTCTACAATCTCACACACAAAGCAGCAAATTCTCTGCAATCTCATACACAAAGCAGCAAATTCTCTGCAATCTCACATGCAGCAAATTTTGTTCTGAATAAACCAAAAGAAAAATCACACAAGCACATGTAATCACACACAGAAGCGAACACAATCACACACTCCCATCATTCAAAAATCAAAAGAAATATCCCACAAGCGCACAGACATTGAAGCCCAAACAAGCACCCACACACAAGCACACGCGCACATACAAAAACACACCCCATCATTCAAAACCGTTCCATCTACCCAAAGCAGAAAAACCAAAAGAAAGATCAAGAAAGAGAGGTAGAAACATCAAAAAAGAGAGAGGCACAAGCGCATAGAATCAGACACACCATCACAAAGAAAAATCGCAAAGCAGAACAAATTTTGTTTTACAAAAAATCAAAAGAAAGATCAACAAAGAGAGGCAGAAACATCACATGCACCATCACACACAACTACTTATGTGGATCTATGTGGATCCAAAATAGGAAGTTTTAAAAAATAAGTAAAATTATGTAAAAATTTCAAAAATATATTAAGTTTAGAAAATAGATAATATTTAAAAAAACATGAAGTTTGAAAATATAAATAAAAATAAGAAGTTTACAAACTAAATAAAACTTTCAAAAAATAGGAAGCTTAGAAAATTAATTAAATGTTCAAAAAATCGAAAATTTTAGAAAATTAATTAGATTTTGAGAAAAGTAGAATGGTTTCAGAAATAATTAAAATTTCAAAATATATGAAGTTACGAAAAATAAGTAGATTTTTTAGGGGAAAAAAATAGCAAGTTTGGGATAAACAAGTAAAGATTTTTGGAAAAATAGGAACCTTGGAAAAATAGTAAAAACTTTATAAAAAAGAGGAAGTTTAGAAAAATAAAAAAATAGGAAGTTTGGAAATTTGGAAATAAATAAAAACAGAAAAAATTTATAAAAAACAGGAACTTTAGAAAAATAAGTAAGAATTAAAGAAAAATACAAAGTTTGGAAARTAAMCAAAAATTTAAAAGACCAAGAAGTTTTAAAATAAATAAAAGTTTTAGTACAGCAGGAAGTTTAGAAAAAGAATAAAACTTTTAGAAAATAGTAAGTTTGAAAAATAAATAATATTTTCAGAAAACATGATATCTTCAAAAATAAATAAAAATTTCAGAAAACTATGAGGTTTCGAAAACAAAAGTTATGAATCAGAAAATTAAGATTTTGAGGAAATATAATAGAACTTTGAGAAAAATTGGGAAATTTAAAAAATAAAAAACTAGAAAACAAGAAGATTGGATAACTAAATAGGAAGCTTTTAAAATTAATAAAAATCTCAGGAAAAATAGGAAGTTTAGAAAACTGAATAAAAATTTTAGAAAAATAGTAAGTTTAAGAAAGTGACGGTAAAAATTTTAAAATAGTATGTTTGAAAAAATAAATTATTATTTTCAGAAAATAAGATTTTTAAAATAAGTAAATTTTTAGAAAATAAGAAATTGGAAAACAAAAATAAAAAATTTTAGAGTACAGGGAGATTATAAAAACCAAATAAAAAGTTCAGAAAATAGGAAGTTTAGAAACTAAGTTAAAATTTCTGAAAAATGAAAGTTAAAAAAATAATAAAAATTTAAGAAATAGAATTTGGAAAATAATAAAATTTAAGAAAATAAGAAAGTGTTGGAAAATAAAGTTACAAATTTCAAAAAAAATAGGATGTTTAGATAAAAATTCCAACAATTTGGGATGAAAAATGTAAGTTTCATAGAATATAAGAAGAAATTAGAAGTTGGAGAAAAAAAGTTTTAAAATTTCTATAAAAAGTAGGTTTAGTAATGAATAAAATTTCAGAAAATAGTATCTTAAATAATTAATTATACATTCGAGAATAAAAAACTTTATTAGTAAAAAATTAATTTATATTGAGAAAATTAAGTAGATTTTTTAGAAAATTACCAAGTTTGGAAAACAGTATAGATTTTTTGAAAAAAGTAGGGACTTGTGAAAAATAATAAAAATTTCAATAAAATAGGAAGTCTTTGAAATCAATAAAATAGTAAATTTTATAAAAGACAGGGAAGTTTTGAGAAATTTAAGAAAAATACAAGTTTGGAAAGATAAAAAATTAAAAGACTAGGAAGTTTTAAAATAAATAAAAAATTTAGTAAAGTAGGAAGTTTACTTAAAAAGGATAAAACTTTGAGAAAACTATGAGGTTTAGAAATAAGAGTATGGAATCAGAAACTAAGATTTTTGTGAAATAAATAAAACTTTGAATAAATGGATAGTTTTAAAACATAAAAAAACTCAGACATAAGAAGTTGTTTTGAGAACTAAATAGGAAGTTTTTAAATTTAATAAAAATCTCAAAAATAAGAAGTTTAGAAAATGAATAAAATTTTTAGAAAATAGTAAGTTTAGAAAATGAATAAAAATTTTAGAAAATAATAAGTTTGGTAAATAAATAATTATTTTCAGAAAATAAAATTTTTTTAAAAATAAGTAAAAATTTCAGAAAATAAGAAATTTGGAAAACTAAATAAAAATTTAGAGTACAGGGAGTTTACAAAACCAAATAAAAGTTTAAAAAGAATAGGAAGTTTAGAAAAGTAAGCAAAATTTCTGAAAATTAGGAAGTTTGAAAATATAAGTACAAATTTCAGAAAAATAGGATGTTTAAAAAAATTGATAAAAATTACAAAAATGGGAAGAAAAATGTAAGTTTCATAGAAATAGGAAGAGATTAGGAAGTTTCGACAAAAGGGTTAAAATTTCATAAAAAAGTAAGTTTAGTAATGAATAAAAATTTCAGAAAAATAGCATCTTTAAAAAATTAATTATATATTGAGAAAATAAAAACTTTAAAAAGTAAGTAAAATTTTTGAAAATTTGAAGTTTGAAAAAATAAGTAAAAGTTTCATAGAAATAGGAAGTTTGGAAAACAAAGTAAGATTTTACAAAAATAGAAAGTTTAGAAAATTGAATTATTTTTTTCTTATTTCTAAAATTTTCCAGAAAAATTAGAATTTTTAGAAAACTAGGATATTTAGAAAAATAAATAATTTTTCTTTTGTGAAATTGTTACTTGTTTTTCCAAACTACCTATTTGGATCCAAAATGGGAAGTTTGTAAAAATAAGTAAAAATAAGTAAAAATTTCAGAAATATATGAAATTTAGAAAACAGGAAGTTTAGAAAATAAATAAAATTTTAAAAAACATGAAGTTTGAAAATATAATAAAAATTTCGAAAAAGAAAGAAGTTTAGAAAATGAATAAAAATTTTAGAAAATAGTAAATTTAGAAAATTAATTAGATTTTTTAAAAAATAKAAAGTTTTAAAAATTAATTAGATTTCGAGAAAAATAGAATGGTTTCGAAAATAATTAAAAATTTCAAAAGGAAATGAAGATAGGAAAAATAAGTAGATTTTGTAGAAAAAGTAACAATTTTGGAAAAACATGCAAAGATTTTTGAAAAAGTAGGAACTTTGGAAGAACAAATAAAAATTTTCAAAAAATTGGAGGTTTGAAAATATGTAAGAATTTAAGAAAAACATTAAGTTTGGAAAATAAATAAAAKTTAAAAGAATAGGAAGTTTTAAAAATAAATAAAAGTTTTATAAAAATAAGAAGTTTAGAAAAAGAATAGTTTTTTTAAACAATAGCAAGTTTGAAAAATAAAAAAATTTAAAAAACATAATTCCTTCAAGAACAGGATGAGGTTTTGAAATATGAGGCTTTGAAAATTAAATAAGTAAATAGGATGTTTTGAAATACGAGGTTTAGAAAACTAAATAAGAAATTAAGAAAGTAAGAATTTTGAGAAATAAATAAAAATTTAAGAAAAATTAGAAATTTCAAAAAATAAGAAATTTTGATAACTAAATAAAATTTCAAAAAAATACGTAAGCTTATAAARCCAAATAAAATTTTGAAAAAATAGGAAATTTAGAAAAGTAAGTAAGATTTTTTGAAAAATATGTAGTTTTGAAAATTTAAGAAATAAGAAGCTTGGGAAAATATAAGTAAAAATTTCAGAAAAAATGGAAGTTTGAAAAAATGAAATATTCAGAAAAATATAAATTTCATGGAAAAATAAGTAATAATTTCTGAAAATTGGAGGTTTTGAAAAATAAATAAAATTTTCAGAAAAATTGGATGTTTAGAAAAATCAGAAAATTGGAAAACTAAATACAAATTTTGAAAAATAGGTAGTTTTCAAAATAAATAAAAATTTCAGAAAACAGGAATTTTGGAAAACTAAATAAAAGTTTCAAAAATTAGAAAGTTTGCAAAGTAAATAAAAAATTCAGAAAATAGATTTTTTGAAAAAATAAGTAAAATTTCAGAAAAATAGTAGGATGTTTAGAAAACTGAATAGAAAATTAGAAAATTGGAAGATTGAAAAATTAAATAAAAATTTCAGAAAATTTTTGTAAAATAAATAAAATTTTCAGAAATTAGGTAGTTTTAAAAAAAAAGTAAAAGCTTTAGAAAAAAATAGGGAGTTTGGAAAATAATTAAAAATCTCAATAAATCGGTAGTTTGAAAGAATAAGTAAAAATTTCAGAAAATAGGTAGTTGGGAAAAATAAATAAAAATTTCACAAGAAAGATTAGAAAAAGAAATAAAAATTCAAAAAATTGTAGTTTGCAGAATAAATAAAAATTCTGAAAAATAAGAAGTTTAGAAAACTAAACAAAAGTTTCAAAAATAGATAGTTATAAAAAATAAGTAAAAATTTCAGGCAAAAATAAGAAAGTTAGAAAAATAATTAAAAATCTCAGAAAATAGGTAGTTTGAAAGAAATAAGTAAAATTTAAGAAAAACATAGGTAGTTTAAAAAATAAGCTAGAAAAAAAAAGACATACCACTATCCGCGAAAATTTTTCTAGAAAAATTAGAATTTTAGAAAACTAGGATATTTAGAAAAATAAATAATTTTTCTTTTGTGAAATTCTTACTTGTTTTTCCAAACTACCTATTTGGATCCAAAATAGGAAGTTTGGAAAAATAAGTAAAAATAAGTAAAAATTTCAGGCAAAAATAAGAAAGTTAGAAAAATAATTAAAAATCTCAGAAAATAGGTAGTTTGAAAGAAATAAATAAAATTTAAGAAAAACATAGGTAGTTTAAAAAATAAGCTAGAAAAAAAAAGACATACCACTAGTAAGGAAATATATCTTCCATCATTCTAATGTATTCCTTTGCACTTTTATTTATTAAAGTTTTTCCTCAACTACTTTGTCCAATTATTTCCYATTAYTCCCCTCAWATGGAAGGAGAAAGAGAGAAGATGGACTAAAAGGAAGGACAAATATTTGRTACTTGACTTATATTCTSAAATGAATAGTCAAARGAAAAGAAAAATGTCCTACACTTTGAAGGTTAAATAAAATGTTAGTCTTTTACTATAAATTCTGCCTCTAGCCAAACTTTGTGAAGACCCCATGCTGACATCATGGGACAACAAACATCGTATCTTCCCTGCAAAAAAAGACAATAGAAAAATCAACCAAGTAGTAAACCATTTTGACAATAGAAGATCCCATGCTGACATCATTAGGATATATACCATAGCAGAAACCCTCGTAGAAATAATCTTTAATCATTAGAAGAAGATGGTAGAATAGCAAACCAACCAAGTATCTGGCATAAAAGACCAGCATGGGAAATCAGAATTGAGATAGAATTGAGATGCCTTTCATGATTATAGAACAGTTGTATCGCTCAAGTAGGATAAGTTCAACCGACTCCAAAGTCCAAAAGCAGAAAAACAGGATTGCATGATTCAAGCACATTCAAAATGGCCTTCAAAACATGACCTCCTCTGAAACTCTGGAATCTGTTGAAACAGTAATTGAAATGTRGGCCAAATCTTTTCATCCATTGTCTTCATTCCAAAAAATTATTTGTTAAAGAAAAAAGATAAGCATTTTCTCGATTTTTTATTGGAAAAATGAGTTGAAGCAACATCCATGATAAAGTTCGGCAACAAAGGTAGCATATAATACCTGAACAATGGTAGTCTTAATATGCTTTATCTTTTCAATATTGTCTAACAGGAATGAATCCGAAGGAAAGAAGCCCTTATTCACAAAATAGTGATTCTCAAKTCTTGCGAACGCCTAGATGGATCATCAAATAACAAGGAAACAATCAACACATAATATCCAAAATACAGAATTGAAGTAGAGTAAACGAACATCATTGGAAGGACCAAAAATAAATTTCATAAAAAGATCATCATTGTAAACGAACATCATTCGCAAGAGATCCATCATTTTGGCTGTGGGGAGGGAATTTGAAGATTTAGAACAATGCCAATGTTGGTGAAGGTTACCAGAAGAAAGATCAAGAAAGATGGCAAAACTTACCGACTTGATGGGTCTTCCGGACATCTGAAAGCAGCTAAGGGTCTCTCTTCAATCTCACACAAAAAAAAAAACAAAAAAAATCACACAAGCACACACAATCACACGCACAAGCACACACAGAAGCCAACACAATCACACTCTACCATCATTCGAAAACCAAAAGAAAGATCGGACAAGGGCACACACGGGAGCCCACACAAGCACTCACACACAATCGCACGCACGAAAACACACCCCATCATTCAAAACCTTCCATGGACCCAAAGCAACATATTCTGTTTCAAAAAAAATCAAAAGAAAGATCAAGAGAGGCGAAACATCAATCAAGAAACAGAGGCACAAGCACACACAACACAATCACACGCACCATCGCATGCAAAATCCCAGAGGAGAAGAGGGAAGAGTTAGATGGGAAAGACATTTAAATAAAAGAAAAKGGACGTTTGTTTTGTCCGTTGAAAYCTCTTGAAATCAGGAGATTTCCTAATTTGATTTTTGTTTTTCTTTTTGAGGATAAAACCTAATTTAAATTAAACTAACCTCTATATCTATATTTAGTAAGAAGATTTTAATCAAAATTAGGGTTAATTGTAAAAGGCATAGATAGATTTACTAAATTGTCAAATAAATATTTAAAATTTTAATATTACAAATTAACCCACTCTAATATTTTTTTTATCATAATTAAGAGTTCAAATATATTTTTGACTGTTATCTCAAGTCGATCGAAGATTTTATAAATTTATAAATCATGTACATTTAAATATTTAATTTATATAAAATAATTAAATTTTAAATAAATTGATGTACTTTAATTACGTGTAATGAGTTGAATGTAAGTAAAATATATGATAGAGACAAAAGTAAAAATTAAAATTAAAATTATATGACGTCGTTTATAACATGCTTGTTGAGCAAATGGCAAATTTTCCWTTTTTTCATAATAATTAAAAATCTCTAATTGAAAAATACTCATAAAAATCTCTAATTGAAGTGTTGTCCTAATTAATGTGATTTCTTAAGTCTTAAAAAATCTATAAAAAGAAATGTTGTCAAAAAGTATTGTTACTTTCTACATATTAAAATTAATATTTAACGAATAACTGAATGACAGATGAACTCATGACTTATGAATAAAAAATGAGATCAGTATATGAATTTATTTCATGATAAGTGGACTTTTATATTAATTTTAAAATTCTTTTATCAGAATCACTTAAATAATCATTACATAAATAGATTTTTTTTTTATGAAAATAGTGAACGCTTGAGAGACTTGGGTTTAAGAGTTGAAAATGCTTAAAAATCAAGAAAATACTTATTAAGATACTCAATGAGCAAACCATCGAAGAAATCTAAACCAAATGCAGAGGCCGTTGAACGTGGGCTTGACAAAGCTCAGCTCCTACCTGTCTGTTCGGTTGGTATAATACTTATTAAGTTAGTCCACTTCGCTTATTCCCCAAAAAAAAAAAAAACAAAAGAAATTAATGAAAAAGACCCACAAAACTAAAAGAAGAGTTTGGTAGAGTAAGTTCAGTTCGGTAGCCGGTGCAATGGCAGTTCAATGGACAAGATCGGGGTCGCCTGCTACCTCCTTGGCTGCGGTCTCTATCCCGGATGTAAAACAACTACGGCAAGCCACGCTTCATTTCACCTCCTTCAGGAGAACACCGAAACTGCGTGTATCGGCGCTGGATCGCGGCTGCGATGGAAATACAAATTCTAATAGCGGCAGTAACAATAGCAACAGGAAGGGCCCTCCGTCATCGTCGTCGTCGGTCCCGAATTCCAAYTACGTGGTGCCGCTGGACAAGTCTTCGTGCATCACTCGGCCACTTGCTGAGATCCTTCGGGACCTCAACAAAAGAATTCCCGATAACATAATTAAATCCACTACTTATCAAGATCAGGATATATCCATCCCCTGGTTGGTGTTTCCTCCCTAATTACAAATAGCCTAACATTTTTTAGTTTTCTTCTCCTCCCAATTCCTATTTTTGGTATCATCCGATGCAAATTTGATTCTTTTCCTGCATTTCTACTGCTGCTCTGATGATGCTGGTGGCCCTAGGTACCATGCCAACCGCATGTTAAGCTTTTATGCTCCAGGTAAGGTCCAGCGTTCTCATCTTTCTCTCTTCTTTCTTTTTATATTTGCTGCCTATTTAATGGACCATCTATATTTTCGTTGGTTTCAATAATCACATGACGTCTTGAAACTCTCTGGGGTTTTTCTTGGACACTATTTGTTATCAATTTTCTTGTTTCCTTTTGCTGACGCTCAGTTTTTCTTTTATTCCATCTGAATTCCYATTTTTCAAAATAAAAACTGTGAGATGGTTTCCTATTGGTTAGACTTGTAGCATCATGGATTTCACTCTCCCTTATCTTTTTATGTTAACTTGGGATTGTAGTAGTCATTTCTTACGTGCACTTGTTCCTTCTTACTTTGTTACTGCATTGGTTTTGTTRATTAATGAAATTAATTAAAATAGAGTCCACCTCCACTTCCTATGTTATGCATTATGGTTGAATATTGTTTCTTTAGTAACTAATCTACAGATATCTCTTTCCTCCTCAACTATGTTCTTGCAATAATGGACTTACATTTGAGAGCTTAACCTTTGCAGGCTGGTGTGGTGAGATACGTGATGTTATCTTCTCTGAGAATGGAAGTGTAACTGTGGTGTATCGTGTCACAATTCGTGGCTCAGATGGGGAGGTACGTATTTTTTGCTAGACAGGAAACATTTGAACAAACCAATTGTATGTCATTAGTTGATATTCTGAATATGTTATCATCTTTAGACTGTAGAAGTTAATTATTGTTCCTCTCATACTCTTACGACTTATCAGCGTCTCTCAAAAGTTCTTTTGGCCCTTTCCTACAGAGTTACGTTTTTCCAGAGGAGCTAAATTTGGATACCTGGTGTATTTGTTTAAGTCATAGTAATTTTATTGAAGAACAAACTTTGAGTGAGTTTGATTTTCTTCTATAAAGGTCCAAAGAACAAATGGAGAAAACATGGGAACTCAACCAGACTGAAGTCTTTACAAAAGTACCAAAATTTGTGTTTAGCTCTTGGAATTCCATGTATAAGCTCCTTATGCTTTCCTAGGTCCAAAGAAAACATGCTAAAAACTCATCATACACGAGAAGATAAAGACAAGACTTGAAAAGATAAAGTAAGAGATTTTGTGATATTGTAAATCTATTGAGAATTCATCATGGGCCTCCTATAAGTGCCAAAGGTTGACGATGCTGTTTCATAGGTTTAGAAACTGTTATTGTACATGGTGAGGTGATTAAAGGACCTAAAAGAGGAGGCTCCATTCTAATTAGGGATGGGGTGGCTCTGCCTACTTACGGTACCTACTTTCTCTTCTGGTTTTCTGCATGAATGGTCGATTTTACCACCAGAGCGCCAGATTCAGGTTAAATTTCCATGAACCGTTCCAGGCTAAGTTGTTTGGTTTTTTTTTTTTTYTTTTTTYTTTTTTTGTKGGGGGRGGGGGGAGGGTGGGGTGTGGAAGATGGGTTGAAAGGGACGGTAGTTATTTCTCAATTTCATCAATACACCTAGAAAAGTTAAAAGCATGCATGGCAGGAGAAATACCCAAACTTTTTAACTGCCAGCTTATGCCTGTCAATTCTTCTTAATATCAAATGGTAGAAAATGGACTGTGGATTTTCATTTTTGGGTAAGCATGGGGATGGGGGCACATTTCCTTTTGCTCTGTCTATGGAAGAGAAATGAAGCTCTGTGATGTAGTTTTTGTTTCATATGGTGTTTGCGCCAATTGGATGGCTCACCATGCGCAGTGTCCTCATATTTGTGTTCCTAAGTTTCTCGATTTTTTTAGGTGATACACCTATACCTTCCCTTATTGTCTTACACTACAATCTATTATCTCCTAGCTACAGTTTTTGTTCTTTAAGTTTCGTATAGTCATTGCTACCCTATATAATTCTAGCACACAAGTTAAGGGGCCACACCCCCWCCCCCCCTTTTTTCGTTCCAGGTTGTTCAAATAAACCGTGTGGAACAACATGGAGATCCTTTGTTCGTAATCTTTTTTCCCTCCATTTTGTTCAGGCCCACCGTGAATCAACTGGAACAGTGTCTTCCTGCAATGGCAATGTTGTAGATCCGGTTTCTGCAGCAGAGGAAATAGCATTTTGCAGAGCCTGTGCTCGGTTTGGACTAGGTTTATATCTCTATCATGATGAATAAGGAGTAATGAAGGGATTAGCACAAAAAAGATGCTCTAAAGTTGTTTGTGCATGTTGTTGTAATATTGTTAAGACCGATGAGTATTGAGGTCATTTATCCCTCTGCCTTATTAATACTTTTGCTCAAAGAACAATAATAACAAGAGAGTATTGCAGTGGCACGTTCAGATGTTCAGTCATATCAGACTATACAGGGTAGCAATGAAGATCGATAATAACCTTTAAACTTGTGGAGCGCATTAAAATCGGGATTCTGAACTTCTGTACCTGTGGAAATCTGACCCATCTCTCTCTTGTTTCCTGATTTCTTTCAGGAGCCCCCAACATCCACTTCTTAATCCCAAAATCCCTCTCAGAGAACTTTGGCAACCATAAAACTGTTATGAAACAGAAAACACGGTGTTTCAGCTTAACTATACCCCTAAATTTAACTGGTACAAATCTAATGGTCGCGAATAGTGCTTCTATCGTTCCTTCATTCCCACCAGGTACAATAATAAATTTTACATTGATGCCAGTATATACATTGTCTTTTTTTTTTTTTTTTTTTAAAAAGGGACACGAAGACATATATTCACATTACTCTCTCTTTAACCGGAAAACATATCTACATGGAAGCAAACTCATCAGATTCCTCCATACAAGAAATTCTTGAATTTTTATCCCTGAATTCCAACACCTTCTGTTTCTACTAATAAAAGCAAGAATTGGAAAATCACATCAGTTTGGTTCACAATCCTACAAGCCTTTGCATTTACTAGATTTTATCAACATAGTATGATGACTAAGTCAAGGCCTCAAAAGTCTTGGGCCTGTATTTGCCATCAGCCATGTCGTGATTACATTGACAAGGAGACCCATGTCCTTCGATGTATCTGCACGAAGAATCTTTGAGTCTGCGCTAACAGTATTACTGACTTCTTTGGCAACCGTCTCCCATGGTGTGCCTGCAGCCAAAGTTGCCAAGAATTCTCCACCACGATTGACTGCGTCTGCCATTGCTGGAGGGACGTCTGGAAGAGCCTGCATAGGATTTTAAAAAAGAATTATGCTGGGACAAACAGAACGTGTTTTTAGTAAATTTGAAGATTGACACTCAAAACAAAAAACTGAAAATATTTGTTGAAAATAAAAATTCTAAAATGAAATGCAAACAGAACGCGGCCAAAATTTCTAAAATCATTTGTTGTTATTTTGAGGGACTAATTCCAAACTTTCAAAACTATGGGGGCCCAAATATATATATTTTTAACTATTGGGATAAAAAGAACCASACCCCATARAAAGAGGGTAAAAAATGAGCTGGTCAAATAAAATTATAAAACTGCAGGGTATTTGAGTTACTTAGTTGAGCTTGGGCTTATAATACCAGTATACTATTATTGCCAATTCTGGGCGGCAATGTTAACCGTAGCAATTTCTTAGGTGATGCATAGATTTATATGCCAGTAAGAAATGWATCTTTCACATATTAGAGATTTCTTGGAGAAAACTTTTACCTGCTGAAGAGGAAGCCCATGATCCCCAGGCAATAAGCGAACGGACATATCCAGCATTGAACTGATTGAAGCATCTGAACTAAGCACTTGGGCTAGTGCTGATGTTTCATCAATCATATCCTCTTTGAATTTTATTAAAAGATTCCTGGAAATTCCGTAGTAAGACCTGATCTGTAAAGACCATAGTCATTATCAACAAACCAAAAAGGAAATGTTCAGTAACCAAAAGTTGTTTGCCGAGTTTTCAGTAGCAAGAGTACGCACTGACAGAAAGTGGTTTATTTACCAGTCGTTTAGTCTCTTCTGGCTTAGGGGTAAAATTTTCCCTCCCTTTAACCAATTCCATGTACAAGGGAGGAAGCTGCTCAATCAATGGAAGTACTTGCTTCACAATGGGAGGGCTGAGGTTTTCTAGTTGCTTCATAGTCATCTCTGCCTGGAAGTTTTGAACCCAAAGTAGTATATACTAGATATCAGATGCCAGCTTACTTGTTTATAAGAAAACATTACGAGAAACTGTTCAGATAATATACAAAAGCAAAGAAGTATCACCCGTAGTGACAACAACAGGTCTAAAACCTAAATTAAGAGCAAGAATTCAAGGAGATTTAAATGGATTCTACTTTAAATACTATTAGGTAGAAAATATAACGCATGCAGCAATGAGAATTAGAGAAAGCAATTGTGAAATTAGCATTCGTAATTTGTCATTCCTCCTTTTACGTTGGGAATACAAGTCGAAAAAACAAGACTGTAATAGAAGGAAGATATCTTCTTCACTTAACTTTGAAATTCCAGAGGGAGATTGAAAAAGAAGAAAGCAACGAGAGTGACCTATGTTTGACAGTACATTTCTATTCTGCAACTAAAAGCGAATTCTCAGTTTTAGACYCATGTCAAACAAAGAAGCAAAGGAAAAAGAAGACAAAAAACTAAGCAGAAGAGTGAGACTAAGAAAAGAGGACAAGAAAGAAATGAACAAAATGAATAACATGGAACAAAACCCTAGCCAAAAATCATCAGATAGACTGCCATCTCAAAAAAGCTAAATAGATGATGCACAACAAAATTCTGTCTCACAATAAGTAGAGGAAGTAGCACAGAGATTTAGGGTTTAAGAGGCTTGTTTGATGGACAAGAAGGGCACCACTGAGGAAGCAAAGAAATTATGCAGTAAATAAGTTTTGGAATTGTTCAAGACAGAGAACAATCAGAAATAGAGGAGCAAATAGAACATACCTCATGAACAGTATTTCTCAGAGAAAAAGAGCAAGAAATCCACACACATTGGAATACTTAGGATTCACTACCTAAAGTGAGGCCGCATCAACTTTAGGTACAGTGAAAGAAGATGCGCGCGCACACACACACACACACACACACAAAAAAAAAAAAACCCGTCAAACTAATATAATTAATCAATTTTAAACTGCTTTAGGGAAAACATTAAATGAGTACATAGATGCAAGATACCTTCATGAAGCACTAATAGTAATACTAACACGAAGATAAGGACTCCTAATAAAAAGAGATGACTCTTTTAACTTTCCTAAAACAACAAAAGTTCCAAATAAGGCTCAAAAACTTACAAGTTAAAAAGACTCTCAAGAATAAATTGTAGCAGTTAACTAAATGATCAAGATAACCTTGACACCTAACCAACCTTAAGCCAGAATAATTAATTGAAATCCAATAATATATTTGAAAGTGGAGACTGTCTTCATAAGACCTAAACTGTTGTCAATCAATGATTCAGCCTGAATCCATCTTTAAACCCTTTGAATTGATTACAGTAAATTTACAGCTTTGACRAGTTTCTTGGTTATGCTAGAGTTTTTCAGAGAGCTATTAATTGATCTATTTATGATCCGCACACTAAGCAAGTATCGAAATCAAGAGCCTCATCTTTGATGTCAGGCCCAACTTTTACCATACTGATGTACAATACTGAACTGGATCCAGAAATGCTTTTCCCAATCATCTAAGGTTCCAGTACATGAATCATGTCCCTCTAATTTTGCTTGGTTTTGTGCTGTTTTCTAATGTTAATCACAAGTTAACTGACCTTTCTATTCTTTGATGCATATGCATTTTCAGCGTTCTATTAATTCATCCCATAATTTGCAATAATTTAATAATCTCGGTGACTGTAGTGTAGACATCCACTCTTTTAGTTGACTAATAATTCTCTCTGCAGAGTGTGATCAGAATCATCCACCACTGCTGCTAGCATCCTCAGTGATGCCAATTAATAGAAGCATATCCAGAAACCCTTTGTAAATGCATGTGCAGATACACTTTGTGGCCACAAAAGCAGAAGATATAAGATGCAGGATGGGCCCCAATCACAAAAAGAAACAGTTAATGTAAAACAGAAGAAACATAACAGCTGAGGATTTTTAATTCACTAGTTATATTATGTAGAGATCTTTGTGCAGATTTTGCAGAGGTTTCTTAAGATTCTGATGAATTATCTAGTCATCTAAGTGTTGTAGGCAATGTTATTCTGTTCAGTATGCTGTTGTTAAAGTGGTGAATCATGCATTACCATGGGTCTGGTGATGTAACCCAACATAGGTAACAAACACCATAAGTATCTTGACATAAATTAAGAGTATCCATTCTAGCAACTAATATATTAATGGGAGTTGAATTGAAACAGAAAAAAGATTGTTAACTATTTGTATCCTTTGTCCTTTTTTTACCAGGAGAGTGATCAAACTATCACCACATATATTTGCACAGAAGTAATATGTCCTGTTTTAATATTCAACTCAAACATCTCACCCCAAGGCGAATGGTTGGTGATGACGCAATCTGTGAAAGAAATGGTCCAATGCTTTGCGCCATTGGTACAAGAACAGGTGAGAACAATGGAATGGCGACACTGGCTTCCTGGAAATTTGCAATGTAATTTTCAGCTTAAGAAATTCCAAACATCGAGTAACTGCATGAGAACAGTTAATGCCATAAAAGAAGCTAGAAAGCATATCGAACTCTGAATATTTGGCTTGCGAAGATTTGGAGTCAGAGAGGACATGCTGCCCATAGTTTCCATTCTTTGCTTTTAAACAAATGATTTCAAACATGAGTAAAGACAAATCAAAACATTATAGTTCCAAATAACTTATGTTTCCCATTTCTGTAATCATTAATATTTCCACAAGTGTATGAGAAAGAAAGAGAACTTGAAACTAAATACCTTGTTATTAAATGCCATCAGTACGTTTCCATTTCTTTGGACAGCATACCTCGAGCCTGAACATCATGGCCATTGGTTAATTACAGCTCATTATTTCTGCAGAACTGATGTAAAGGATGTAACATGAATTTCGTTTGCCATACCAATTAAAAGGTGAATAACGGATCCCAGAGAATGCCCAATTCCAAAAGTAGGAAGATCCTGTACCTGCATGACAATAATTACTCAATGCAGATGAGAGAGTGTGTGAGAGAGAGAGAGAGAGAGAGAGAGTGAGAATTTTCATGATTTGGAGCCAAAACTCACTGATTCATGGAGAAGACGAAGACACCTATCAAATTTAAACTGCACCTCATCCGCAATAAGGAAATAATCAAACCCGCTAGCATAAGGAGTGGCAACCACCAACATACCCCTGTCTCATAGGGTCCAAAGGAACAAGTCACTAGCTTTCCTTTTCAAAAAGCTCAAAGTAACAATCCCAACCCAACTACCTCCTCTACCGCAGAAAACAAATGAAAAGCAAAGAAAACAAAAACAAAAATGAGGAAAGAACCAGCAATGTGGGAGAAAAGGAAAGTGAGAAAAAGACAAGAGCCCAAAAGCTAAAAGTGTGTTCAGAGAGATGAATATAAGAAATCAGGACGACTGGAAGAGCTGAATCAAAATTCTGATAAAAGATAAATGATTGAAAGAAATGAAACTAGACGAATCAACCCTTGGCCTATTTGTTAGTTGGAATTTTGGATCTGAAGGATCATGACACTTTAGGAAGAAAAACAAAGAGACACTTGGCTGTTGTATGTTCGAATAGATGAATGATCATAAATGTAATTTGCAGCTAAACTTGGCACCAGATGTTTTCAAGGCAAAAAATATTTTGTGAATCAACTCACTCTTCTGCAAGCCGCTCCAAGAATAAGCGGTAGGTCAGTTGAGGAGCAGCCCCAACAAATATTCCACCAACGAAATGTACGACTGCTATCGGCTTCGAGTTTCTCGGTCTCAATACCCATGCTCCCTGAGATGGTTCAGGGAGACAATTTAATGATGGTGATAGATATATGTGCCAATGAATTCTTGGTTTTGACTATCTTTCTTTTGTTTTTGTGGACGTCTATGTTGAGGGTGGGAATGAGAAGRAACCTTGTACCAGTTACTTCTTTTAAAGACTTGAAAAAAGTCAGAACAACAACCAGATGGCCTCTTCCAAGAACAATAGCACAAATATGTCTCTCAGAAGATACTTTGTTGATTTTGAGACTATATTCATTCTATATATTTCCTTCAAAGTAAAATTTCCTACTAATCTCAAACATCATAAGTGATTAATCATAAGGCCCAGATGCAACATATGATTCTAACACTCGACACAGGAATAACCAGTGAAGAAAATAAATTTCCCCATTTTCCAAAGGACCAGTGACTTTTTCAAGAGTGCATCACATGTAAAAMTATTTGATTAGTTCCTTTGAAGAATAAATTCTAGTTCTATTGTATAAGAGATGACAAAATTTTGTTCAAGAAAGAAAAAGACAAGTACCCAAATCAAAGGATACCTCAACTTCACTCCAGTTGCTTGACGTATCCCAAGCCCCTTGAGATTGCTCCACTGTCTCTGTAAGCAATCTGGAAAACAATGAAAAGACTACAATCAAGAGGAGGAATCTTCAAGACAGAAAACCAAAACCATCCAACCACTGCTTTCTAATCCCTGCAAATACATTGGTGGAATCTCAGAAAATAAACATCACATAAGTGCGCCAAGAGAAGARAAAAGATATACCCAACTTCACTCCAATKGCTTGAAATRCCCCTTGAGATTTAGGAAAACAGATCACCAGCTCCCAAGTAGATAAATGATCTTTAGAAATCCCCTGAATGACCAYAAAATATCCCTTATCATTCTTTCAAGCCCATTAACTACGCTAACCAGCATCCTGAACAAAGACTTGGCATTAATAGAGRTGCTAAAGATAAGGACTCTGTTCAGATGTTCTTCCCCATTTTGTCTTCTTAATTGAATTTTGCCTAAAATCTGTTTTAAGTGCCTTTCTGCCCCAATTTTTTTAAGAAAGATTGCAAATGAATATATCAAAAGTTTCCAAAAATGTTCAGTTAAAAAAAAAAAAAAAAAAGAGAGAGAATTCCTATGTAGCAATAGTTGCTTAAACAACCAGCCCTATTTGAGTAAATATTGCATGCGAGGCAGATATTCTCCAAAAATAAGGCTTGACAGGGCTATAGACTACAAATGTACTAAGTTGAACTTAGAAATAGGAATGATGGAAGTGAATGACCTCTGGGAGAAAAGGAGGAAAGATATTGCCCAATTCCCTTTTTTTAATGCATTAAACTACTGAAATGGGGACCTCAGGTGTTTAAACGTTCCATCTGAAAAACATGTTCCGCTCTGAAAGCCTAGCCTGACTGCAGAGGTTGTGCAAAAATACTTGCTGTTGTATTTTCTGGCCTAGGTCTCTATGTTTGTTTTAAACATGGGTAAGTTGATCCCAAAGAGGAGTTTTGGAACATGGCCCTGATAACAACCAACCATAGCCAGAACCAATAAGGGTAGTGCAAACACCCAAAAGAAAGGTAAGCTCTTTTCCACTCTCTATACATTTCCTCTTCCTTCCTTCTCCCAGAAGATCCAGCRAAACTCACTAACCTTATTTACATCCTAAAGAAAGATTTTGATAACTCAAAAGCCAATAAAAGGAAGACTTTGATAACTCAAAAGCTCCGTACAATAACCAAAAAAAGTTAGTTACTCTTTGAATACTCCCTAGAATGTTAATACCTTTTACCACTGTCAATCATATAAATTTTAAGGATAAGATGCTTTAAAAGATCTGCAATAAAGAAAGCATCCTCCTAAATCTTGCACACGTTTACTGTTCCTTCCTTGCCTTACGTAATTGGATTATACCTCGATCACAAGTATGCAAAACCATTTACCTTAAAACAGCCTCTCCTGAAATAAATAAATGAGGAGATAAATTATCACTTGCCTAATCCGTTCATAGATATCAAACCAATCTTCAAGTCCTCTACTCATAGAAACACCAACAGACCAAGCACCATAGCAATCCTTATCAGCAATTCCAATAAGCAATAACAATGAGCAGTCAGGTACTATTGCTTTCCCTTAACAACTAGAGCCCAATCAAACCCCAAATTGAATCCTATCTGATCGCTCATTTGACACCAAAATCCATTATCAAATCAGATCATTCATAGGATAATATCCAATAAACCAACAATAAATTTGAAATTTATTTGCTTCTGAAGCCACGAATTTCTGCAGCCAATTCACATGTATTGTTGTCTCCCAGCACGGCAAGGAATCTCCTGCTCATATTTGAGTGAGATTGAGTTAATATGGTTTTGATTTCCTTCTTCTAGACCATTGGATCAATAAAACTCGCTCTCTTTCTACTCCTGCGGAATAGAACCCTAGCTAGGTTGCTCTCTTATTTTTCCATCTAATCGCTGTTTCTCAAACTATTGCAGAACTTTTCCTCTTTGGTAGATCCAAATCAGTGGAGGAATAGAAAGCAATACGCTGCTTTGGTAGCATGTATTATTAATGCATCAATTTCTATTAAGTATGATATCATTTTCATAGATTACTTACAAGTTATGCTATCTTGTATCTTCCTCAACAGCAGTTTTCCAGTTCCTTTGTAGCTGAGAACGTTTAACCACCAAATTGTTACCAARAGAAGCACCACCATTTTAAAAACCATCATTCAGCAATCTTGCTCAAATAGACCTCTTTTTGGCTCTCCAATTGAAAATTTTAATAATTCTAACTTTCCTTTATCTCACTTTACTGCCACTCTAATTATAGTCAAACGCATYTTCCGAAATTTATAAAGCAAATCAAACAAATAAATAAACAGTAGGACCCTATGTCATGTTAGTTTCCAAAAGCACAGGAAAATGATGAGAAAAAAACCTAAATAGAATCTTTATCGGAACACTAAAACAACAACCACCAAACTGGTCCCAAGAATACAGGTGAAAATACAATGGTTACAAGTTGGAGAAACAAAATATCTTCCACTCTCTGAGACCCTATTCTCTCAACATTCTCATACTAGCAGTTCTTCTAACCCATTTAAAATTCCATTTGAACTCTTAATACCACTAAAAAGAATGGGAAACTAGATTTAATCACTCAAACTCCGAGTTAAATTAAAGGAAGTGTTGAGACTTCTAACATCTCTATTCAAACGACAGAATCTGTATTCGTGCTATCTTGTTTCTCAAGACAACAATAGTTATAATTAAGTTAAGATAAGAAAAAATTGAAAGCAACATATGTTTCAATTCACCCTCCCCGACATAGGCTAGGCTCCACCGGCATGAGGACGGAAGACGACCATCTCACAACACCAACATTGGCACCCCCACAAGTTACTATGAAATACAACGCTTAGAGAAAATATTTAAGGGATAACGTAATGCAATTATGCTGTTATGGCTCTCCTAAGAAAATCTTTTACTACTATGTATTGTTTACTTGAAATTTTTGCTTTTCAATTTTTGATAAATAGGACGTTTGAGCACATATATAACAGTATGAATTTAATTCCAAGTTTTGGAAGCATGAAAAAGTTCAATAAGAGAGCCCGAAAAGGAAAAGAAATTGGCGTCAGACCTCTCGATGTCTCTGTATAGTTGAGTTGCTGTTCGATCATTTTGATTCTTGATGTAGTCATCTTTATCTTCAGCGACGCAGTACATTCTGTTGAACACTACTGAAACGGATTTGCAATTCCTAACGACCAAGTTTAATTGGGAATTTGTAACATCATTTAGGCAGAGGCTTCTCCGAGATGAAGTTGATTCCAAGAAAGGAGAAGCAACAGCCTGCACACAACGGGTCCACAACAAACTCGCCATCCCTCCCACTCAAAAAGAGAAGAAGTTTGAGCGTAGTAGAACAGCCCACTTCCAGTCAAATCAAATAAAACTTTTCCTTTCTCTGGTACTTCTTGTGCAGTTGTATTGGAGTACGGCTTGCGGCTTGAAACAAAACTACCTTCTCCGCCACTGGCACGGAACACTTGACGTCGTCTTTCAATTGATTTGATAACGGATTAACTTTTTCGGGCGATTGATCTTCCGATTCTCGAGGAGGTAAAGTGCTACGGCTATTGCTACCACCGCCGTCAACGCTCAATTGACCATCGACTGAAAGGAAAATAAAAACGCCTAAAAACGAATGGATGACTTCTCYCCGGACGTAATCTCCATTATCATGGCGAATTAATATTTAATTATTACCTATAAATAAGAAAATAGCACTATTGCTACCGATATATCCTTTCTACCCTAATCAACCCTGCTTTCTCTTCTTTCCGTTTGATGATATCTACCAATAATAGGGGAATAATTGGCATTCTCGTCACTTTCATTTTTTATATTTTTTAGAGAGCATTCCTATCTCTTTATATGGGCAAATGGAATTTGGCTAAACAAAATTCATACGTGTATGCTGATGATCTCTACCAAAATTCCCTAAGCTTTACTTTTCTTATTTTATGGTCACTTATTTCCGTCATCCTATAAAATAATTTAATAATGTATATTCACTTATTTCCATCATCCTATAAAATAATTTAATAATGAAAGATAAAAAAAATTTCAACTTACATATAATCAAAGTTATATTTTTCATCTTTTTTCAATTATTTTTATCACAACGCAATAAAATTTGAGGATGAAAAATCAAGTAAAACTCATCAATATACAATTTAAAATTAAATCACCAAATACGTTAGAGGTGAATTGTTAATACACCAGAACATTGTACTTTTGTTCATTTCTTTTCCTTCGACCGYTGCAGATTCTTTTATTTTCTTTCCTTTTTATCTATTTATATCCTCCTCCTCCTTCCCACCTAACCTTTTGAACTGAAGGAATCCTGGAAAATCCTTTAACCTATTTTATTAACTTTCCCTTTTGAGTGACCACCATCTAGCTCAAGCTCTTTTCAGCACCACTTACCTTTCTCACATCTTTCTTCTTCCGCATCTCCTTGGAAGAATTTACCAGCAATTTCCACTTTTTTACAGCATGGACCTCGCCAGAATTCTTGACTTCTGCTAACTTCTCTGATTTCACAATTTTTCTCCAAAAGAAATAAATAAGCAGATTTCTATAAATTAATTGATTATTAAATAACAATTCCTTCTATGTTACAAACTATTAAATTAATAATCTCAATAAAATGAATAAAACAATAATTCTATAAAAAATCTTGCATAATACATCATAAATTAATAATTCATTATGATCTTATACCATAATTCTTTTTAGATAGAATGATAAATAAAGACATAATTTAAGGCATTTAGCACAAATTCATAGTTCGGAGGCAAAAACCATTAATTCTTCAAATTTTTAAAATAATTTTAAAATAATTCTTCAAATTTTTAACCTTTCTTTTTTGGTTCAGTCGCTTAAAAAAAGTATAAACAGAAAAAAAAAGAGCCACTGACTCTACACGAATCTAGGACTCAGATGAAACTGGCGTAACCTTGCAATTCCTTATATTCAACATATTTACTATGATGATCCTCTACACATTTCGCCCAAGAAAATATATCCACATCTGAACCAGAAATCCACTTAGAATAATGATTCCAAGTCGCTAATAGCAACACGTGAAACCCTCGAGGGCACAGCATTAAAATTACATATCCTGCTCAGCGGGCCTTGAATGGTACGTGCGGCGCCTCAACTGCGTCTCTGGAGTGGGCTGCTGCAGGAAAATTCTTGTCGGATCATTAGGATCAACATATCTGCATAGGAGATAAGCAACAAATAAGAGACTTGGCTTACTCCAACTACTACACTGAAAAGAGTGCCAAATGATACTTACGCATGTCTCATCATCTCATCAACAGGAGTCTGTGCTGCTCGCAAAGGATCCAGTTGAGGCTCTCCTCTGGTGGTCTGTTGATTATATTGTCTCACCGAACCAATTAGGTTGAAAAATAAAGGAACAAAAGTTCCACAACCGCCTTCCTTGAACAAGATCTTGAACGAGTGAGTAGAAAATAAGGCCCTATTCTCGTTATCTGGTACGACCTAAAAATGGCCAAACAATGGTTAGACCAATTAAGAGAAAACCAACGCCAATACATTAGAGACGACAACTGCTTTACTCACAGGATCAACAAGCCCAGATATATTGTTGCAGAAGAATATAGGTTGGTTGAATTTTTCACCATGAATATAAAGCTGTGGAAGCAAGAAACAACAAGGTCACTTGAAGTTCAAGTTTATAATTATAATATACATTAACCAAATGTGATGATTGAAACAGTACTGTATTCTTTTTCAGASTAAAATATGGCAACTCTCCCCTATCTTCTACTGCCCTTGCAGAGCAGAGATAAAGATGAAGAAGGGGAGCACAGGGAAGAAGAGAGAAGCAGTAGTGGGTAGTGATATTGAACTCTCCTCAAAGAGTAAGACAGTAAAGAGATCCAAAGAAAGTCAATTTGCACCCGCAGCAAAACCATAGCATCTTATACTCGCAACTCATATCATTGTAATTTGATCAATTGCATTTAGCTGTACCTCATAGGTGCTACATTCTACTCAGGGTAAAAAATCAAGAGACCCTTAAAACTTTCTGAGAATGTGGGTTTTTGTCCTCAAATTTAATTTCATTCAGCTCTTGCTCTTCAATTAATAACACGAAGCTATCTCACCCTTCCATCCAATAACCATTCAGCATTAACAGAAACCATATTTTGAGTGCCATTTTGATTAATTTATTCTTTTATCTTTTCAAAGGAAAACGAAAAAAGGAAAGAGAAAGAAGCAAAGAAAACCATAGAATCAATGAATATACAATCTCAAAGCAGAACATCTCTAGTCACTCCCCTGTACCAGAAAGAAATGATCTCAAACCAGAACCCTAATTCTACTACAAGTTCAAAGAAGATGGAGGGGTAGATGCGTGAAAGAAGAAAATGAATTCTGGCAATGATAGAGGACAGCGTCAAACCACTTTCATTCATGAGCCCTCTACATCTTCTCCTATCGTCGTTTCAGAAATTAATAGTTACTTATTTCATAGCTCCCAGATTGAACTGGAACAGGGGACTTGACGGTGGAAATATTAATGCTGATTTTGGAAATATTAGTGCTATGTGTCGCTGTGCTACAAAAGGTAAAATACCACCGTATCTTCCATAAGAGCTATATGTTTTAATCCAATTCACTGTGGAAAACTTTCATGATGTTCAGAACTTTCATCTCTGTCTAATCTTTATCAAACGGATCCCCTCTGATTAGTTAAGACAATAAGATATGAACTTTCATTTCAATGGGGCTAAGCATGTTCAGACCTTTCATTTCCGTCAAATCTTTTGCATAAGGGGGGAGAAACAGAGACGAAGAGACTGGAATTAGGCAGTAGGGAGGATCACAGAAATAAGGGTTCCTGGAGTTTTTCATTTTTTTTAAAAAAATAAAAGAATAGATTGACCAAAATTCCCCTCAAAATACAGGTCTGTCAAGGCCTACAGGAAAGGGAGGTTCGTTTTAATAATTGAGGAGCAAGACCTGAAWGACATTTAGTTTGAAGGCAACACCTGGATTTTACAGAGCTTGAGGTCACCAGGATTTTTATCCCTTCTACTTATGTGCTTTCTATTCAGATTCCTGTATAGAGGTTCTGGTTACTAATAGAGGCAAAACAAATCGTCCAAGTTGCAACACCATATTACCTCCACAGTTAATTCAAAAAGGTCAAAGCAACTAAAAAGTTAGAAAGGAGGATGCAGGGAAAGATGCTAGTAAAAGAGGGAAACACATTACTTCTTCAAAAGGTTGAATAACAGCTTACAGAAMATACATTTCTGTAGAAGATACATGAAAACATACCCAAACCAAAGTCTAGGTTATATAACTAAGAGGAAGCAACAAAACCAATGACAGTTATTTGATTTTCTACTACTAAGGGCTCCAAATGCTAACAGAGATAAACTTAACTTACCAGGGGTATGTCAAAAGCCGCAAAGTTCTCAACAGGCTTATTTGAAACAAAGACCATGCGGATATTTGACAAGTAGATTGTACCTTTTGCTTTGACATGTCCACCATGAGATCTGAGAGCAGGTAAAATTGAAAGTCAATCCTCAGCAAACACAAGATCATGTCAACGGATACTTGAGGAAAGTAATGAACAAAAGATATTGTACAAATATCATTACAGGTATCTTGTGTCTAAAACTCTAAACCCTTAAAAGGATCGTCTCAATCTTATCCTATAATTATTTGTATCTCTAAAGAAAAATTATCTCAGGCAGTTGATAGTAGTAATTTAAGCCGAAATTCTCGCTGTCTRTTCGCGGATCCCTTGTTGTTTTTATTAATAGTAGTGGGGTGTGTACAAGAATGAAAACAKCACCAAGTGATTCTTTTAACATATAAATAAATCATAAGAAGAACAAGACACCATACTGAAAGCTGGGTACCCTAGAWATGCCTAGTCTGTATCTAGTAARCACAGAAGTTCCTGATTACACTCCCCACACCCCGGATTTTTCTTTTGTGTTCAACTTTAACAATTGCAATGGTATATATGCATGTTATAGGATAACAAGCACTTTTTGTACTTAGCAGTTTACGACCAATAAAAGGCTTATATTACTTAGCAGACATATAAGTGTGCTGACCAAGATTTGAATATCTGTTTTTTGAAACAAAAAGAGAAGYATATGAATATTTTACTCTCTCACGTACATAAAGGAACAGAATCTTCCAGTTCCCAACTTAAACACTTTCAACCATTTCTGTCCGTAAAAAGAGCTACCCTTTCAAAATCAGCAGGAGCCAACTTATGTCCACATGTTATTTTTGAAATGTTGCACAAATGTACAAAGAATGACTAATGTAACTTCCAATCTTTCTATGGACAAAAAATTCCTCTGAAACAATATTTAATGCTACCTTTAGTAGGATTTTCTACTAAAATACCTGAAACAGCCAGCAGGTCAGTATTTCAAATGCCATCTAGTATAAATAAAGCAGGAGACAGTTATGATGCAATAGGCTYTGTCAAATTTCTGTTTCTCAACAATAAAATCGTAGTTGCCTCCTGCCATAACATTAGATTTGCAGTTTTGCCCATTACACAAGTAAAACAAGCAAGTATCACCCAACAACCATYGAACTTCATTACTGTCCAGTCTAACTCTTCCTGATAATCCTCTTACCCATAGAAACTGTTCCTTGGTGTATATTTAGTAATATATAGCAAAAATGGTCGAAGCATTTCACACCTTTGCTTTCATCAATCCCATACTGCTTACAAAAATTGCATCTGTATGTGCACCCATGTGCCAAGTGTGCACCAAGGTCACTGAGATATTTAAGCACCCAAAACTAGAGCAATAATACTTTTRCTTAGAACAAAAATTGAAGTCCAAATGAAGTGGTTGTAGTCAGCTCAAAGGTATAATAGAAAACCACCCAACAGAGACAAAAGTGAAACTTAACATTTCTAACTAAAGTTCATCTATCCCCTCGAGAATCTCAGAGACATTTTCAAGATTAATATTAATATTCGTCTTAATTTTTAAGCAGCACTTAATTCTCATAACATGTACAGTAGCATAATAACTCGCACATGGTTAGCCCGTAAATACTAAACATTGGCTTAGAAAATCAAGATAAAATCAGAAGGAAATCGACAGGAATTTGCAGTTGTCTTCCCAAACATGAAATATGTAACTCGGAACTACCGTTACCATAAGATGGAATTCAGTAGAAGCAAATAGAACCAAATCAGTACAAACAATTTTAATGGAAAGTGAGGACGAGGTGCGATGTTAACCCTGGGATCTTGTCAATCTCAAACTCAACGCCGTCCCTTGCCAATACGAACATCTCATTCATAAAAGGCACGGGCATCCCATTAGAAAACAGCTGAGGATTAACAGCCATCAGTGCTCTTCGATTGTTGCAATACCGATGAAGATATTTGTTCGACTTATATGAGTATATTTGAAATCGGAGGTTTTTCGTGTGAGGGAAAAGAGATCAGGCGGTCGCTGCAAATGATATATATATATATATATAACTTTTTTTTTGCCCCGTTATTTTGAGTTACTATAAAACCGGAAACTGCTGTATCTTTCTACGAGTTTCTCGACTTCTCTTTGAGATTCAATAAAGGCGGAACCCGAACTGAGGTTCTAGAACAGGCCCATCAAGCAAGGGTTCCTACGTAGTCATGTGCTCGTATATGCAAACACACTCAGTCACGGGAAGTCGGTTCTACGCGAACGAGCRTCATCTCCATTTGACCCCTTCTTTTGTCAATATTCTTTCCATTATTCCTTTTTATACATCAGTGGATAAGATGTTAATCAAACTCAATATATTTTACTTTTCAAGAATTGACAGAATACTGGGATTTCAGTAAAAGGATTATTGACGACAGATTGAATGATGGAAGGACAAGTGCTTGAAGACTGCAAGASTCATGACACTCAATTAAGAATTGACAGAATAATTGAGGGGTTTCAAATAATTAAAAGAAAAATCCGCAAACTAACAACAATAGTGAAGAATGAAGATGATGCATCCCTAACATATTTTTGGCTCATTTSACATAAGAAATAGAAATCAAAAAGAAGAAAGGCCAGTTAGTCAAAAATTTAAAAAAAAAAAAAAGAAAAGGAAGCAGAAGAAAGACCAGGCCCGGGCTATTCTTTTCCCCTCGTTTGGTTGAGGAGGAGAAAGTGTTTTAAAAAGCTTGTTGCTTTATTACAATGGTTAACATATCACTCTCTACTTTCCAGTATCTAATAAATACGCTTCAGCCAGAAATATCCTACCGATAAGTTCCAAACTCACGGGAAATTGAACAACAAATAAATGGAAAATAGAATGGTACAAATGTCATATCGAAGTGGTGATGGAAAATCCTTGGCATATGCTCCCTCTGCTAGTCAKCATATATACAGATACAGATGATTGTAATTCTAAGCGTCCTAAATCAACATTCAGATACAKATGACAGTAATTATAAGCATCCTAATCAACATTTGCTGYGCTGCCATTTCGTCATCAGTTAACGAAATCACGTAGGAACTTGAGTMACCTGCCACAAACTCAGGATTTTAGCAGCAACTCAAGTATTCAAGCACCAGATTCATGGTTCTTTTCATACCTTATCTAGCTTTTCAAGAAAAATCTGCAGAACTTCTCTACGTACGCTTTCCAAATCCAGTGCAWACTCTCTATGATTTTCTTCTGTTACTAGCAGCTGTAACTGTTGCCCCAACTTCTGCAAGGCTACATCCAATTGACAATACTCCTTGAAAACTAATGCTTCAGTTGATCTCAATAGTAAAAGGTTTTTGATGGCATAAAGTGCCTGTAATACATATGCACGCAGCAAACGTAGATTAGTTCAGGGAATACTGACCAGTAAGTAAATCATGGTGTAAGCAWACCTGTGCTCTGAAAATTCATAAACTAATAAATAACCAATTTATATCTGGAGACTTAATTTCATTTTTATGTTTTGATGCACATATGACTTTCAATTTTTTTGGGAACAAATTCAGGAATAAACTAATAAATTACCAATTCATGTCTAGAGAMTCAATTCATTTTTATGTTTTGATGCACATATGAMTTTCTATTATCYTGAACAAATTCAGAAATACYCCTAATTGTAAGGCCACGGTTTTATTTTCAGTCTCCTGAATGAACTACTTTCCTACAATAATAATGCTCACATCCAAATTTCCAGCACTGATCTTAGTTMGAAGAAAAGGATAGATGTGAAACCATTATCTATGACCATACACAAGAGGTGATAAAAATCTAGGTAGCCAAACACAATCCTGAACCGTTCTGCCAAGTTGATGTTCAACTTACATCCCCAAAACCCTTAAACTAGAAGGTGAATGATAAGGACACCTTTTCCTSGAGATCAAGGTCCGCATATGCAAGTAGATCAACAACAGACTTCCAGAAGAAATGATTGCTGAAAGTAGGTAGCTCCCATTTATTTAGATTCTCTAATTGACACTCAACTAAATCAGCCACAAGAAACACAGCTTTCCTGCGCAATCTGATATCAATACTCGAGTTACTTAGAATCTCCTGCAACACAAGATCAAACAATAACAAATCTATATATCTAGCAATGATGCATGAATGAAGTCTGCAAAACATCCACTTTAATCACCTGAAGCACCAACTCTCCATCTTCTCTATAGAAGAGCTCTTGCCCGTCCAAGTTATTTCCGATCAAGGCAGAAACAGCATATAATGCCTTGATTGCTTCTTCAACAAAATCAGATCTTACCATCTTCATCAGCTTTTCCAACACACCAAGTTGCAGTAACTGCAATTCTCATGTCAAAAGAAAAAGGTTTATTAATTTAATAGTACACCAAAAAAATAAAAAAAGAATGAAACTTGCTCCAGTGTTCCATAAAGAAAAGRAGGTTAGCACTCGYACCTGCCTTTGGACAACAGGGTTGTTTTGACAGGCTTTTCCAAGAACCCATGCAGATGAAGTCCTCATTTCTAGGTCATAATGATTTAATTCTTCTATAACTACAGCGAGGCCTCCAAGTTTTTGCAGGTCTGACCAAAAAAAGAAAGGAAAAAGATATTCACCATGATTGTTGTTCAGACTGCAAAGCAATCGGCGCAAAATGAAAGAACTGTACTAGGGCTGTATATCTGTCTGCATGATTTTACCTTTATTTCAAGTTACTTGGGCCTGGTCAAAAAGAAGAGAGCAAGCAACAGCCCGTAATTCAGGATGTACTATAACTAGCAAACATTTGTCATATCAGACATTCTATTAATGCATCGAATATGGTGGAGCAGATTTCTGCAAGGGAAACCCCAGAGATTTTATGGGATTTAGACAACATTTGTATGCCTATAAGTTGTTTTAACCCCAATAACTCAGCTTGTTAACACCCCCCACGATCACCTAATATTCTGTTGCTCCAAGAAAGGAAAAAAAGATYGCTAAACACCTCTCATCCACATACTAACACTAGCAAACAAACTAGATATAATTTCAAACCACGCAGAAGYTATCTTTATGCTTTCACTGAAATTTATCTTAAATGATATCTGCTTCAAGAATCAAATTTGGTATGTCAAAGAAATATGAGGGCCACAGAAACAAGGACCAAATAGGGAGATCAATGGTCAAAAATGATTATTAGGATTTCCAGAAGAAGAATATCAGCTCTACATAGCTAGACTAGTTGAGTTTCCAGACTGTAAACAATTAACAAAAGAAGCAGTTGACCTTGCACACTTAAAAGCAAAAGAAGGAAAATTGCACCCACCATTTGCATTTTCTATTGGCTCAACAAGTATCAAAAGTTCTTGCAAAGCATGGAGATGATCCTCCAATGGCAGAGTGGAATTATTTAAGTCATCTATTGCAATTCGCATCAATTGTGCATCTGATGGCATTTTTAACTTCTCCATTAGTTCCTGTTTGAATACAAACAAATCTATAGGTCAGTCTGTAACAGGTTATTTAAATTAAAAAGAAAGAAGTAAACATTCATTTTCACAAGTGAGAAGCTTATAGCTCAAAAAAGTTGGATGGGTAGGAAAGAATCAAGCTAGATATATTTTTCTACTTTTGATACTCCAATTTAAGCAATCTCACCTTTATTTCCCTATGACGTTGCTTCAGCTCATCAGGAGACAAGAGTTTGACATCTTCTGCCGTTTCTTTCAACTTTGTAGGATCTGAGTGGCCTAATACCATAGAAA
Organism: Rhazya stricta; assembly: GCA_001752375.1. Lineage (NCBI taxonomy): Eukaryota > Viridiplantae > Streptophyta > Magnoliopsida > Gentianales > Apocynaceae > Rhazya > Rhazya stricta. The sequence goes on from MEJB01000051.1 coordinate 34,739, forward strand.
TTAAGAAGAAATGGACAAATATTGTATCATCCACATATGGACAGTTAGTAGAACTATTGTTATCATAACTTGTCAAAAGCCTCTTAATCCAAATAAAGTGGTTGCCGTCATTCTCTCTAGGCATGCACCTGGTTTCATTTTGTCTGTCAAAAGCTAGACCCATCCTATTTGGATGAAATTCTTCCTTCAATCTTATCTCCAATGCTCTCTTGAACGATTACAACGATTGGGAAAAGAAGATGTGGCTATATGAAAACAACTGCTGCTTTGTTGCTACAGGATTAATCTTTTCACCATAACTAAAGAACAGTGACTTTGACAAGTTTAACACATTAAAGGATGTGTATTTCTATTAATATGTGGACCTAAGTCAAGGCAAAATAAGCCGCTTCATCCATAATGAGGGTCGCCTTGGTGAAAGGCCAAGAAGAAGGCACTAACCTACCTAATAATACTACAGTGCACTGCGTGCAAGTACTGAAACTGATTAGAGAAGCACTTATCCTCGAGAAGTATGCTCAAGTACTAACAACTACAATTACCAAAAACAACGCCATAAAACCACCCTCACCCTTATAGCTCCCGTTAGGAAGGATAAACAAATGCAAATAAACAAAGTAGCGTGTAGGATAACGGACTTTTGGTTTAAATAGAAGGAAAGCTGTATGAAATTCCTTTCTTTCCACCTGTTGATATAAGTGCTCTAATTAAGTTTCCAGAGTGAGTGTGGAAGTGCTAAAATGATATGGTCGGGTCGAAACTGGGGCTCCGCCCAGTGAAAGTGGATTAGTTAACAATAACATTAGCTATGAAATAAATCAAATGAACTGCAAATTTAAGTAGAATCAACTGTATTTAAGCATAAACATCTCYGGACAGACCGGTTGATTATCGGAAGATGAGGCTTGTGTAAGTGCTGCAAAAAGAAATAAGGTAGATAAATGCAAGTACGGGCAAGTGAGTAGGTAGCTACCTATTGCCCACTGTAACATTCCGTCGAGGGAAGAAAATCCGCCGTCAGAATCCCGGTCATCCTGGTCGGTCAAGAGCGAAGAGGACTGTTCGGTGTCGGCCCCCCTGACGAGATCTCCTTCCTCTTTAGCGGTTAACCAATATAGACCTGCAGAAGCCGACTCATTTACTGGTTCTGCCTCAGCAATTMCCGCAACCACCAGCAGCAATCCTGCTATTGTTAAGACCAAGTTCATTCGCCTCATTGCCGAATCAGATAATCCTCTTCCCCGTATAATTGGGCAGTACAAGATTTATAGCGTTTAGCGTTGGATGATTCCAGAACGAAATTGGCTAGTATTTCTCCCTGAAAAAACAACCGCGCTTAAAACCGAGACGTTTCTTCCGAAGGAAAAAAWTAAAAAATAAAAAKAAAAAGAAACAACTAGGGTGACGAGTATCATCCAATTATCCAGGACCACGTCATCTTTTAATTGCCAGTTCGAATTTTTCGTCCAAAAGATTTTACTAGAGATAACTAAATTGCTTCGGTATCTTCTTTTGTTACTTTTTTCTTTCAAAAATGAATTGCCATCTTAAAATTCCTATATATTTATATCATCAAATCAAGATAAATTGCTACATATATTATGAAAATGTTACGAGGTCATGTTGCYTTATGTTAAAAGTAAGAGGTAAATTAAAATTAGAAATTTAAGTTTTATTTTTTTATCTTTGTACRAACGATTAACTACTCATAATTTATATTTATGAACTTATCCTAAAATAAAATTAAGGCTACCTATATAGTTTCAAGATATTCACAAATTTAAAATTTGTAGAGATTGTAAAAATAACGTTAAAAGGACGTAAAAATAAATATTGATTGCCTTATAAATTAACTTTGTTAATGAAAATCGAAATATAAGAAGTGTCTATCTGAAAAAATATTTCGATTGAACTTTTAGCCTTATTTTTCAAATTATTCAATTTTTTAAACATTTAGTGATTTAAAATAGAGTAGAAAATATCAATTGTCTTTAAACTTTTAACATTTTAAAAATTTTACCCTTAAATTTTAAATCACCTGATTTTTACTTTTGAACTTTTGAAATGTAATAAAAGATACCATTCAAAAAGGCTGTTAAATGTTAAATGTAATTCTATTACTTGCCCCCGACTTTTTTCTGKGGCTTTTTTTAATCAATTTCATATATTTCTTTTTCCTCCTCCTTCTCCCTTCTTACTCCTCCACCTAAACCTTCCTGTCGCCGCTGCCGCCTCCTTCGCCATCAATCTTCATTTCCAGATCAACCATCCTCTCTCCCTCCGCTTTTCTTCTTCTATTCTCTTCTTCGTTCTTATTCTCCTCAAAACTTATCACCGCCGACATGCGTTCATAATTGGACCAAAATCTCCTATACAGAGATACGCAGAATCACACATTTAAAACTCCGTAATAGAATAGCAGTAGCTCAACATCATCAACGAACGTCACCGATTTTCGACCTCTTTTATGCCATTAATGAGCGAAATTACAACTTCGTGTAATTGTACATTTTGAAATTGTGTGAGGTTTGAGTTTTGGAATTGTGCGAGTGTGCCATTGATGAGCGAAACTACAACATCATCAACACATTTAAAGTATGCATTTTATTACAACCCAAAAAAATAATATACCCTTTTTTTTGTACTTATTAAATTAATAATAATAAATTTGATATTAATTAAATTTATAAATTAAATATTTTTTTCTAATTTAACGTTTTTTAACTTAAATTTAAAATACTTATTGGCTTTATTATGTTATATAATAAATGTTGACATAAATTAAAATTTACAAAGTTATTAATAGGATAAATTACTCGATGTATTTTGAATAACTAATAATCTAATATCACATTATCGCTTTTAGAGATTATCACAATTTGATTATAGTTATCTACAAATATCGTTAACTACAATCTAACAATCAATGTAAGAACTTCAACAAGTTCTTCATTTTTAGATTTTGAATCCAATCAACTTTGAATAAATACAAATGTTCTAGACAGTTAACAGTATAAATTACGGGCGATAAATATTACATGATTTCAATAAATATTTTTTTATTGTTCTTGACTTTTTCAATAAATATCATTAAATGGTGTTAGAAAATTTATATATTTATAAATTTGCCTTATTTTCCTAAGAAGAAAAGGGCATATCCACAACCCACGTGGCCCAATCCACAATGGACTGGACACATCAGATTCAGCAATGCCACGTGTAACATGGAAGTTTGGCGCCAAAGTTTCCCGCCAAGCCAAGCTTACCAAAGCAGGGTTCGTGCCTGGTGTGCCATCAGTTGCATTGTGTTTTAAGAAATTCATTAATCTTCTGAGGAGACCAGCTTCTGCGCGCGCCTTCGTCTAAAGCAAATGTCCAGAGAAGGTGAATCAGGGAGCGCCGACGGAGGACGGAGGCAGCGAATCGACGAGCCATCTTCGCCGTCGGATCATGGGGACGGGAACGGAAATCCAACGCCGTCGACCCCCGATTCGCCTACTTCGGCAGGGTTTAACACTGACCAACTACCAATGAACACGAGCCAGACCTACTCGGAAGACGACGAAGAGGCCTCTGTGGACCCGCAAATCATCAGAGACGAGGCAGAAAATGAAGAAGAGGAGGAAGAAGGGGAGGACCTCTTCAACGACAACTACATGGACGATTATCGGAGGATGGAGGAGCAGGACCAGTACGAGTCTTTGGGTCTGAACGATTCCATGGAGGACGAAAGGGATTTAGATCAGATCATGGCAGATCGCAGGGCTGCCGAGGTGGAACTCGACACCAGAGACGCTCGCGTCTTATCCTCTCAACGCAAGCTTCCCTATCTTCTCAATGACCAAGGTCCAACCTTTCACAAATATTCCAAGTTATGCTTTTGTTTTCAGTTGTACAGATCTTTTTTTTTTTTTTTTCCTGCATTTCCTTAGTTTGCTTCCAGCAGTTTTAGTTTCAGCAGATTACGCAGTGATTTACTAATAAAAGGTGATGTTAAAAAGCTCTACATAAGAAGATTTATCTCTGTTGGACGCAGTTCTGATTTCCATATTGGATTTTAAACTGTTTATTAGTGTGAAAACCTATTAACTTAAAAAAATTGATGTTGTCCCTTTTTTCGCTAGATGGACTTTCTGCATTCATACCCACTGGTTAATCACTTTTTTTTCAAGTTTGCTTTTTGCAGAAATCATACTTCCGTTTCATACTGTATGAAATAAGCTTTTCGACTCTTAGTTTCATTTATGTTAGCGCCTTCTCTTGTACTRCGAAACTAGAATATATGCAATTAGACACGTAGCTGCTCGTGTTCATTTATTAATCTAGAAGAAGAGTCTAAATCTGATAAATTGCTGCCTTGTGTTTATACTTGTGTACATCAAGCATGCCTTTGTTAACCAACATTTTGTTTACCTCTTGCATTTTACATTCTACCGTCACCTATGTAATTGGGAAGCTTTCGAATGGATTTTCCTTTTCCTGGTTCTGCTGCTGGTTTGATTATTCTTGACTTCCGTGCTTTATTCCAACTTGATGKTATATAGCTCTGTTTTATTTCAAGATCAATATTATCCTGTCCTAGTGCCTAGTATCCAAATAAAGTGAATTTGGTCCCTCTTCAATTTGGCACCTCCGAGTCCATAGGGCCTGATTTTAATGAAAACTTATTATATTTTTCTCTATTTTAATTGCAGATACTGATGATGACAATTATAGGCCTTCRAAACGAACTCGAGCTGATTTTARGMTTCCCACCACTCCAAGGAGTTTTGATGATACTGACGCAATGCAGAGTTCACCAGGTAGATCACAAAGGGGACACTCTAAAGGCGATGTGCCCATGACAGACCCTACAGATGATGATCCTTACGAGGTTTAGATTTCTTTTGAGTAACAAGCATAAGATATCAGTAGTCCCATCACTTGATGAGTTACTTCAACTGATTTTATTAATACTTGCGTTTGCATGTAGGACGATGACAATGAAGAAGGTGAGTTTGAGATGTACAGGGTTCAGGGTACACTTCGAGAATGGGTTACCAGGGATGAAGTGCGGCGTTTCATAGCAAAGAAGTTCAAGGAGTTCTTGTTCACATATGTTAATCCAAAGAATGAACATGGGGACTTTGAGTACCTCCGGCAGATTAATGAGATGGTGTCAGGTACAGGGCTTTCCAGTTTSTAGCAAATAAGTTGTTTCATTATGTAAACTATGTTCATTTGTAGTGACTTCATAATGTATTTGATTAGTCATTTAATCACAAAAGCAATATTATCTCAATACTTCTATTTTTTTGTCTTAATCAATTATGTATGCAGTTAATAGGTGTAGCCTTGAGATCGACTACAAACAATTTATCTACATCCACCCAAATATTGCCATCTGGCTGGCAGATGCGCCCCATTCAGTCCTTGATGTAATGGAAGAAGTTGCAAACAAAGTTGTCTTTGACTTGCACCCAAACTACAGGCAAATTCATAAGAAAATATACGTTCGTATTACCAATTTGCCTGTTTATGATCAGATACGCAATATAAGGTGAAGTGTGACGGTCCATATTCCATTTACTATTTTATATCTGTCGTATCAAACTACTAGTGGATGTCTCAGTCCTTCTGCTTGTGCAGGCAGATCCACCTGAACACCATGATTCGTATTGGGGGAGTTGTGACCCGACGTTCTGGTGTCTTTCCCCAGTTGCAACAAGTTAAATATGATTGCAACAAATGTGGAGCAATTTTAGGACCTTTCTTCCAGAACTCATATTCCGAAGTCAAGGTTGGTTCTTGCCCAGAGTGCCAATCAAAGGGGCCTTTCACCGTCAACATTGAGCAGGTGAATGTATACTAATCTTTTTAATTTTAGGATGAGAGGAGATTTGGATAATCTGATTGTGTTGAGATTCTGCAGACAATATATAGGAACTACCAGAAACTTACCCTCCAAGAGAGCCCGGGAATTGTTCCGGCTGGTAGRCTACCAAGATACAAGGAAGTTATACTGTTGAATGATCTGATTGATTGTGCCAGACCGGGAGAAGAGATTGTATGCCCTTCATCATTTGAGTTTGATTTTGCTTTGGTGCTTATTCGAAATATTGAATGCCATATAAGTGTTAGAATAGGCATGTCCTGATCATTCTAATCTTCTTTTTCCTCCAAATTCCAGGAGGTAACAGGAATTTACACAAATAATTTTGACCTATCTCTCAACACAAAGAACGGATTTCCTGTTTTTGCAACTGTAATTGAAGCAAATCATGTCACAAAAAAGCAAGATCTCTTTTCAGCTTACAAACTTACACAGGAGGACAAGGAAGAGATAGAGAAGTTGGCCAAAGACCCAAGGATCGGAGAACGTGTATGTTATTGAATACTTCTTATAAATTCCTGCCAATGACAATATTCATCAATATACATTGTAATTGTATTCTAGAATATTTAATTGTCTTTTCTTACAAATTCTTTTTGGTCAAATTAGATTGTCAAATCCATTGCACCATCAATATATGGTCACGAAGACATAAAAACTGCAATTGCTCTTGCAATGTTTGGGGGTCAAGAGAAAAATGTTGAAGGGAAACACCGACTCCGTGGAGACATCAACGTACTCTTGTTAGGTGATCCTGGCACTGCCAAGTCACAGTTCCTTAAGTAAGGCCATATCCAGATTGCTTTCTTTTCCTATAATGCCTGGACCTTTTCATTTACCAGTAGAAATTTGTCAGATATGTTGAGAAGACTGGACAAAGGGCTGTGTATACTACTGGAAAAGGTGCTTCTGCTGTGGGGCTGACAGCTGCAGTGCATAAGGACCCGGTCACGCGAGAGTGGACCCTAGAAGGAGGGGCTCTTGTTCTGGCTGATAGAGGGATATGCCTCATTGATGAATTTGATAAGATGAATGATCAGGATAGGTAAGCATATGCATCTTTTATCTGTGCTCTCTTATTATTATTGTCTTTTTGGCGCTTATGATGGTTTTCTCCTCATCCAGAGTAAGCATTCATGAAGCAATGGAGCAGCAAAGCATCAGTATATCAAAGGCTGGAATTGTCACATCTCTTCAGGCCCGCTGTTCTGTCATTGCTGCTGCAAATCCTATTGGAGGAAGGTAGAGGAAGTGACTTCAAGGTTACTTGAATGAGCGARAGGTGGTTTTAGGGGTTAGGCATTTGTTTCCATTGTCTGTGCATAAGTGACACGCTGGCTTATTGTAGTTCAATATCGATAACAGATTCAAAAGGTGCTGAAAAGTCAATACGGCATTCAATCAGATTGATAACCTCAACCACTTTATTGCTTCCTTCCTGGATATCTTTTCTTTTTTTTGGGTTAAATCATCCGATTGGCTTATAATTATGTACTGAAGCCAGCTGAAACCAAGTTTGTTTTATGGAACTGGGCGGTAGACCTTCATTTCTCATCTAGTTTAGTCCTTTGCTGTTTTCCCTATTATTTTGTTTGTATTTTTATTTCTTCTAAAGTTCTAGTCATTTTGGTTTTGACTTCTGACAGCAATTCTCTTTTGCAGATACGATTCTTCAAAAACTTTCTCACAAAATGTGGAATTAACTGATCCAATCATTTCCCGTTTTGACATTCTTTGTGTTGTTAAGGTCATAACTATTGTTACTACTTGAAGATCTTAGCTGTTCCAGAAACTACTCCATGAACTGCTTTTGACTGGAGAGGAACCTGATTTGTGCAGGATGCGGTTGATCCTGTCACTGATGAGATGCTAGCAAAGTTTGTAGTTGATAGTCATTTCAAATCACAACCAAAAGGTGCTAATTTGGATGATAGGTCTATGATCAATTCACAAGATGATGATTTAACTACTACAGTTCCCACTGATCCTGAGGTTCTTTCTGCGGAGTCTATATATGTCCTTTTTCTTGAGCTTGTTTTATCTTATTTTGATATAAAATCACTTACTGCCACAGATAATTTCTCAAGAGTTGCTTAAGAAGTACATAACCTATGCAAAATTGAATGTGTTCCCAAGGTTGCATGATGCGGATTTAGACAAGCTCACTCAAGTATATGCTGAGTTGCGGAGAGAGTCCTCGGTAAGTCTCTTCATACATGTTTTCCTTTGAAAATGTATAAACTCATTTGGTCAGTCAATTATGATTATGCCCTTTTGATATCTCTGTGCATCTGTAGCATGGACAAGGAGTTCCAATAGCAGTGAGGCACATTGAATCTATGATTAGGATGTCTGAAGCTCATGCAAGGATGCACCTGAGGCAGCATGTCACCCAAGAAGACGTGGACATGGCAATCCGGGTGCTGTTGGACTCGTTCATATCAACGCAGAAGTTTGGAGTTCAAAAAGCTTTGCAAAAGGTAAAATGTCACCCTTCTCCATTTCGTTTGTTCGTTCTTTTCTATTTTTAAGCTTTCAGATTCAGGTTTTTGTGTCATTTTACCTCCACAAGTAGCATTCACTGTTCTATTAATGCTATTCCACCTCTTAACTGGTATTTTATGTAACAAAACATTGATTTGCTTAGTTGCACAAGTAGCATGACAACAGTATCTGTAAGTTGCTCTGCAAACTACTACTTCCGGTAAATGATAAAACAAGAGATCTGAGAAAATAAAGTACAGTTGATTCCCTTGTTGGGTTTTGTACAATCAGTTTTCTCCTCTCCAATATGTGATGGTCCTATCCCGTATATCKGGTTTGCAATATCATTTGGATTTCACTGGAGTTTCCCATCAATATATAGTTGGATCTMGAGAATATGTTTGTTTGAGAAACAATAATTTCAATTAGTTATACTTTTATTTCATGGAAAAGTGGATTTAAGTGGTTGAATTTGGATCCAGAGCTTTAAGAAGTACATGACATTCAAGAAGGATTTCAATGCTATTGTCCTACACCTTCTTCGCGGGCTGGTAAAGGATGTACTGTACTTTGAAGAAATCGTGTCTGGATCTAGGGCAAATGTATCCCATATAGACATTAAAGTGGAAGAGCTGCAAAGCAAGGTGCGATGAAACTTTGAATTATTTCTACTGCTTTCTCATTTATCAGTTGGTGGTATTTGAGATGGTCACAGCAATTACATTACTACTCAGTATGTATTTCCCAGAACTCATCTTTAATTATTGAAATTGTGCTTTCCTGCAGGCCCTTGATTATGGCATTACTGATCTAAAACCATTCTTCACCAGCAGTGAGTTTTCTAGAGCCAACTTCGAGTTGGATGAAACACGAGGCGTCATAAGACATCGATTCACAAGATGATATTTGAAATTTGACATGATAGTTTGCTATAATTTGAAAATGTTTTTGATGCGTTCCATGATGTTCACAAAACATCATGTTTTGTACTAATATAGCTACTAAAGCAAACAGCTGGCTAGAACAAAGTTGGAAGAATTCTATTCGTACTAATCGGAGGCATCTTCTACTCTGTTTTACATTTTTCTTCCCTGTGAATCTACARTGATCATCTTCGTATTGTACCTGAAAACTGAAATTTTGCAAAAAATATAAAGATTGATGCGGACTTTGCAACTGAAAACTTGCACAATGCGCTCTCGGTGCGATGAGTAAGAAGCTACTAGATTAAATAATTTTGCTTTTCTTTGCATAGTTTTTGCTTTCGACTGTCAGAAGAACATGTTTAAATTTAAAATCCTTTATCTAACAATTTCGAATTTTTTTTCCTTTCGAGCGCTGTTCTAACAATTTCTAATAATTTGGTAAACTATTCACACAATAATATCTTTAAATTGAATTATTAAATCGGTTGGATGCGGAATTTACCAAGAAAGAACGAAAGAAGGATATGATCCAACTAATATTAACTGGGCCTAAATATCTTTTAAGAAATGGGCTATTACTCTACTTTCGCCATTTTATTGGGGGCCTACTGGAGTCTTCGTGGGSGCTTTTTCTCGCAACGGAGAAGATAAGAACATTGCTCAGAAAATATTCAACCCCAGTGTAGAAAATGGGAGCGCTGGGCAGATGGGGGGCGATCGCTGTGGTGATCGGAGTTATCGGAGTGATGAAGGCGCTGAGCAAACAGCTTGGATTGGGTTTGGGGTGGGACGGTGACGCTGCTCTGCGATGGTTTAGGAACATATCGAATCTGTTGGGCTACTGGGCCATACCTGCGTATGTGGGGGTCCACACCCTCACGCTCGCCCTTTGTTTGCCTTCCGCCGTCTTCTTCGAGGCCGGTGCTTCCCTCCTATTCGGATTCTTTCCAGCTGTCTTCTGCGTTTTCTCGGCCAAGGTCCTAGGAGCTTCTCTCTCCTTCTGGATAGGCAGGTGTTGTTTTTCTTTCTTTTCGTTTCTCTAAATAAATTGGCACTATGCTTACCCTAAGAGAAACTCTCATATTATTGCGTATTAACTGTAGGCTCCCTCACGGAATTAGAGTTGTAGGCGAGTTATTTTTGAATGCTTGAGCTAAAGAATGGCAGCTTCTTAAGAAATTAAGTATAATCAACGTTCATATATATGTATASTGATGTATTTTAAGACTTCTGCAGAGTTCTAGGATCTACATAAATTCTCCTTGAAACAGTTGTTTCAATGTATTAAAGGGATTATGCATGATTTTTGCGCTGATAAGCACGTGTTCATGACTCAAAGATGAATTTTAACAACCAAGAAGTATACTTACCTTGATTCTTAATAAAATCGTTACTCTTAGTGTGACTCTCTCTTGTAAATGGGTTGATACTACATAATTTTGTCAGGCAGTTTTACTTCCTGGGATGGTGTTGTTTTATGGATGTTTTTCTTCGAGCTGTACGAAATGGATGTAGTAAGTGTTGATCATGAGATAGAAATGTCTCTGAAACATGTTTGTTTAGTGCCTGAAACACATCCAGAATTTTGACTTTAGACTTTCAATCGCAGATGTGGCTAAAAAGATTGTTCGAAGATTGTCAGTATCTGGGAGAGTAGCTTRCTTGGAAACTTTTGTACTTCATAGGGGCTTTATTTTGATAGCTTCAACACTAGGAAAGAGTTGAGAAAGTACTTGTTGGTTGCAAGGAAGAATAACAGGGAACAAAGGGAAAATGCAGGTTTCTTTATGTACATCTGTGAAGAGTAGCTTAAGAGATGAAGGATAGAGAGTGAGGGGGGTGGGGTGGCTGATAGTGATTCAAGAAATTCCTTTAACACTGCATCAGCTGAACTCTGATTACCATATTCTGACAACTACTTTTTTTTGCTGAAAAGAAGAGATAAAATGAAATCGAACACTTCAACTAAGTTTGACTCAATTTCTTTTGTTTTCTGCATTAATTCACCCTAATCCAAAAGGACATAGTATCCTTTCCTGTTAAACTCAGTAAGCAACTGCTAGCCTGATTAGCTACAAGTAACGCATAATTAACTTGTTCCAGTCATCATGGACTGTTTGCTTGAACTGAAAGGATTATTCCTCACAATTGAAGCCCTAATCTTGGGGTAGGACTAGAAAGGATTCTTCCTTGTAATCGAAGTCACAAACCGGAGTGATGGCTTTTGTTCAACCAACTAACGGCTCCTGCAATTGGCTTGGCTTTGATTGATTATAGTCCCTTTAACAAAGCAAAGAACTCTCTCTCTCTCTCTCTCTCCCCCCCCCCCCCCCTACAATGGAGGGTTGTTCATATTCGCGGTGTCTGATGCAACTCTCAATTAGTCTGACATGTATCTCTCTGTGTCATGTCATGTTACTTGTACAATGATGTTTCAAGAAAAATACATATTGTGGTGGGAGATTAATTTGAGGAGATGATGGAATACCTATAGCAAAATGTCAGTATTCATCTTATGTAAGGTTGGTTTCTGTTAGCTAAGATAGCATCAACCTACCATATAGAGCGCTTGCTAATTTGGTGCTGGTTTGATAGGGTAGCCCAATGCTATGACACCCTCTTGCAAGCAGGGTTATTTCTAATTTTCAAGCGTAGGATGCCTTCACCTGGATACCAGCGAATTTCATACTTAGACCCAAATAGTGGGACTAGAAATAGAGAGGCACAATGTATGGAATCCATTTGCTAGCTCCAAATTTGATGTCTTCAATTTTGATGAATTTGTAGACTTGAATTTCAAATTTTAAAATGGAAAACAATAAAATGTCAGAGCTCTTCATATATTTGTCGTTTGATATTTTTGCTCCCAAGTTCTGTGCTAGCTCCAACATGATGATGCAGGAAAAGCCTTTAGGAGATTACGGTTCCTGCTCTGAAGAACTAGAATTCAATTGCATTGCGGATATATAATCAGCAAATGCCTTCTTGTCCCTTCAAGTTTTTGATGTTCTTACTGCTCATTGGTTTATCATAAGTTCTCAGACAGCTCTTATAATGTTGGTATTTCTTTATCATAGTTCATGGGTGTCTTTGTGATACTCGAGTGCTCTTGGTTTGGGGAGACCTTTTTGGAGACTTTTCTTCTGAGTCTGATTCTTGCATTTTGGAAGCCCTCACTCCAAGCTAACTTCAAAACTTTCCAAATTATTCATATCTCTAATCTGGTGATACATTCGCGGACTTAGTGAGGACTTACTGTGTGTCTTCCACAGTGGTCCCGTAATCAATCCATGGGTCTCCATAGGTAGGGGTGAGAGAACAGCCATGTCCAGTCCAAGTGCCTGGCTCCACTCTGGAACTTGTCTGATGCTAAGGATAAAGTTGTAGGGTTGGGCAAGGACAGAAACATCCAAACAGATAGTGAACAGGATTGAGGTTAGGGTAGATGTGATAGAGTACAAAGTCTACATTGTTGACCTTGTGATAGGATGCCTAGTGGATCCCTGAACCTATCATGTGCTCTTGTTAAAAATGAAATATTAATCGGAAAGGCCTTGCAGTGAGGAATATACTTGTTAAGTCTTCTTTTATACCTGATTTGGTTTTTAAAGCGTGTTAAACATTAAAATAACAAAAATAACAACACTGTAAATCCCATTTCTCAAATTCTCCCCTCAGATTTTCCATCATCAATGCCATTTCTCTTATCTCTTCTTCCAACTTCTCTGATTTTGATTGCTTAATCATGTAAATTGATAAGAATTTTTCTAATTATTAAAATGAACACATGAATATGATGAGTTGAAACTTGACTTAGTCATGGCTTATTTTAAAAAAAAAAAAAGCCCATTTATTGTGCAGGCTTACCTGTTTATACCTTCCTTTTATTAGGTTAATGTACAGGTAGGGCAGAACAATACATTATGTGCTGTAAGGGTAGGAAGTTTTGATCCGATACGAGTAGGGAAGAATATTGGTTATTTGGTCTTGGTACCTAGCTTTCGTTTCCTGTGTTCACTGCCTCACCATTACCTACAATTAGGGGATTAACTTGTGGGGATGGTCTACATTCAGTTTAATCAAATTTGTCTCTGCGGACTTTAAAACTCGTAGGGTTTTKTGGCACTTCGCCCAATTAAGTTAAGGGAGTAAATCACTTTCACCCCAGAAGTTTGTTTATAACCTATAGGATATCCTATGATAGCCATTTGTAATTAAACATACTAAAATATTTTGAGTTCTCAAATATGCAGAACAAATTGCTAATTTCCCTCATCGTGGATAACGCCCTGCAACCAGAGAACAAAAATGAAAAATTAACCCTGGGGATTAGCAGTCTGTTTTTCAATAAATCAAACAAGGAAGGAATCTTTCGTTTGTGCCTAAATTTTCTTTTCCCGCAAAGGAGTTTTTTGTGGCATTATATCAAAACTTGATTGATTCTTCTTGACGCGAAATCTCTATGATGTTATTCTATGATTCTAAATTGGCAACAGCTTGATCTTCCTTGGGTACTCTGGTTTTTTGTTTTTGGTGGGGCCCCGCCCGCCRCCTGGGGGGGGGGGCCGAGGGCCCACTAAGATTAGCAAGTGGAGTAGGAGGCTTCCCCTGTGGAGTTCTGGTGATTAGAGAATAAGAAAAGAAGAACAGGTAAGCAAGAGAGAAAGGAGCTGGGTGTTTGGTGGGACTGGCTGAAGGACGGAAAAGAAAAGGATTTGCTTAGGTTTAGCAAATATATTAGTGGGGCTAGGCCATTTTTGTCTAAGTAGCTCTGGTTAAAGTTAATTGGCAGATGGGGTGAAGAKTTGACGTTTGAACTTATGAGGGTAAGTTGATTTATCCCATAACTTCTATTTGTGGATAGTTGTGATCAGAACAAAGAAGAAATTGATGGAAAATGAAAATTGAACCAAATGAAGGCTATCTGACACAGGAGCCTCTACTTAATGGTTTTTTCCCCCTAGTGACTATGCTGTACTTCATTCATTTTCAGCTATATCATATCTTACGGTCTTGATTTTTGCCTATGTGCTATTATATGTCTCCGGGTGAGTGGTGATGCTATTATTTCTTGCGTCACTTTCATTCTTATTTCATTTGTTTTGTTTAGGCTTATCTGCAGGAGTTCTAGCTCTGCAGTTGTATGGTTCCGACAAAATAAGTATTTTAATTTGATCTCCCGAGGAGTTGAACGAGATGGGTGGAGATTTGTTCTTCTAGCTCGTTTTTCACCTGTACCATCCTACGTCATCAGTTATGCCTTGGCTGCCACGGAAGTAGGGTTCCTTGTGGATTTCTTGCTTCCAACAGTAATTGGCTGCCTGCCAATGATCTTGCAGAACACATCGATTGGCAGCCTTGCCGGTGCTGCAGTAGCTTCTGCTTCGGGCGCCAAAAAATCCCAGATTTGGTCTTATGTCTTTCCTCTCATTGGGATCTTATCTAGTATTCTCATTTCTTTGAGGATCAAGAAGTATTCTGCGGACGTTCTAGTCACTGAATCTAATTCCAAGGTGGATGACTGTAACAAGATTGCTGAGGCAACTCATCAGTGTAATACTAGGGAAAGAAGTAAAGATGCGAAGAGAAGTTGATTATGCATCTCATAGACTTATCTATGAGTTTGCTTGTGTACCATTCTGACAATATCGGACTTGCTTTCTTTCCGTTTGATAGTATCTCCCCTTCATATGCTGACTTGGTAGGTCAACCATTCTTTTTTTTTTTGGGGTTTATATTTTCGTTGGGGAGAGGGGGAAGGGGGTTGACTTACCTTTTATTCGTTGATACTGAATCACGCTGTTCCTAATATGTATTTGTATTCTGTTTTGAGGCAGTTGAGCAATAAGCAAAATTGCATGTGAAAGCTTGTTTATGTGGTGTAAACAGGGGATTTTCTCTGTAAAGTTCTAGGAGTTGAGACGTTTGGCAAAGAACTCCTGAAGAAGCGGAGAACGTAAAGAAGACTTATCTATGGAGCGCGGGAGCCATTATATAAAATCTTAATCATGATGCAACAAAAGCCATATAAAGAAGAAAGACAATTAAATTTGACTAGTTAAAGATACCAAATTCACAATGTTAGTTCGTTAGCTATGAAATATGGTTATTTGCTTGATATTGTATGGATCATGAGTATAGATAGAAGACAGTTACATGAATTATGGGAGAGACCTGGCAGCATTAACAATCTTAATTGGGAGATTTCCTAATTGTAAGTTAAATTTAAAAAATTAAACCAATTTTATTTTTTTATAGTTTTTCTTTCTTTTCTTAAGTACGGACAGCTAGATTCGTGTTGTTTTTGGTTTTGGCAGATTGGCTTCATCGACTTCCAACACAATCCAACCCTGGAGGTGTCTGCGGGTGGTATGCAAACAAGGAGAAAGGCACATGATGGAAACGATTTGTTTGGCGCAATGCAAAAAATCTGTCGAAGCCATTAATTTCACATGGATTACATCTAATCCTCTTTTAACTCAGAAAAACAAATGACTCACATGTCATTGTGCGCCAATCTGGGCTACACATACAACCAACGAATAAAAGATTGCTTCGCTTCTTTTTGAGTTATCCATTACTTATGCACGACAAATTAGTAGGGTGACCCTGTTTTTTTTTTGGCAATTCTCCCTCATAAACTGATGAGTATGTTCCTTGATGTGCTTTTGTGGTTCTTATAGTGAAATACTAATAAGAATATTGCGGAAAATCTTGAMACTGTTTTTAAGAATCTTGAATTGACGAATGACAGTGCTTTATGATTGTCTATTACAGAAGGTTCATGGCTTTGCTGGCTGGAGCGACAGAATCTGCATGAAACTGGCAGAGAGAAGAGAGCACGTGTGCACTGCAGAGTTGGCCAATGATATTGCTAGTAGACATATCTGAAGTCACTTGATTTCCCAGATTGACCCGATAAGAAACGATTCTCTACATCCGCGAGGAGGGTCATGTGCTCAACCCAGAGTTCCAGACCCAGGTTGACACTGTTTGGCGAAACGACCAGGCACATGTYATGTGATGTRATAACTGCTATGTAGATGGTAGRCCCCTCTGATCAGTTTCCCGTCTTTCCGCTCTTTTTCTTTTGCGGGGGTTCGCTACATTTTTCATCTTTCTTCTCTCCTCCAAAGTCTCGATGATTCATTGGATACTCCACGTCTCGATGATATGCATCTCCGAAAGGCGAGCAGTAGTATGAAATATTTTGTACTCACTTGCATACGACCATKACGGCATTGATYATTCGGTGAAGAGTAAAGTAAAGAACGAAATAGGAATTGAACTTCAAACAAACAGTTATACTCGGCATACAATTTCACTTCATTTTGAACAAATAAAATTGGTATGGAAGTGGAGTTGACCTACGGGGACCTTCGCGTCTAAAATTATTACAAGCATACAAACGATCTTTAGGTCTTAACCCCTTCTCAGTTCTCACACTTGATCAGATATTCAGTTGACTCTAGTCATTTATTCGCAAGGCATGTGAAAGAATATATAAATCCAAATCAAAATCTCCACGTTATTACAAAAATGCATGCGCACGAGACTTCCATAATTACACGACCGCTCGGATCATAACAACAATTTAGCAAAGTCCAAAATTCGGCACCTACAAATAGGGCCTTTCTCTCAACCATTTCTCCTCGTCCCTGAACGTGGAATCTGTTCCTCCTCTTCATTCTCTGTCTTAGAACAGAGGATAGGTAATGCATCACAAACTAGGAAGATGCTACTATTTGTTTCTGTACAGTAACCATATTCATTTCCCTTCCCAGTCTAATTAATCTCAAACTTCCTTTGCAGAAACAATGGCTTCTCACCTGTGGGTTCCGTGCTTCGGGATATTATTATCACTTTACATGGTCACAGGTGCAATGGGGGCAGCTCCGAAGAAGGCTGCAGATGTGTCGTTCGGCAGAAACTACGTTCCAACTTGGGCTTTTGATCACATCAAGTACTACAACGGTGGCTCCGAGGTCCAGCTCCTCCTTGACAACTATACGGGTAAATTCCATCCAAATGTATAAAGAAAGACAGCTAGTTGCTTTTGATTCTCATGATTGCGGTCCGATGGATATATATCCTTTCCGTTGATCTTCTTCTGCTGGTCTCCTGGGGTAGGTACTGGATTCCAGTCCAAGGGATCTTACCTCTTCGGGCATTTCAGTATGCATATAAAGATGGTTCCWGGGGACTCTGCTGGGACCGTAACTGCTTTCTATGTAAGTGAAACGCATCACGTCACATAGCTTTCATATGCTTAATCCATCAATATAACATCTAGGCACGTTTTGGAAAATTTTAATCCTTGATTAAATAATTAATCTGTACTACTTCTCTTCTTATCGAATATTGGTTCAGCTATCGTCTCAAAACTCGGAGCATGATGAAATAGACTTCGAGTTTCTGGGGAACAGAACCGGGCAGCCATACATTTTACAGACTAATGTATACACGGGCGGAAAAGGAAACAAAGAGCAAAGGATGTATTTGTGGTTTGATCCAACGAAGGAATACCACAGCTACTCCGTCCTGTGGAATCTCCATCAGATAGTGTAAGCTACTCGATTATTTACGTACTGTATATGCTTCTCACTTCATCAATCCTACCACCAGTAAATATTAGTGACTCACACTTGCTTTGATCTTATGTAAGTAGTAAACACTGCCAGATATATAAAGTCTAGTACTCTAAAAAGCACGTCTCAATTTACAAAAGAAGTATCTTTAATGTTTTGAAATTTTAAAAGCTTCTTTTTGCTAAAACAGAAATTTATGGTTTCAACTTGTGAAAAGCTCATCTTTTGTCAGCTTTAGTGAAGTAGTTTTTTTCTAGTATGGATGCATCTCTTTTACTCGATCGAGTGAGTCCCATGAGGGTTTGAAAGGAAATCAGAGTCCAGTGAGAGGCTAGGAAGTGAAATATCTTGTTGGACAATTGAATTAAAATGAGACTGAAAAGAATTCCACCATTCTAAAAGCTCTTGGGGGCAGATGATGTCAATTATCCTATGACTAGTATTCCACAATTTCAAAGGGTGGGCTGAGTGGAACCGGGTACCGTTGCAGGTTCTTTGTCGACGACGTGCCGATCAGGGTGTTCAAGAACAACAAACAATTGGGGGTGAGATTTCCATTTAATCAACCAATGAAGATCTACTCGAGCTTGTGGAACGCCGACGACTGGGCTACTAGGGGTGGACTAGAGAAAACTGACTGGTCCAAGGCACCCTTCGTGGCCTCTTACAAGGGCTTCCACATCGACGGGTGCGAGGTCTCCGTGGAGGCCAAATTCTGTGAGACCCAGGGAAAGCGCTGGTGGGACCAGATGGAATTCCGAGATCTTGATCGCATGCAATGGCGCCAACTGCGCAGGTACCGCAGCAAGTACACCATCTACAACTACTGTACCGACAGGCCCAGAAACCCCACTGTCCCCCCRGAGTGTAAGATAAACAGAGACATATGATGTATGGGATTGGGAGTCCAATTAGCCATTTTTCTTATCCGCCTATTATTGCTAAACTACATGAGAAGAAGCGATCGACCCTGTAATTGATATCTAAAGATCAATTTGGGAGGCAGATCTCTAGTCTGTCCATATTTATTAATCACGAAATACTACATTCCTATTCTTCCTTATTGTCTTGTGCATGCAATTTTATAAGATTTGACTAGTGGCATTAAATTCATGGTTCCTCCTTTTCACCATTTCTATCTCATATCCGTTATTTTTTTTATTGGTAAATGTGAATATGTATTGATCAAAAATATTTACAAATATATTGGGTATTCCCATGGGTTACAATGATGGAGCACGGAACCTACGGACTTGAAATCAGCTAAATTAAAAGGCTAAAAATCTAAAAAGATGATGTTTGCAATTGTTTCAAAACATGAGGATACAATGAACAAACAACCTTTTATACATGCCTTTTGATATTTTTGATGGTGCACTCCATACTAACAGGTTGTACCTCAAAAATTTTATGATACCTGTCGTTCCAAATGTGATACACCGTACTTGAAATGCTCATACCTTTGGCTTTGCTGTGCCAAGTTGTTCCTCATGCMTCCTTCTTGCACCACTTCAGAGCACTGCTAACAGTAGTAATTCTTTTGGTGATCTTCAACCAGCCCATATGCCATTCCAAACTTCCATGGTAAAATTGCACTCAGAGAAAAGATGCCCAGCCGATTCGGGTTGATTGCTGCAAAAAATACAATGTGTGTCCGCAGGTTGATGAAGCTTGTCTCTCGTGCSCAGTTTTGATTTTGCCTTAAGCCATGAAATGAAAGCATGCTTTGGTGCATGGCAAGCATACCAAACTACATTCAGCCAAGTCATTTGAGTCCCTCTCAGTCTGAAGTAATCATCCTGGTGGATAAGCTGTCCAAAATAACCAATTGCTCAAGTTTGTTAGATGCTCCCATAACGGGACAAAGCAGGTCCATAACTTCGAAAATTTTCTTGAGCAAAGGGCACCTTTGCGGACCCTCCATGCCCAATAGAATTTGCCTTGAAGGTAGACATGGTTGACCCAACAGACCCAGAGTAAATCCTTTTCAAAGTGGATGTTCCACAAAGTTTTGGCAAGAATAGCTGTATTCCAGCTTGTGGGATCTCTAAAGCCCGGGCCACCTACAGTCTTGAGCAAACAAATTTTTAGTTTTCATTTAAACTAGASTATAATTAGTGATTATATTAACTTTTTTTAATACCTGTAAAATGATTTGCGTTAACTATTCAATTGTTGTGTCAAAGGGGTGAATTAGCCACTTATGGACTGCCACGTTGCGCCAGGACTATTACTCCGCCCCAAACAGATAACTGGGGTTTAAATGATAACTATGGTTGAATGGATGACTTCTCTTTAACCTTTAGGGTTTCGTCGTGTAGGTCTTGGCTCTCCTATAAGTAAAAGGTCTTCTCCACAGACGGCAGAAATCCACGGATCTCTTACGGCACGAGACAGTATCTGCAAGTATCAATTTCTTCTTCTTATATTCCTGCTTTTTAATATGAATATGAAGGAAGGATGGAAGGAACAGTGCTGAGGTATTTAATGATAATTATGGATTTGGATTTCTGTCTTTAATTAGTCGTATTGCTCCCAATGATTGAATCAAATATTCAAGTTTCAGCCTTGTCTGAATACACTGATGAAAATACTCGGTAAATCTGAGGGAGCCACGATATACATTTTCTCGTCTTTTTTCTGGTTTTCCACTATTCCTTTATTAGCCCGTGGAATAGCATCATTTTTCATTTTTCTGCATTTTCGATTGATCGGATCTTTGGAGTTGAGAGTTCTCTAATCAACTCAATTGAAAAAAGAGAGGCAAAATCTCTTTGATCATGCAACCAATCTATACTGGTAGAATCTTCATTTTCTCTTATTCAGTGAAAAAAAAAAAAAAAAAAGCAGCTTGCTTGATAGTTCTGTAAAAATTTTGCAAATTGGCACAGTTATGCACTTAATCGAGATTATGTTGAAACTTTGCACTTGATAGTTTTGGGCTTTAGTTTTTTCTTAATTTATAAAATAATTAAAAAATCTTCCTTCATCTAGTTCACCTGTATTCGCTTTTCAATGGCCTGCGTCACTCCCAATTTGGTAGGGCTTGTAAATATTGAACAATTATAACTAGAATGGAATAATTGATTAAGAATAATCAAAACCTTGGTTAACAAYAAGTGCACGAAATTATGGAAAATTTCTAGAGCGATTGCCTGTAATATTGTTCTGAGAGGAATATGCCTTGTTTTTAAACTCTACATCTCCTAAATCCAAACTTAAAAATCTTTCTTAATTCAAGTCAAATTTCTTCGAACTAAATTGTTGTACAGATATAGCCTAATAGCGAAATGGAGCCTTGAATTTCGGGCTAAAACATATCCAATTCAAGAAGGAACCAACAATGTCAGCTCAAAGGCTTCTACTTGGAACAAGAAAATAATAAAAGGGAAAATTGCAGTGAAGATGAGGTGAAGCTTATGTTTATTCTACACAAATTACGGTTTGAAATGGTACTGCTTGTTATTCTTTCCTTGGCTTTGGTTAATTGAGCATGGTCAGTAATTTGTGACCAAGCCCGAGCCGATTTCGGTAGAGGATGCCTTGAGACAGAGAGAAGGGATGGATAATTATGATAATTAGGTGCTTCTCTGGAGCATTTCTTGATACCTCTTGAATGACTCCAACTTTTGCATTCGCATGTTTTTATGGAATTTCATGATGAACAAATCTGCTACGTGATCAATCTCATCTTCGAGGCTGAAATTCTGCCCTTCCTCTTTGGAATTTCTGACAAGATCTATGACGGAGGCATTTGGACCCCCCAAGTCCAGTTCATCATCTTCCACGTCGTCAAACAAGGAGTGTGTAAGGTCAGGGTATTTATCATCGTCGACATCGTCCTTGTAGGGATAGGCATAACAAGTGTCCGATTCCGTATTAGTCTTCTCATCATGGTCATGGTCGGGGAGGGAGAGGGGAGTTTGATCATGAGTGGCAGCGCTGTACAGCACGATGGCCTTGCCCTGGTCATCCTGGTGGTGGCCTTGGTGATGCCCTAGCAATGCATGTATTTTGTCAGAGACCGCCCCTAGAGAAAGCTTCTTGTTTCTCAACAATGAGAAGACAATAAGTCGAGCTCTGATTGCATCTGTTTTGCTTTTCAGGGCCATGGATTTGCCTTTAGCCATAGAGCGCAACACACACAGGATATGCTTCACAAACGCGGCTGCACCGTTCTTCATGTTGACGACGATCCCAGCCGTTTAATTAGAAGAGAGCTTTCGGAAATGACGTGAATTGAAGATCAAAGTGATTGTAGTACTTGTGAAGATGCAGAGAAATCCAAGGACAGTGGACAAGAACTCTGGAATCTGCTAATGTTATGGGTTTATATGGATACATAAATATGSTGACCGAATACTATGGTTTGCACGTTCTCTGCTCCTACTTTTGTTTTCTTTTTTGGGAGAAAAGAGAAGACGGAAGCACTTTAACAAAGGAAGGTGGACAAATTTACCGAAAGCAGGCTACTGTAGACAGTAGTTTCCAAGCTAGCACAAAAAGGAAAAGGAAAAGCAAGTGATTCAACCTTTTTCTTTTGGTGATCTAATGACAAATTATACTTAATAAGGTTGGAATCATTAACTAAAATTTAAGCATCCATCCCAAAACTTGGAGAATAAGAAAGGAGGAGAAATATACTGTTATGACCCAAATGTTGCGGAGAAACGGAAGACTTCAACATGTTCGTGCAATGAAAAGCGAAAGAAGAAAAAACAGGTCGATCTATAATAGGTGAGGTAAGCCTGCTAAGCAAGCAGGTGACAATTTCTTCCTAAGTCCGTTGGTGGGTATTAGATTAATGATGTTGGGGTTGATTTCTTAGTGTCAAAGAATACGTAGTGGTCATTCATTGGTCAGTGGTCACACACGCCAAAAGAAGAGAAGAAAGCGCTCGCTGCGGTGTGTGTGTGTGGAGATGCCTCCAAAAGTGTGTGAGTGTGAAAGAGCAGATTAAAAATGGGCTTAATTTAATTACTCTTTGTCCTCTTTAAACATGCTTTACTAATGTACAGAGGTATCTCCTACTATCAATCAAAGAAAATAGCTTATTGTTTCATGAATTGTACTATGTGCACGCAAGCTTTCCACCTTCTGCGCTACAGCAGGTACTGACCGGTGGATTTCTAATCAACAGTGTACTCTGTGGATGTGTGTGTGAATTAGTTTAGGTATTTTCTCTTTTTTTCCCCCTTTTTATGAATTAGCTATCCGCAGAATAACTTAATTTGTATGTTGATTTTTGTATCACATATTTCCGTATTAGCTTTCAACAAATTGTGTCAATTAATATTTTGAAGAATGATACATAGATATTGAATGATAATAAAAAATATATGTTCTCTTTGTATCAATGATTAATAATTGTAATTTAGCGTTGCTTTTGCGAATTTTTATTTTCTTTGCTGTTGTTGATTCTTTTGATAATTATTTAAAAATGTATCTTTTTAGGGGTTCTCTCTAATTGTTTATTAGATCTTAAAGCTTGTACATTTTTTTTAAATACGTCTGAGGGCGGTACGAGTTACGCACTCCATGGATCGACCTTCCTGTATTTGACTGTTTTCAAATTCTGTTATTGGGGTACTGAATTTGTGAGTCTTGAGTGTGATCTCTCTCTTAATGAGATATGTGGTATGAATTACAAGTCCTGTGATTATAAGAGTAATATCGTCAATAATGTATTTTTGTGTATTTTAAAATTTTATCAGATATATATTTACGTTTAGAAGCATTTCTAAAAAAATATATTCATTAAAGTCAACCGAATTCTATAAGTTCATTTAAAAGGGAAAGTGAACTAATGTTCCATTTTCGTAGTTTTGATTTGTAGGTCCCTCAATACAAGATATCGTATCTATTTCAAAATATTATTAATATTAATTTTATTAGTAACATTTAATATTTTAAATTAAATAAGATTATCATTAATAATTTTTTAATAGGGTAAAGGGATAAAATTATTCAAATTTTTTWTATTAGATTGTGATATTTTAAACATAATTACGAGATAAATATACTTCTATTAATATATTTTTTGTGAATAAAAGATTAATTGTCATAGCAAGGGCACGAAATCTCCCAATACAAAAGTGCTCAACTGAAAGCAGACGGGGAATTCCATAAAAGAGAATTGTGGCAAAAAAGATCCGAGTTGTGGGGCGCAAAWTGGGCAAACGGGCGGGGGTTTTCAATCGGAGGGAAGGGTTCGGTCACTGTCATTGCTCTGTTTACATTAAGGTACAGGGCTATCGACCTCGTACATTGAGCACGTTAGTCCTTATGACACAAATTTAACAATGAACTGACGGAGCCTGGCGTGCCTTGTCTTCCTCTGGACTGTCCCTGTCCCCTCTARCATCCGTCCACCATCGTCCGACTCCCATCCGCCTTTCTTTTGACCCAACAGGAAACAGGACAGGACAGGAACGAGGTCAYCCTTTCTTTCGTCCCTCTCTGCCTYCSCTTTCTATCCGCATTATTTTGTATGTGGAATCAAGCGTTTTGGCCTTTGTTAGATTTTTCTCCGTATCTCCTTTTCTTCCAATTTTTCCCCTTGTTATTTACAATAACAATTTTCAAGAAATACTCAAATTATTCGTTGGTGCAGAGGTGAAGACATCTTGCTAGGCATTTTC
>MEJB01000051.1:59756-169038 GCA_001752375.1 Rhazya stricta
ATATATATATATATAAAAAGGGAAGGAGAAATCATGTAAAAATTGAACTAGTTTTAACTTTGTCAAAAGATCAAAATCCATCAAGATAGAAATGAGATTCYAATTTGACATACTTAACAGCCCTCTGATCTRGAAGATATCTAGTATTAACAATCTTTAGTTCTGATTCTGCTATCAATTTGGATAAATTGTCCACTCTTTGCTTACTCTTATGGTATGGATTTGAACCGGYGTTTTATCAACTGTTAGTAATATTAAACATTGGATAAATTTACTCAGGGATTTGATGTTAGTTATCTCCTCTCCTGTTTTAAAGTTAACAAACATATATAGGACTGCRACAGGTCATGGCTCTGCTTGCAAATTATAGGCTACTGACTGTTCTGAATCATTGCAGAGATTCTTCCTAGGAGGCAGACTTATTTTTGGTCCAGATGTTCGGTCATTTTTCCTCACATTGTTTCTAATCCTGGCTCCAGTTATCCTATTCTGTGTTTTTGTTTCTCACGGGATTGTAAATGCATTTCCCGGATCAGGACGACTAATTCTTCCTGGTTGTGCACTCTACACTGCATATGTGAGTTCCTTAAACAACTCAGCTTATTTTGTCAACCTTACAGCAGCCAGCAGATCATATGCATCGTTTGCACGACACCTGCATAGACTGTTTTATGTCTTCAGCTTGAGTCTGTCTGTGTACATGATTGGTAGATAAGTTCCTACCCTTTTTTATTTCGACCAATAAACGGAAAGAAAAGGGAAAAGAATCACCMCACCAATTACAGTCACTGGTGGTATATGGTGAGCTATTGCAGCGTTCTCATGTATAGTTACAAAGAAAGTAAATTTGCAAGGATAAAAGTTTGAGCCTTAAAACTTTTCATTTCTGAGAAAGGATCACTATTTTGGTGAGGGCTGAGAAGGATTGTGAACATAGAGTTCTAACTGATTTTAAATTTGTGAAAAAGCGCAGGTTATTGTTCTTCTCTTCTTTACTTCAGGAAGAGATCCTGGAATAATTCCTCGTAATTACCATCCTCCAGAACCTGATGATGAAGGTGATACTTCTAGTATCTCCACAGATTGGGCAGGCAGCCAAACTGGGGCTCCAAGTATACCTCCTATGACAAATGTTATAGYAAATGGCACAGTTGTCAAAGCCAAATATTGTCAAACATGTATGTTATATCGCCCACCGCGATGCTCTCASTGCTCAATATGTAACAATTGCGTTGAGCGCTTCGATCACCATTGCCCATGGGTTGGCCAGTGCATTGGAAAGGTTGGCACAACTTCTCTTGGCCATTCCTTTTCAGAGAACTAATCTTTTAAGTATTGCTCAAACATATATTRTTTTATCTTCATAGGCTAAACTCTTTTATTCACAGAGGAATTACCGATTCTTTTTCATGTTCGTGTCCTCCACAACCTTCTTGTGTCTCTATGTCCTGGCCTTCTCCTACGTAAACATCAAGAAGATTATGGATGCTCAACATTYCAATCTCTGGAAGGCTCTTCTAAATCACCAGTTTCAGGAATGCTCGTAGTATACACATTTATGGYATCTTGGTTTCTCGGAGGTTTAACTGTATTTCGCATGTACTTAGTTGTCTCTAACCCGGTATTGTTTGTTCTCAGTCGGTGCCCTTAAATTCAATTTAAATTGCATAAATTATTAATTCTGCTCCTTAAAGTACCCCCTCAAAGGATGTTTCTTTCCACCATGCAGACAACATATGAAAATTTTCGATATCGATATGAAAGGAAGATGAATCCGTATAATCTTGGCTGCATTCGCAATTTGAGTGATATTTTCTGCTCTAAGATCCCCGGTTCAAAGAACAACTTTCGGGCTAAGGTGAAAGTCGATCCTTTATCTGTGTTCAACACATYATCCTACACAGGACCAACCAGGAGTTCAGGTACACATAAAACAAACTTTGAAGTAGATATGGAGAAATGACGGGCTGTTGATGCAGAAGAGGTTGAAGATGTACAAAGCCAGATTGGGATTGTTAGCGGTTTTGAGAGATGTGGAACCCAGCCAAGGCACAGCAACTGGGATCACAAAGGCAACTGGGAGATGAGCCCTGACACCCATATCACGGTTTCTGAGTTCGGAAGTGAACATGGCGTGAAAGAGAGAGASACAGTAGAGTAACTAATGGGGTCGATTAAACCTTTGAGTTTGTTTGAAGGATCTCTTAACTAATAGTAGTACTATTATGTTTACAAAACAA
Source organism: Rhazya stricta (assembly GCA_001752375.1). Lineage (NCBI taxonomy): Eukaryota > Viridiplantae > Streptophyta > Magnoliopsida > Gentianales > Apocynaceae > Rhazya > Rhazya stricta. Next base: position 61,997 of record MEJB01000051.1, read on the forward strand.
TAGATAAAAAATGTCTTTCATATCACTTCTCCCTCCATCTAAACTAAATGTATAAATTCTTATCCATTAAACCAATATAGGAAAACAAATTCTTGAAAATAAGAATTTCGGTAAATTTAATCTCTCTGTAAGAAGAGACTCAAAGGGCAAAATACAGTTCTTCCAAGAACCATAGTTACAAGCTAGAAAAATAAAGTTACTGGTTTCTACTCTCTAATCATGTAAACAAGGTTCATTGGGGCCATCGCAAGGAAACCGAACAAGAATAAGAAAAGGAAAAAGGATAYGTCATATGTATAGCCATTAGGTGCATAATTTGTTGCCGGAGCATGCATGTTTACCATTCTGCAGTGTGCAGGTGATGCAGGTTTTGCTGTGCTTTCGAGTACTGATGCTCTAACCCCATCATGTCTCCTTCGAATCCTCTCTTCTTGGAAAAACTTGACTGACTTGCAGCTGGCTCTACTCCTAAGAAGTCGACAGTTAGTTTCTCCCCTCCTCTCATCAGAACTTGCCTCTCCAAGAGGTTACCCGCAGAGTTTCCATTTCCATTTGACGAGTGCATGATAAGGGAAGGATCATATAGACCAGTTTGGGAAGCAGCAGTAAAACTAATTCTCTGATGATTTCCTGCTTCCATAGACTTTTCGTGCTGATATGGTTCAAGATTTCCTGCATATATATCAGAGTTTGGCCCGGCAGTGGAAACGCCCACTGTAGAGGCCTCCYGAACAGAGTTTGAAGCAGAATTCGCGCCGTTAGCTGAATAGCCTGTGAATCCCCTGAGGAGTATAGGAGCAATCGAATTGTCGCTAATTTTGGCCCCCATTTCGGCGGCTTTCTGCAACAAGGCTGTCGCTGAGGTGTAAGCCGACCCAATCGCTAGAGGAGAATTATTGTTTTGTCCTCCGGCCATGGAGCTGATCAAGCTTGAACGGGCTGTTCCTGCTGCAGGGTGAAAAACAGGATCCAAACTGCTGGACGCCAAGAGGCCACCATGTGGGTTGAGGGACAGAGGCTGCTTTAATGGATTGTCCAGGTTAGCCTGAGAAATAATAGAGAGATTCATCATGTTGTTATTCGCGTTGGTGCAGAGGTCCGGGATGGGCATTGAAGAAGGAAACAGCTCTTGAGCTTGGCTCTGCAACATTCCCCCGGAAGCAGCCTGCAGGGCCTGATTCATTTTGTTATTCTTTTCGATTAAGGCGTCGCAGAAGGCTCTGTGAGTGACGAAACTATCCTTTCTGCACAACCGAAGGGAGTCGATCGATGAATACTAGCTAATTATTATGCATGCTGGTCTCTTCGAAGACCAATATGCAGCAGAGTTTGCATCCGAGTGTAAGTAAGTTGTAGTAATTACCTTTGGGCATATAAAAAGAAGCAGAAGATTTTACTGTAAGAACTAGCTACCGAGGCAACTTTATTCAGCACTTATGTATAAATATGTACCTTGAGAAAATGGTTCCACAATCGCAGCGGTATTCACGTGTCCCACAAATCTTGGTGTGCGCCTTCCAGTCAGACTGCACAGCATAACGCTTGGAGCACTTGTCACATTTCCATTTCTTTTCTCCATGTTTCCTGCAGAAATGCTTCTTTATGCCAGTGAGATCACCTAGCGCCCGACTAGGATCGTGATGTACACAGCTGGGCTCGGGGCACACATACACCCTCTTCTTTACTTGCGTTGTCGGTCTTTGCTTAAGCTTCCAGGGCAGGTTATGGCCTCTCCTGTGAAGTTGAAGATTCTGATCTCTCTGGAAACCCTTGTGGCACACTTCGCAGATATACCTATTAGTCGCCATAAGAGTCCTAGGCGAGAGGGCCACGACCTCAGCATCAGGATCTGAAAGTAGAATGGAGTTAAGATAAGGAGAAAAAACCATATGTACTACTACTTTTATAATACATGTATGTGAAATGATCAGAATGACACCGCATTTACATGCAAAACCTAGTATCAGATCATGCCTAGAGCAAATTTCCACTTCGTTCACTGCACGTACGTTGTTTCTCTTGTTGCATTTATGCATTTCTTGGCCGTGTGACTAAGCAGAGAAGAGACCAAAAAAGAAGAACTAATTAAAGGAACAAATGCAAATTGCTAGGCTGAATCCCGTTTCTGTGCAAGAATTGCGTGTGGCACATGTCCAGTTATTAGTTTGAAATCTATAGCTACCGAGCCTCTATGCGTTCGAGAATGACATGCAACCKTGAAATTTTACTCAGAAAAGCACGAGTGCAGGAAGAAAAAAAAAAAAAATGAAACTAGAACGCTTTGCCTTGCCTGGATTCCCAGGGAGATTTCTTTTCTTCTTTGATGAAGTAGTGTTAKGACTGGATCCATGATCAGCGCCATTTTCTGAGGGAATGGGGCTGCCATTTGATGAATGGGTAACTACAGTGCTCTGAAACTGCTCCTCTTCTTCTTCAAATTCTTGAGCAAAATTTGACATRTTTTGAAAAGTTGGATATTGTTGTATGTTTGAAAGGGGATCCTCATGCAAGTTATATGATCCGAGAAGGTGGAGGGATGTTAGAAGACAGAAAGAAGAAATGCTTCAAGAACCTCAATCAAACGGCCATTGGTCCAGATATTGATATTTAATGGGATTACACAATTCTATTAACAGCGACATGATATTATTGTTAATTCATCRAGAATGGACATTTAGGAGTTGGTCTGTTTGTCCTGTTTAGGAGGTGAATTAGTACTCCTAGTCGTTCACAGCTTCCAAACTAATAGAAACATCCTCCGGTCTGCATCTGTCTTATGCTAGATTTATACAAAATCAACYTGGATAAAATTGAAACTGATGACTCATCAAGCTCAATCGGAGCAGCAGTCAAATGAGCTAGTTTGCCGGTCATCTTCATTGGAAAAGAAAAAAGAATGGGTCAAAAAGTCTGATGATAAGGGAACTGGGACAATTTATAAGCGACAGATAGGAGAATTACAAAGGAGAGATCCATATGAAGAGACAACTCTGGCCTTGTACGTGAATTTGTTAATGGAGTGAGCTCTTGTCTACCTGCTTCTAAGCATATTCATCAGGGGGCAATATATTTGCATTTGTCGGTCATATATTGTTGTGTAGTTGGAATGTAGCTAGTAACTTTTAGTCTTCATGATTGGGTTAGAAGAATTTTTGTAAAAAAACCAGAAACTTAAGCAAGAACAGTCAAACATGCAACCAATCATCTGAGAGAATCTGAACTTCTATGTCGACTACAAATACAGAGTTGAAGACGTACAAAAAGCAGACCCACGATGATCCCTCTTGCATGTAATCAGTGGGGCTCGTTCTGGATCGAGAGGATTTTATATGTGATGTGACTGGCGTTATTGCCAAAGTCTCTGACCTTTCCGAGAGGAGCAAACAGTTTAAAACTTCTCAGGGGAGTTTTTTTTGTTTTTTTTTTTTTCACTCTAAAAACACCGACAACAAGGGACCCAACGCTTAATGAGGAAATTATCAAAGAATTCGGGGGTGCGGTTGTGGGTCACAATGCTGACATCGGTGCCTACCACACCGGTCSCGGCGAGCATTCCCTGAAAGAGACGAGTCCTCATCTTGGTGGAGGCTCGTAAACAAGCACAAAACAAGCTCCACTTACGACCTGGTTGAACAAATGCAATATTTGTACGTGAGAGTGGTCAAGGCTCGTGAAATCTCTGTCTTTGGTGGTGGAGAGCTCGTAGCAGAGGTGAAACTTGGAAACAACAGAGGAATTACAAAGCGGGTAACTTGCAGCGGTGCTGAATGGGGTCAAGTCTTCACCTTTTCGAAGGATCGCAWACAGTCTTCCGTGATAGAGACTTTTGTAAAAGAGAGCAACAAAGATGATTTCTTGGGCCGCGTTTGGTTTGATCTTAATGAGGTTCCCAAAAGAGTTCCACCTGATAGTCAGTTGGCGCCTCAGTGGTGCAGAATGGAGGATAAGAAAGCTGACAAGGCTAAAGGGGGTGAGATTATGGTGGCTAAATGGTTTGGAACTCAAGCGGACGAAGCCTTTGCCGAGGCATGGCATTCCAAGGCAGCAAATGTGCAAATGTGCACTCCGTCTCTTTGATAACTAACTGTAGTTCTATTAAAAAACACAACACATTCATTAAATACATGACGTATATTTTAACGCATTCGATTAAAGCATCAGCCTGAACGAAGGATTTGACACATTCAAAATATGTGATGGATATATTCTAATGCATTACGAGAATGTGTTGATTCCAATAATACTATCCTTGCTACAATAATATTCATTATGAACATCTTTTTTAAAAGAACGTCGTTCATTTTTTAAAATATCCTTGTGCAGATGCTTTTAGTACTATTCTCAGTTCCAAAATCTTCTTCCAGCTCCACCACTAAGTTTGTAAGTTACTATGGAAACTAAGAATAGTGGTTCTTTAGGTGAGAATTGTGATTAGAAGCTGAAACTCTTTTTTGTTTATGCTCTTGGCTCTCATGTTATTAATAACAATCTGTGCCCTATATTATATTGTATTCTAGTACAACTTAAATAGGAGTATTTATCGGATCCTTGCATAAAAGAAGACTGGCATAGAATATCGATCTTGATTTAGAGTATGCAAGTCGAGATTAAGTAGGTTTTAGAATGGTGAAAATTTTGATTGTCCCTTATATTGTTCATCCAAGACTTTGTTATTGTTAAACCAAACATATCTCTTTTTGAAGCACATTTATTTTTAGGAAAAAGTAAAWATTGGTTGATATCTGTCTTATTATGAAAGACATTGTTATTTCTTATAGGACAAAAGTAAATATCAATACAACAATTGCACGGAAATATTAATGATTCGTGCAATGGCACCCTGTACTTTATACTTCATACACCATTCCAACCCTGAGAAGCCTGTTCCGAGGAATGGCCAATCCTTTCTCCCCTTCCCTGAAGTTCTTCCGAAGAAAACTGTAGGCATAGTTGACCGCAAATTTCTTTAATGGCGACGAATCCTGTTTTGCCACCACTTCTGCTTCTCCTATAAGGTAAAACACTCCTTGCTCCAGGCTTTCTTGCAGCGCCTGCAACTCTTTTTCCACATCCTGGACAACTGCCAAATCAATTCGGTTTGAAGAATTGGTCGATTTTGCTGCATTAAAAGATTGAATGGAGCCTGATGAAACACGAGGTGGTAGTGATTCTTCGATGTGAACTGTAGATCCTCTAACGTTTCCGTCTTTCACCAGTGGACCTGAATGCTGGATGTTCGTGTGTTCTGGCATTTGGGGATGATCTGTGGGWGCATTTTCAAGAATGAAATGTTCATGCCTGATGAACTCTTTTAAGTGCTCCACTAGCTGTTTCTCAAATTCCCCRTGTTCCATTATTTTATCCTTGTAACCATACCTCACCACACAACGAAATACTCTGTAATGCTTAGGCTCAATCTGTCTAAATAGGTACCGTTCTTCCAATGCCACTTTGCTGATAGGAATGTATTTGATGGAGACCAACACTATAACCGAGTGAAGAGAAGGAATGTTAGAAATGTAGTGTGGAAATATTGGTGGAATACCCTGAACGAGTTCAGAATAGAGAAGTCCGATTCCAGGCATCCTCTTTATCTCGGGATTCTTAGACAAATCTCTCACATAATCACTCGAGACCTTGTTTTTGAGCTCAAATAAGTATCTCTCTCTGTGCACATAATGCCATATCCCCATTATCAGCATCAGGACTAGAGAAATGGCCACAGGGAGATAGCCACCTTGTTGAAATTTGTACAGGACGGACGATAGATATATGAGATCCACAGAAATGAACACGACAAAGAAGAGAGCAATCCACCACATGCTTGTCTTCCAGATAACAAGCATAATTAACGTCACCAGACACGTTGTTATAACCATAACAGCAACTACAGCAATACCTGCAACAGAAAATTGAGGGTTCGATTTAATTTTTTTGAATTATATTGATAGTTCAACCATCCTGAGAAAGTATGTAATATAATTGATGTGATTAAACTCCTTTCGGCTTTCAACTTCTGGATTACGGGAAATTAGTTTATGATGYTTTTTGTGTGTGTTAGTGTCTGTTGCCACACATTTTGTTCCATTTCAATGATACATTATCCACTAAAGTAGTTTGCACTCACCATAAGCATGACCGATTTTTTCTGTAGTTCTAAAGCCCCCAACAACTATGATACAAGCAATCATGAGGAGGTAGTTGACCTCAGGAATATAAACCTGTCCCTCATACTTGGCAGAAGTATGAACAACCTTAACTCTTGGGAAACAGCCTAGACTGAGTGACTGAGAGACAATTGCAAAGGCTCCTGATATCATTGCTTGACTGGCAATAATAGCTGCACCAACAGCTACAACAAACGTTGGCCAATAGATTGGATCTGTGCGCAGATACATTGAAGGTATATGCTTAGTATATCTGCTGAATTTTGAAAATAACAAGAAAAAAAATACTTTTCCATGTTCTGCAGCTTTGAACTTGCCTGGAACCGAGTCATAGAAAGTATTGGACACATGATCAGGAAACTTCATGAGGTATGCAGCTTGCCCAATATATGCAGCCAGTAAAGAAGGAAAGACAACAAAAGAAAAACTAATCTGCAATATGATGGAGGAAGAGCATGTCATTTCTTATTCTACACTTCATCAGTGTCGAGCAAGCGGATGCAGAAATTTTCTTCAAACCAAATATGGGGGGAAATTGCAAACCGATTATCATTAATATCTACTTACTTGTACAGCCTGGACGTTGAAATGACCCAAATCGGCAAACATGGCTTCAGCACCTGTTTCAAGTTGCTGCAACTGGTCAGCGACAGCTGACTCGCCTAATGAATTGGATAGAAATGAAAACAAGCGTTCATTATGAAGCACAGAACTGTCACCTGTGATACAGAGGACAACACCACCTAGGGATATCCATCCCTCCTTTCCATTTCTTTTGAAGTAGTCAATTGCATATTTCGGATTGAATGCACGTAGAACTCCAAGGTCGTGTTTGAATAAGTTGTAGAGGCCAATACAAGATATGAACAGAAACCACAAGCAAACGGCTGGCGCGAATGAAAACCCAACCTTATCGGTCCCGAATCGTTGAACAGAAAAGAGAATGACCAATATTGCTATAGCGACACCCATAGTTGCYTCTGGAGAATCATTCGGTTAAACATAATTGATCAGAGAGTCCCCATATAAAGGATAATTAGGCATAAACCGTTCAGGCATAATTTAATCAGTACGATTTTCAGAAACAAGATTAGCAGATGTCCGCATATAATTTACAGTTAGTTACCTTCATTAAGGGACTTGATCCCACCCACCGCAGAAAGAACTGCAGAGTCATCAGAAATTCAGTTAATAACGTTTGCAGATTAGCACAATATTTATTTACAGATGGTGGCAAAAAGAGTACCTAAACAAAATCTCAAATGGAAGGGACCGAGAATTTGACTTTCATCCACACAGATATAGAGGAAATCAGTAGTAAAAATTACTATAATTCGAATCAATCTGCATATGCATATTCATAGACCATACATGTTTTTCATAAACATTTTTCACTTAAAGAGAACCATTGTAGTTTCCAAGTTCCCCTTTTTTCACATATGTTCCAAAGAAGTTGAAACAGAGGAACGATATAGGAGTAGACAAACCTGAAATGCTAGGAGTTAGAACTCCGTCACCTATTACCATCGCAGTTCCCAGGATGGTAACAATGAAAAGAGTGATTTTTGCAGTGTTACTGCTTTCAAGCTTCTCTTTGATCTTCTGGGCTCTTCTGAGCTGGCTGGATGGTGTATCGAGCCTATAGTTTGATACCTCATTGTCCTCTGGTTGGCCATTGGGTATCAGGCCCACCTTTGCAGATCTGCAAATTAAGGAATAGAGTGCAAACGTTCCACCTGCATGCATATATATCTTTCATGATCATACGTAACTGATGAGAAACACGTTTAAAAAGAGATAAATATAGACAGTAGTAGGATATTTTGTAGTAGTAAAATTGGATTTTTTTTTTTTTTGGTCAAAATGGGTCTTTGGTAAAATTTCAATGCATGGGTGAATGCGTTTCTACTTTTATCTCTGATAACATCTTCACCCTCTTTCTCTATGAAAATCAACAAAAGTTTTCAAAGTACAGATAAATCTCAAAATCAAGTGTTTCATTATCGAGTTTCTGTAAGTTTTTTGTCATCCAACCCTCTCTATCTCCTACAACCCCTACCCACCTCCCTTCTCAGCGTAAATCCAAAGCCACCCAACATTGAAATGGTTGTTGCACTACTTGGTTTGAGATATGAAATTTTTATTTTGTGCGTAATCTTTATATTGATCTTCCTCAAATATCGTGGACTTTGCTCTCTTCCCCTATAGCTGATAATGGACATGTCATGAGAGAACAAAGAACAAGAAAAAAATTTGACAGAAGTCATGGTTGATTATGGTCTCCTGCAAGGAGKGAAGAAGGGAATTAAAGGGGATAACTCTGAGAAGGATGTGCAGAGATAAAAAGGGGGGTTGGGAAGAATAAAGGGAGRGCAGAGAATGATGACCGGTCTGCGGAAGTGTTAATTTTCATGGAGAAGTCGGTCAGAGACAAAGAGAGGAACGCATCAATGCATCATTTAAATGCAATGGAATTTTTAAGCAACATATTTACAAAATGTGATATGTCTATTAATGTCAGGTTTGAATAGTTCCGTCCAAAAGAGGCCCATTCAGAGGGAAAAAAGAAAAACCCAGTAAAATTTTACAAAAGCAGTAAATAAAATTGAAACTGTAATGATTAGCAAAAGAAAGAAATTGAAAACAGAGAAACGTACCGTCACCGTTGTCATTGGCCCTCAAGACAATGAAGACATATTTGATCATAGGGACGAGAACCAATGTATAGATAATAAGAGACAGCACCCCAAGAATGTCGTTTCTAGCACGAATGCCGTTGGGAAATGAACTAGCGTAAACATATAGAGGAGAAGTGCCTATATCTCCATATATAACCCCAATGCTCTGAAATGCCAAACTCAACGTCCTACCCCAGTTTTGCTGTTAATAGTGCAATTAAAGAAGCAGGCAAGATAAGGGTATATTAGGATCGCCGTAGTGAGTCTGACTGATATATGGATAAATAGTACCGAGGTTATAGTTTAGTTATAATATGATCATGCTAAGGAGCAGCGCAGAGAGCAGTAGCTAGGGAACGAGAGAAAACCTGGGAGGCATGTCCTTGAGGGAAGGGAATTCTTCCAGCCTCCAAATTGAGGGAGTCGACCCGTCGTAGCTTGGCCCAGGAGAACTTTCGGTCTTTCAGATGGGCAGCGGTTGAGGTAGAGGCACGGGCGTTTTCATTTTCAGGTCCTAGTCGACTTTCGATCTCTGCGTCTTTGGTTTCCATTTGTTCTGGTGATGGAGCTGGTGAGGTAGTGGCAATGTGGTGCAAGTAGTAGAACCCAAATATATATAGGATCCTCAGACTCTGCTATGGTTTCAAAAGTCAGCACTTTTAAAGGTGGTTCATGAGGAATAATGGAATTATTGTAAAAAATTCCAAGTCTGTATCTGGACGTGAAGTATTGTCTTCCCTAAATTATATATTCTGAAATCATCACGCCGTCGCCAAAGAACAAAAGGTATTTTTTATAGTTTGCAGATGCCTGAAAGTGCTTATTTCGTTGCATTTTGCAACAGCAAAGCCTGTGATTGATGTCCCTATATCTAGAAGAAGAAGGTCCAACCAATCAAATGGAGTTGAAACTTTTTATAATCTCCATTATTGCAACAATTATCCTTTTCTTTAGTTATTTACTACCCCCAGATTCATACATCATGACAAGGACGACGGAGTTGAAATTGAGGTATTCTCAAAATAAAATTAAAATAGAGCAATAATAGGGAGCCTAAAGTCAAAAATAAATAAAAAAGTCAAATACGCTTCGTACACGATTTACACTAGCAGCCAAAATTCCAACTCCTTGTACGGAAATTGACCTTTTATTTAAYACAGTACTAATTCGMTGAATCTTTGTTGGATCTTAGTGGATTTGGGCCTATACAACCAGTCCAGTTCCACTCATGACTCACCCATTCGATCCAGTCCAACACTCACTACGATCCAAACCCTTGGCATCTCAAAACTTATTTGGATTGGAGCTTTGGTTGGGAGTTTTTTTTTTTTTTTTCCCCACTTTAAAAACTTATTTATTTATACTAGTAATTAATTTTTTGTTTATAAATTTTTATATTTTTTAAAATTATAAGATTTCATTTGGCATGAAAATTTTCTTTAAATATGATCACAAATATTCGAAATTTTTAACAAGAACATTTTTGACTTTTTTACTCTAGCAATAAAAGTTTCTTGCTAYGCATCAGAGCCAATCCAAGTAGATGGGTGCATTTGGACAACAAGTTTATTTGTAATCAAGGATGCAGCCAGACTTTTAAATGTTAAGAGACGAGAATAAAGGAAAAAATATTAAGAGACGAAATAATACTTTCTGTGATAAATTTAAAAAATATTAATCCGATACAAAAATTGTTGGTAACTTTGCTCTATGCTACATCTTGTTCACTGTTTATTAGGTGGCTTTAGTATAAAAGTGATTATCATTTTAGTACATAATTGGTTATGCATTCACTATATGTCCTACAATTATTAAAAAAATAAATTTTTTAGTTTATCTTACAAATCAACATTTTAACATTTGCCTGCTAACTTTCGAGTTAAGTATAGATGGTTAAACATGGTCAGAATCAAATTGAAAGTCAAGTTTGAGATTTTAACTTTTCGATAAAATGTTTGATCAATTTTGGGCCCTAATGCAACACGAATATTTATCAACAAAAACAATTATATCATTTTATATATAGGTGAAATATTATAATATAAATTCATATTTGTTTAAAAGAAAAAGGAAAGGAAATAGGATGGCCAGTTGGAATCTCATTCAAGAATTAAGACACTTGATGTTATAAATGGATATTTTCAGGATTCAATTGTTCCAAAATAGAAAGTTAAGGTGCAATATGAAAATTCCTATAATATTGAATTGATCCAAGGTTAGAGCGATGCTGAGAACAGGTCCGGGTGACGGCGCATGATTGTAAACAGTCCCCCRCTATGTAACGGCGTATTAGCGACTGTCGTTCAACAATTAACGGTGGATTTTGGCGGTAAAACATAAGTAACACCGTAGACACGCGTCGGACAGGCGTTGGTAAATGTAAGTGAAGTTGTCGGCTATCCTATGCGGATTATGATATACATGGCATGTTCTATGTAGTTTTTTCCCGCGCGATCAGACGGAGGGTTTATTCCAAGTACCCAAACGGTAGTCGAATGAGAAAGAGAAGAGAGAGAGAGAGAGAGAGAGAGAGAGAGAAGAAAAGAGGGCTTTTCTTTTTTCTGGTGACAGATATAGAAATTAGAATAGAATTACGGTATACAGTATATTAAGATTGAGTCGGAGAGAGATATAGAGATAAGATAAGGCCTGCTTAAACATAAATTATTTTTTTGGCAGAGAGAGAAAAAAGCGAGGGAAAAGATTGGAGAGTCAGGCAAGGGTATGGGTAACGTTTGGGGTTTATTCTTCATGCTATGAGGTCGCCTTCCAAGTTCAATTGGATCTCTCGCTCACCAGCTTTCCAACTGCTAATTACATACTAGGGTTCCGTTTGTCTTTGATCTGCAGCTTTAATTTCGTCATTGTCGCAGTATATTATTAGATCGGAGATCTGTTGCCAATGGAGACGGAGGAGGGCGTCGACAAATCCTCCACTCCTCTCAAGAATTCGCATTCTGAATCTCAATACGGACTTCCGCCCGGCACCACCATGGAAGCTCGATTTACTGATTTTTGCCAGGTCTTTCTTTTCCCCATATCCTTATATACTTTCTGCTGGTATAATTTTTTCACGGGCTTACTTCACCATCATCTTACTTCGCCCTCCAAAATAGCACATAAGGAACCTTCTCTTGGGGATAAGAGGGCTTCATTTTATTCTGTTTTCTAGCTCATAGTATCTTTTTTTCCCAAGAGGAGGTTCCTTATGTGCTATTTTGACAAAGGATAAGTGTCTGCTAGCTCTAGATATGTTCATTTTACTGTTTAATCTGTTCGAACTAACGTGGATGGATTTTTCCTTTTCCGGTTGAAGAATGGATTGTCCATGGATGAAAGCACTTTGAAGCAAGCTCTGCAGCTGTTCAATGAAAGCAAACATCTTTTGCTGGCCAATGTTTCTACCATTGGAAATGGCACGGTTAGCTCATAAATCTTCCTATWTTTCTCTTATTGTCAAATTTCAGAGAGAACTCSCACGGCAAATTGCATACTTATGATGCATATTTTTCTGTGCATCTCTTGGAATTGATATCTAATTGAATTTCCTTTTCTTCATTAATATAAATGCTCATACATTTGATCTGTTGAACAGTCTGAAGAAGCAGAAAGATACTGGTTCGCATTTGTTCTATTCGCTGTCAAAAGGTTGAGCATGCCTGAAGCAGATACTTCGAATTTAGGGACTAACGCGAATAGATTTACACTATGCCAGATATTAAGATTGGCAAAGCTCAAGTTTGTTCTCTAGTCACTATATTTTGATCTATTCCATCGCAATATATATAAAAGTCCGCTGATAATAATATTCTACTGCCTGCTTGGCAGTGTCGTTGATTTTTTCAAAGAGCTTCCCCAGTTCATTGTCAAGGTTGGCCCCACTTTAAGTAAACATTATGGTGTGGATTGGGAAAAGAGACTTGAGGTATTGGTTTTTCCAAGTATAAGTTTAGCTCATGTTATGATATTAATTGTGCTACTGAATTTGTACATTTTAACGTCTCCTATAATTAAAAAAAAAACGTATACGTAAATTTTGTACTTTTTAGCTAATGCTCAGTTTTTTTCCCTTTATTTTATTCACGTTCTCCTTCTGTCCATCAGGCAAAGGAATTGCAAGCCAACTTTGTACACTTGAGCCTTCTCAGCAAGTAAGTATTATGATCTACTTTTCAGTTACATAAGCAGAAACTGATTTAACTAGGAGAACTTTTTGGTGCCAGCATGACTATTTGTAAATGTCCTAATGGATATTGGTATTAGTTAATCTGAATAATAAACTTTTACCCGATCTGTTTTCTTCGATTTTTTCATGTCAGTCTTTCGGGGTAATCTACAACGTGATTGAGAGACTACGAACATCAAGATATTTCGCAGGCCTCCATACTATAGCAAACATCGTTTTAAGCTTTGTGCGATAATTTAGTTTCCATATTTAACATTTGCCTGGAGCTTTCTATTGTCATTATTCCATTGCACCAATAACTTTTTTTTCACCCTAATTGGTCGGGATTTTTCTTTTGCATGTGAATGGGGTGCGTTACCTATCTTTTTCCCCCATTTATATTATAAGCTCATCTAACCAAGTAGCTTTTGGTCTTCTCCATTTTTATTTATTTACTTTTTTCAGGTTTTTGCTAGGGACCTAGAGTAGGCTTGGTTAGAACTGGTTTAACAAATCATAACATAGATGAGTATGAGGATTTGCTTCAACTCAGGGCATTTCTGATGATTTCAACCAAATATCTAAGATCTGTATTTGCATACCATAGTTCCAGTATATTCCATCATGTGAGACATGCTTTTGTCATGTGGGAAGATCTCTTCTGTCTCTCTGCATCTTCCTTATAAATACAATAGAAGTGAGCTATATCATATGTGATCAATGAAGTTGACTCTGGAGTAGTGTACTGATAGTTGGAGTCACTGACTGCCTATATCCTTAAGGGTGGGAAGTTGTGAGAGAAAAGGGGTGGTGGTCAGGGGAGGGGATTTCCCGATTCATATGAGTCAAATACACTAATTTACTGTAATCTTTTTCTATTATAAATTTTGAAGTAGGGAATTGGAGGAAGTAAAGGAGTATGCATGTTCATTTCTTTCCCTATTCCTAAAAAAACTTGCATTTGACAAAAAGCAGTCTTGGCAATCTCAACTTTCTTCCTAGGCTATAAAAGTAATGATTTTAGATCCCTGAAATATGTATACTTATCAAGTTAATGTCGATGGACAGGCTTTGCCTATTGTTTGTTTGTTGAGTGATTCTTTATGAGCCAGTTGAGATATTCTGTAAAGTTCTTTTTTGGGAGGAATGGAAACTTTTCAGCGCATATTTTGGAAGCTGAATGTCTTATTTATCGTTTTTAATCCAGATATGATCAGATATTGTAATATGGCTTGTTTTGTAGATTTAATGCATTGCTCTAACCTTTTCCATTGCAAAAAAGTGTTTTGGATGTCAAAGAACTATGTTTTGCAAAGCTAAATCCCTGAATGTGTTCTTTCTGTGTCCATTGAAAATTGTGAATCTTTGCTTAAATTTTGAAGTTATGTTTTTGTTGTTATTCCTGATGCATGCCTAAGTTGTAAGAGAGTTTAAAGGAGTGAGTAAACAAACATATGTGGGAATGTTATGCATGCTTGAATTGCTGGATGATCTAACTGAAAACATAGTTAAGCTATTGTGGAATGTTATTCCTTCTGTAACTTTTTCTTGAACKCTGGAAATGAGTTACTTTCTCTCATTAGATTGATGCATGTTTTTGTTTAATCTTCCTTTTCCAAATTTATTTCAAGTTGGGAATGTTTGGTATATCTCTAATCTTTTCTATGATGCAAGGTATTACAAGCGTGCATACCGAGAATTTTTCTTGACAGGTGATGCTGGTGAGAAGCATTTGGCAGTTGCCAATAGTATGGGCTGCATGTTTGACTATCATCGTTTTGGATGGTTACTATTCCTAGCACTTCGTGTTCATGTATTCAGTCGTTTTAAGGACTTGGTGACCAGCACTAATGGCCTGGTTTCAATTTTGGTCAGTTGCTTTCCCATATTTTCTGATTTATAGATTGTTGATTTACTTTGTTTAAGGAATCTTGGATGTTCTTTTGAGGGGATATGGTGAGAAGGAATTTAAATTGTGTTCTGTTGTTGAAACAGAGACCTTTGTTTAACTAATTCTTGATAAAACTGATGACAGGCAATCTTGCTTATACATGTTCCTATACGCTTCAGAAATTTTAATATCAATGACTCTTCACGCTTTGGTAAGCGTCTTTCCACTATTATTTTATGCCTTTTCCTCTTTTTCAGTTTTCAAGAAAATCCAACCCATGACTTTCTCATTTTGATTTCTGTTCAGTCRAGAAAGGTGACAAGGTGGACCTAATTGCATCACTTTGCAAATTATATGAGACCTCAGAAGATGACTTGAAGAAAACTCTGGAAAAAGCCAACAAGTTAATAACAGACATACTGAAAATACAATCTCACCTGGCCTCAGAATGCAGAACTGAAAATCTGGACAATATTGACACAGGTGAATCTCAAACTATTCCAACATTTCTGTGCTGCCTTCCTAATAGAGCATCCCTGATATTCATGCTGATGGAATGCAGATGGATTGGTCTATTTTGAAGACTTAATGGAGGAATCATCCTTATCATCCAGTATAAAAATGCTAGAGAAAGATTATGATGATGTGGTTCAAAAGAAAGGTGAACTGGATGAGAGGATATTTGTCAACGAAGAGGATAGTTTACTTGGAACAGGGAGTTTGTCTGGTGGTGCTATGAATATGAATGGTGCCAAGGTTTGTTTTTCCTAGTAAAAGTCCAGTTTTTATCCCTCACCCTTCCCCAAAAAAAGGATACATAGAGGAAAATTGAAGGTCTTATGTTGTTGGTTTCTGTTTCTTTAGAGGAAATTTGATATGATGGCATCTCCAGCAAAAACAATTACTAGTCCACTCTCTCCGTACCGCTCTCCTGGTGCATCTCTGTTTAATAGTGTTCCTGGTGGTGGCCACTCAAGGATGGCAGCAACTCCTGTTAGCACTGCGATGACCACGGCAAAGTGGCTTCGAACCATCATTGCTCCGCTTCCATCAAAACCATCTGCAGAGCTGGAGAAGTTCCTTACATCATGTGACAGAGATGTAACTGCTGATGTAGTAAGGAGGGCTCAGATAATACTTGGGGCAATATTTCCGAGTTGTGGTCCAGGGGAGTATTGTGCAGCTGGAAGCCTGCAAACTACAAGCTTGATGGATAACGTATGGGMAGAACAACGTAGACTTGAGGCGCTGAAGTTGTACTATAGAGTTCTCCATGCTATGTGCATAGCAGAATCCCAAATTTTGCATGCTAACAATTTAACTTCTTTGCTAACAAATGAGAGGTTTCACAGATGTATGCTTGCCTGTTCTGCAGAACTAGTTCTCGCCACACATAAAACAGTGACAATGTTGTTTCCAGCAGTGTTAGAGAGAACTGGTATTACAGCTTTTGATCTTAGCAAGGTGATAGAGAGCTTTATTAGACATGAAGAAAGCCTTCCTAGGGAATTAAGACGGCATTTAAATTCTCTTGAAGAGCGACTTTTGGAGAGCATGGTGTGGGAAAAGGGCTCTTCAATGTACAACTCTCTCACGGTTGCAAGGCCAGCTCTTTCTGCTGAAATTACCCGTCTCGGATTGTTGGCCGAACCAATGCCATCTTTGGATGCTATTGCCATGCATGTTAATATGTCTTCTTCATCATTGCTGCAGAAGCATGAAGCTGCCCCTGGTAATAATCTGCTTGAATCTCTTCTTGGTTACAGAATCTGCTCCTTTTATCCAAGGTGATGAATGTCACTTTAAAACGTAACGGATTAGTTCATAAGGATGGAAAACCTTATTCCTTGTGGATTTTGAACTCAATGATCACTGCCCTAAATGTAGAATGATTTCTTGCTTTTTTACTTTGTGAGCCGTTAATTTTTATTGTCTCTGCAATGACATATTGAACTAATACTTCCAGTTCAGAATGGAGCTATGCTGTCACCGAAAAGAGTGTGTACTGAATATCGCAGCGTTCTGGTAGAGAGGAATTCCTTCACATCACCAGCAAAAGATCGTTTTTTGGCGCTTAACAATATGAAACCTAAACTTCCCCCACCTGCTTTGCAGTCTGCATTTGCGAGGTACTGTTGTCATAACCCCTTAATCTGCAGATGATTGCCTTTAGTTCGTGTTTGTCCATTGATCATGCTTTTATTATTTGCAGTCCAACAAGGCCTAATCCAGGTGCTGGAGGAGAAACTTGTGCAGAAACTGCAATAACTGTATTTTTTGGCAAGGTATTATCATTCAGAAAAATGCCGTAATGATTTCTCTTTTTTCCCCCTCTGGAATTGTTATTGAGAAGGTAAAAGCGCTTGAAAGGGCAACTGGACGTGTTTTACAGAGGGAAGGAGTCTGGCGACTCCTCCTTACCACTTGAATAATTGCCTTGCCTCTGCATGGGTTGTTAAGGCATTTTTTATTGCCCATTCTTTTATCCCTTCTCTGTGCTTGCACAGACAATTTTCTTATAAATTTTCCTCAGGATTTTGTCTATATAATACTCTTGCGACTTTATGAGTATTGTCTCGTCAGGAGAATATGGACTATTCCCATTCTTTTATCCCTTCTCTGTGCTTGCACAGACAATTTTCTTATAAATTTTCCTCAGGATTTTGTCTATATAATACTCTTGTGATTTTATGAGTATTGTCTCGTCAGGAAAATATGGACTATTCTTGCCAAGATGGTCATTAGTATCTCCAAAATTTGAGCTTCATGTTAGATTAGCAACTGATTCTTTGATTTCTAATGTATTATATTGATTGTGATGCTTAGATTGTAAAGTTAGCCGCTGTCAGAATCAACGGCATGGTTGAGCGGCTGCAGTTGTCTCAGCAGATGAGAGAGAGTGTTTTCTGCTTTTTCCAGAAAATTCTCAGTCAGCGGACTGCCCTTTTCTTCAACCGCCACATTGACCAAGTTATTCTTTGTTGTTTCTATGGAGTTGCCAAGGTTTGTTGAATTTTTGACGACCAATGAAGGATGAAATTAAAAAATCTCTTCAGTTATCTAATATGTTTGAGTTTTGACTGCAGATTTCACAGTTGAACCTCACCTTTAAAGAAATTATTCACAACTATAAAAGGCAACCCCAGTGCAAACCACAAGTGTTTCGTAGTGTTTACATCGATTGGGCATCAGCACGCYGCAGTGGAGTAGGTTAAAGTTTTCCTTTTCTTTTYGTGAGTTCCATATGTGAAAACTAACCCTGTCAACGGTTTTGAAACAGAAAACTGGGCATGATCATGTCGACATTATCACATTTTACAATGAAGTGTTCATTCCKGCCGTGAAGCCTCTTCTGGTTGAGCTCACTCCTTTGGGAACAGGTCAGAAGGATAACCAGGTTGCTGAAACCAGCAACAGTAATGTTGGTATGTCCTCATCATAGTCTTTTCTGCCTCGTTTCTTTTGAATGAAGAAAAGTTGGAAGGGATTTTGATCCTTTTGAGRCAGATCTTCCTCTCCAATGCTAYATCTATGGCCTCAGTGATATTTGTRTTTCTTCTTGTGCTTRTCAGGTCAATGCCCTGCATCTCCGAAAACATCTCCCTTCCCAAGTCTCCCAGATATGTCACCTAAGAAAGTCTCTGCTGCGCATAACGTGTATGTGTCTCCACTACGATCATCAAAGGTAATATTTTTACTTCTGCAGCGTTCATCGATATTATAATCTTGACCTGASTTATGTTCTAATTTTTACCCTTAATCATGCAGTAAATTCACTCGGTGCGGATCTATAGTTTAGTTATTTAATGTTAAAGTGCCAATTAACATGTATTTGGTAGATATACTAATTTGTTTCTGGCATGCTTATCCATTTTTCTGAGATACTGTGTACATGTGTTGACTTTGTTTAATACCTGATACGTGTCTTCAAGCCCCTTTTTATTGGCTTTCCAAATTGTACTTTTGCAAAGTTAGCTTGTCTTCTCACCGTTAGTATGCTTCTTTTGCTTTTCCTGATGACATCTTTCCTGTCCCATCCTGTAATATGGTTTTTTTCTTAGTGTAACTAAAAATATTTAATCCTTTTATATAGTTGAGGTTAGCTGATTATGAAGATTGACTTTACCCATAATAGTGCATTGAATGTCAGTCACCCTTTATTTTCCAGTCTAAACTAAATTGGCAATACTTGGGGTCTGCCCTTAGAGAAGGCACTAAGAGCTTCACTTGCTGCGATGTTCTCAATAGTATGAGTGATTTGCTAGTGTAGATGCAGCCTGTTAATGGAGGACAAGTTGTGATTTTCTTGACTAAATTCAAATTACTTCTTATCATTTGATTGCTGTCTCATGTGTTGTAACATGGATTTGGACCATGCTTACAGATGGATGCTTTGATTTCACATAGTTCTAAAAGCTATTATGCTTGTGTTGGAGAAAGCACTCATGCCTACCAGAGCCCTTCAAAAGACTTGACTGTCATTAATAATCGCCTAAATGGGTATGTATGATTTTGTTCACAGTATTCTTAACTAGGAAATAATGTGGCAATATACTGAAATCACTTTTACTCCTTTCAGTACTCGGAAGCTTAGAGGCGCACTGAATTTTGATGATGTTGATGTTGGCTTGGTTAGTGATTCTCTTGTTGCCAACAGTCTTTACCTTCAAAATGGAAACTCGGCATCTTCTTGTGCTGCCGTGAAATCGGAGGAACCTGACTCGTAGTATGAAGGATGCTACTTCATTCTATGTAAATATATTTCCTTTTTTTGGGTCAATTATCCATCTCAAAGGCAAAGCTTGCGTTGATGATGGGGGSTATTGTATGAGCGGTGAGTTATTGTATAATGGCCGCCACTTCCCCTAGTGATGCGCAGATTCCTTGGTGTTGTGGAGAATTATAACCATATCTCTAGTTAACTATTTTCTAATAATATCTCATTTTTGTTCGTTTTTACTTGGGGTCATCGCCCAGTGTACATTTTGGTTGATTGCATTTGGATACTTGGGCAGAAACTWTATGTTCCTTCGGAAGGAAACGCATTTTCTGAACTTTATAATTGCAATCTCAAAAGCTTCTTCCAATTGAATAACTAGGGTAAGAAAGCGAGGATTGAAAATGGTTGTACAGGTGATATTTTGGTCAACTAAGCTAGAGGTTTGGTTTGAAATAAGAGTAAAAAGGGGAATAAGGACGCAAACTTGTTCCTGTAGAAAATCAAGGAATTTGACCCAAATAAAAATAATCAGTCTCTCCCTCCATATGACTTGCGTTGTGCATGTGATAATAATAAGTTTTTCCCTAGCCTATTAAATATGTTGTATTACAAATGGCTTCGAGAGAAAAAGAAAGAAGAAAGACAGATAACGTACGTAATTGTGTAATAYACAGCTTTTGTGCTAATATATTATGAGGTTAAATCCACAAGTTAAAAAGCAAACTCATTGGACTAGGAGAGGAGTGCATGGCAATACAAAGACATTCATTGTAAGCAATTGTTTTCATCCCTTCCAGGAAGGGTATCAATGGCCMAAAAAAAAAAAAAAAAAAAAAAGAAAAACAAAAAATACAAGTAAACAGAAACAGCGGAAACGATGAACCGCGAGTTGAAGAAAAGTAAAAACCGAAACCAGTCGGAGACGATGTTATGCCGTAGGAGCCGATGATGAAAACCTTGATGCAGCAAACACCAAAATCAGAACCATCCAAAGCTTGAGAAACTGTTGGATGAATCATARTCAGCCTGAAAATCTAAGGAAGGATGCTGCATGAAGTCGCTACAGGTTGAGTCTAATCCCAAGTAGGCCGCTTCAGTCATACTCATGTCGGGTCTCTCTGACAACTCTAGGAAACTCATGTCGTTCAAGACTCCACGACCCATGTCTGAGAGCAGTGGTGGCTCACTGGAACCAGCCTCCAAGCAGCTTGTTGTAATGTCAGGTGGCAGTGGTGGCAGTTCTGCCGTCTCATTCCCATACAAGTGATTGCCCCATCCGCCCATGACACCACCACCTCTCACCTGCCCCACCTGTTCGAACACAGAGTTGCTGCTGCTGCTGCCATGATTCCATTTCCACTCGTCTCCTGAGACAGGAAAGCAGCCTACGCTCATGTTTGCAGAGCCTTGACCAAAGAATAAGAGCTGATCAGAGCTACGCTCATCAGCGAGTTGTGAATGCGCGGCAAAGAGTCCAGACAGATCATGCTGCGACTCATCCGGCGACATAATGGAAGTGACGGATGAACCAGGTGGCATGTCGGAGTAGACGAAATTGGTGCGAGCTCTGGAACCGCGCATGGAGCGCGCGGCCCTGTCATACGCCAGTGCAGCTTCTTCTGCAGTGTCAAAAGTGCCGAGCCAGTGCCTCTCTTTGGTTGTGGGGTCTCTAATTTCGGCTGCATATCTACCCCAGGGTCTTCGTCTGACCCCAAGAAACCTGGTGGTTGTGGTGGACTCCTGATGTTCGTTTTGTTGCTGATTCTTCCTTTTGCTCGTGGAAGGGGMTGGTGAATTGGCGCCCGAGCTTGGTTTACTTATAAAATCCATTAACTCAATGATTTCGGATATTAAAATATTCTTAATGCTATAGTAGTCCACTACTAAGCGGTGAAGGGGACGGGTTCAATAGACGGTAGAATATGTTGTTAATTTGCAGCAAAGAGGATTGAAAAGTGAGAAGATTTTCTGACCTATTGTCAGAGAGAGAGAGAGAGACARAAGGGGAGGGATTCCGTTGTTTTTGCAATCTAATCCAGATGAATGGCATGTCCTTTGGCCGTTGCTTGCTGGGGTTTAAATATTGGTGCCTCTGCTCCATCGACTCTTAAGGCGACCAGCCTACACTATTCTCTACATAAACTAATCCTAGACTCATGTCCATTTTAATATGTCAGTGTTGTACCAAAAAAGTAGTAATAGTATCTTTTTCTGTGTTCAAAAGCTTTTAGAAATACTATGTTCCTTTGCATGTCGAGGCATTGATATGTATCCAATTTGTAAAAAGCCCTGCAGTAGTACTCTTCAACTCATTTGGTCATCCATCACTTGCATCATTATGAGTCATGTGTATCCTATCCGGCACTTCACCTTAATCTTCATTCTTCACTGCCATGAATCATGAACGCATTCACTAGTATTCCTCTATTATCCATCAATTTTCTCTCACACAATCATTGGTGAGGCCAGTTTCGGAGGGTTACATATTCTCTTATGATTAGTGCATCACGAAAAGCTGCTATCAAAGATAAACAGTAATCACGAGCAGCATTATTTTTAAGCAGAAAATGCACTGATTCACATACAAATGATGAGTAAATTTTAACCGSTCTGATTCCCGAAGGATTAATACTTGTACCAGGACAGCAATATTCTCTTCACTCTTTCATATATGCAAGAAGAATTTATTTGGAAATTGGTTCCAATCTAGAGGAACCTTGACCTGGATACTATCATAACAATCAAGGAATGGACTAATTTAGACCCACAAGATCGAAGTATCTCATCTGCATTCTGTGATGAAGTGATAAGGTCATGCATCCATTCTAAATCTAAAGTCATTTTTCGAAATAGTTTACAAAATTCTCTAAAGCTGCATCTCATGATTGCTCAATATATGTGACTCAATCATAATCTGGAATGGAGATGATAAGCATGCAATCATTGGCCTCACTGCATTGGAGACTAAACACTGCTACATACTATTTTTGGTGCATTCATGTCCTGTCTAACTGATACGCCATCAGTTACTGGTTTCACTGACTCAATCCCTTTAGTGATCTATCCCTATACACAATGAAGAAGTAGGAGCAAATGCATCCTAAATCATAATCTGGATTTTCGCTGATGTAGTTCGTGAGGAAGATAGAATAGGAACTTATTTGTTCCTTTAGCAGTTGGAAAGAGGCAGCTTCAGAATTAACTTAATGTTGCTTATGATCGAATACAAATAATTAGAGGGAAACACAATCACAAGCGATGATAAAGAGCAAAGAGGGAACGTGCAGAAACTGGGGCCTTGGCAAAGGAAGAGAGGAGTAGAATAATGAGAAGCATGTGCGCCCAATTTTTAGGCCAAATTAATTCAATGATATGTTCCACAAGTCTCCCACCTTTTCCCAAAACCAAAATGGGCGTTTCCTTTCTTTTTATGGGTTACATATACATTTCAAATGACTTTTCTCCTTATTTTCGTTAACAAATTTTCTTTCTTTTGGCCTGGAGAGCTTCGGCTGAAGAGAGCCTGACTCGAGTATGCCACGAGATGAATTGGGTTCCATGTGATGAGGGGCGACATATGGGTGGCCATGTTCCTTTAGGGAATAGAGAGTGCTACTAATACCTAGCACAATAGCCAAGCCATTTTCAAGACTTTGTCTGATCTCTAGTATATTCTGCTCACTAGAATTTGCTGCTACCTACTAGTTAGTCATTAGTGAAAGATTTCATTGCGCGATTCTTGAGATGCTGAGCCTTTTGTCAGTTGATTGGATTCATGAGTCCACGTTCAAAGCTTCTGCTCATACAAAATATATATATATCTATAGCTTTTTCTACTTATACCGTGTCACTTCAAGGCTAAGGCACACTAACATAACAGATTCCTAATACACGACGACTAAATAGTAACTGCCATTAGCTTCAGGTAGGTCTATCAATTGTATCATCTAGAAGGAGCATAGCAAAAATCAAATGGAAACCCATTATGCTAGAGCCTCGYGTCTATTACTAATTCAATTCAACAAAGGAATGAATCTCCAGGCACCATGCCCAGTTTTGAGGAGGAATGTCGGTTCCGATGATGCTCCTTCTGGTCTTTGTCATTCAAAGTCCTAACTAAGCTAAAAGCAAGTCAAAATTCTGCTTCGTGAGACAATGATAATAAAGAGGGACACTTGGAATTTGAAATGCTAAGGGCACTTTTTGTTTCAGAAATTTATCAATGATCCCAAGAACAGCTATCAACAGAGTATCTGCCTGCGTTTTGACAATTTGGACTCCGATGGTGCTTTCTCTGTCCTTGCATCGCAAAGCTTGCAGACTGCACATTACATAGTAAAAAGGGGCTTTTGAATTGCGCTGCCCTCATGTGCAGGCTGCATTAATAAAATGAAAAACATCATCACGGCGGTGGGTTCAATTCAATAACATAGTACTAATAAGAAAAGTAGCAAGATACTCCAATAGCAGGAAGAAAGAAACAGTAGCGAGTCAAATCTCAAGCCAGGGTGAGGACCAGAAATAGTGGTGGAAAGGTTCCATTAAAAGACGGAGTAATACTACCAAAAGTTTACACTAGATGTAACCTTTGACCAGCCACATATTGATGGATGGATTTCCCCAGACTAAGACTCAGCAAACAAATTGGAAACAACCAAGCTTTTGCTGGATACAATTGCGCGTAAGGTAGCGCGCTAGGTAAAGGAGGATACTATTGCTGCTCMCAATAGTACTAGTGTAGGCGGAGGAAGAAAACTCTTCTAAGTTCTACCCAAAATAAAATGCATAGTTACTCTTGAGACTCAWCCCGGACTATCTCCGGGTAGAACAGATGGAAAGGAATGCTGTCCAATTGTAAATTTGCAATTGGTCTTTATATTGCACCCATCGGAGTCTCTGAGATGTGTAGCTCAAGAATCAAGCCTCAGCGTAGCAGTAGAGTAAACAACAAATAATAGTATCTTAATATCGATTCCAAAAGGAAAGCATAAACCAAAAGCGGCACCCACTCCTACAGGTACTACTTTCAGCTATGCTCCTGAAAACAAAAGATAAAGAAGAAGTTGTCATCTATATGAAAAATTTAACTTCGTGTCTTTTCGTAGGTAAAAAGGGGCCAAATTAGAGTCGAGGTAACCTCAACCGAGCTGGGATTTCCACCAGAACAACCCCACTTCTTTCAGCTTTTGTTTGTTTCTTCGAAAGCAATAAATAATACTGGCAACATTTTCTATACTTGCCCCGTAAGTTTTTGAGGTTAACAAATCAACAGAAGCCAACAGCTGAGGCGATTGATCAACTCTCTTTTTTGTTGATGTGTAAATTTGTTTATGAACATTATCTTTCTTTCTCTTCTCTCTCCGCGTCTAGACCCCACCTAAATCCGTTCTGTCATCTATGCGAACCAAAAAGAGAATTGATCAATACATAAACAATTCTTTTCTCCCAAATATTAAGATCAGGCGAGGAAGAATGACCGCCGATATTAAAGATGAGAACTAAAACCTCTCCAACAAGGTGGCGCAAAGTTTCAATACTCACAAACACAGATACCGTTTCTGTCCAATGCCTCGGCCACGTGATATTAATAATCCCCTGACCCCCCTACTCCGCTTAGCTCTCCCCTCCCGAGTCCCGTAAACCAAGCTATGTCAAAAGATTAGAGCCTCTTCAGTCCACCTATCTTTAAGCCAATGAAAATCTAATTCTAAAGGGAGAAGTGCTTCTTTCAGACCATTTCAAATCACATGTACAAAACTGACCGGATAATTGCACACAAAACAAAGCATGAACGAGAAAATGCGTTGCATGACCCAAAATTGCTCGACCAACTGTATCTCCCGCAGATAATCATACGTCTATCAAGAATACTTAGAAACAGACCGGTACACCGTTTTCTGGATTTCATSCAATAGATTGGCACTAYTAGGGTGACAAAGTAAGCAGCTACTCCCAAAAAAGCCCAAAATTTGCGACTTAACCCAGCTCTTGACATCTCAACCTAAGAACCAATTCTTGAGCAAAAAACAACAAGAATGATATTTTCCCCCCTCCTCCCCATAAAACCCACAAAAAGAAGGCCCTGCAAATTAGATCCCAAACCATGAAAGTTTCGCCCTTAAAAAACTTGGCTAACTAAAGCAAAAAAATCAAAGCCCAAAAACTTGAAAAGTTCAGAGATCAATTTTAGATGAAAAGATTAYGGGACAAACGTATTAAACGTTCAAACATTGGGGAGATTGGTGGAACTTGAAGAGAGAAGAGAAACTGAGAAAACCATGGTTGGCTGTTAGTCATGATATGTGGAGAAGACACAGGTTGTTCAAGATCTTGCATGAGTCAATCCAGTTGTTTACTACCTAACATACAATGTTGTACCCAAGTAAAAGGARATTAGACTGAAGAATATAAACAAAACCGGGTATTAGGAAGGATAACATACAATATGTCACCAGGTAAGCAGGAAAGTTACATCAGAAGCCACATAAATAGCTCGAAACTCAAAAAAGCTAGTCGAACAAACAAAACATCAAATTCCAACACTTTTCTATCTCCCTAGCTTCACCGTAGAACTAAAACTCATTTCCCTTTCCATAACAAAGACATATAATATACATGTGATTCTTAAGACAGAATCATAAMCAATCTCCGCAGAGTACTAACAAGCGTTCCRCTAAAGAACCATCCACGGCAAATTTATTTCCCAAAACAACTGCAACAAAACATTCTTGTCATATATAACTTCAGCGACCCAAATAATTGTGCAAGTTGAAGGTTCCACTAATATAACCAGATACCACAAAGAAGTGTTTCTCCGGAGTTTGACCCAAAAAAGGGCTCTCATAAACCCTCCAATGCCATATTCGTAATAACATGCAGGACATTTATAATCATAACAGCCATCAGAAACACAATTGTCGAACAGCAACTTCGATCGAAACCAATAACAAATCAAAAGACCATCTAGAAAATCTTGACATTAAACTATATTAGAAGGCAAAGGGCCAGGGCATTTATCTCAACCGCATGATAGGGTAGAGTAATTTTGGAACTGCAGGTGGCAAAAGAAACACGTTTCTTTAAGATAAGRCAGCAAGTATTTATAGGTCCAAAACTTGTTCTTAACGGACTACATATTAAACCAAAAACAATAACCAAAATGACTACAAAATTCGCCCCATASTTTCTCACATTCAGAATATCTCTAACAACAAATTCTCTTTCAATTAGTCACCCTTTCTCCTGAAAGAACATCCCTCGGTGAGTCTAGCACGTCCACCAGTGGGCTGGCACAACACAGTCTGGCAGTTTCCACAAACCACCACTGTTTGAGAGTGGCTGAAAACAGTTGTTCTGTACAAGTATAAGCACCGAAATTCATTACAAAAGGCTGCTCTAAAGTTCCAGACAGCTAAAAGAAACGGATAAGAATACAACTAAAAATGCAACTTACATGTTGAAGCAACCTTGACACTTGACATCCTAAATAACAAAAAAAATACAATCATCAACAAAAGCTAGAAATCGTTTTATCCAAAAACTAACAAACCAGAAATCACAATATATGACCAAGTTCGACAACCTCTCAGATGAGGAAAAGAATACATACCATGAAGAAGGAGTTGGGAGAGGGCACCAGACGCTTGAGCTTGTGCTTCCTCTTCTCCAGATCAGCCGGAGGATTTAGCAAATCGATGTCGTTAGGAAGAACCTGCGTTACAAAAATCAAAATATACAGTAATTTAAACAAATAAAACCACTGT
Source organism: Rhazya stricta (assembly GCA_001752375.1). Lineage (NCBI taxonomy): Eukaryota > Viridiplantae > Streptophyta > Magnoliopsida > Gentianales > Apocynaceae > Rhazya > Rhazya stricta. The sequence goes on from MEJB01000051.1 coordinate 89,381, forward strand.
AAGAAGAAACTTAAAGCGAGTAATGTTACTACTTCTGAAAACGTCTTACGATCACTTACCATCTTTCAAATTGAATGCAGAGAACAGCAAAATCGATCAGAGAGGAAGAGAGCGACCGATTTCACAAGCACTGAGAAACGCGAGTGAATGGGCGTTTAGGGTTTATTTGCGATACTTAAATACGACCATCTCCTTAAGGTGAACCGTTGGATCTTCCAGAACTGAACATATCAACGCTCAGTTGGGCCTTCGGTTGGGGTCTTCACGACCCGTCTAGGGCACCCAGGGGTGTACGTGTCCATTAATCACCGTCTTTGTGCTTATTCAACGTTTCGGCATTTCCATTAACCTCCGGAAATATATTTTAACTAAAGAAAAACAAAAATTGAAAACCCCTAAACTAAATATCTTTCTCAACCATTTTTACAAAAATCACCTTAAAAAACCATTTTAACAAAATTATAAAAAAACCCAAAATCTATAACTAGATTAGGCATATTAAGAATATTAATTATTGTACAATTTTAAACAAAATAATAATCTCAACCTTCTTTAAATTTTTTATAATTTTAAATATTTTGACAAATATGTCTCATTTGTAACTATATTTTAGATTTAAATAAGACTAATTAATGAGGAATACAATAGAAAAATTAATCCTTAATATGTTTTTCATTTCTTAAAATGATAAGTAATTTTTTAAAAAAATTATCCAAATTAATAGTTATTTTGAAACGATATAAGTGTGTTTCCTATGTTAAATATTATTTGTAGTTTCTTAAAATCAATTACATGATGAATACTTTTACCAAATCATAAAACAAAATTAAAGAAAAACCAATTAGGTTGCATAATCTAAACATATAACTTTGTCTGARAACCCAAACATAGCTCTTATAATTTTAAGTTATTTTTTCATAAATTAATATAAAATTAAAGAGTGCATATAATTTATAAAACAAATGTTATCTTTAGATGTACATTTAAATAAGTATTAATTATATGTATATGCGTGTGAATTAGATTTGATACCATCTATTTAGATTAGGTTATCATTCGAAATAAATGAATCAATAACATTATAAAAAATATATGAGAAGTCGTTAATCTTAAATCAAAATGATATCATATTTAAGATATTTAATTTTATGGTAGGTTTAAAACAATATGAAATTAAATACAAAATAAATATTGGAAAAAATTAAATTGCTAAAAGGTGAAAAATGAACCAACAATATAATGACTTGTTAAGATCYAGTGCAGAAGTTAGGAGAGAATTAGCTGATGATTTACCTTTTTTCATCAATTATTATTTAATGTTTTACATCAATACTAACTACGTGGCTTTGGAGTGTTATCAAATTGGTCTCTGATGACCATCAGCGCCTCTATTACTGCCACTGTGAAAAATGATAAGCAAAGGCAACTTAACTTCACTGGAGCAGCAGCCGTATATCCATCGGGTTATGTAACGGCAAACAGGAAGCGCCAATTGAATGCTGCATTTCCATCTCAAATTATGATCTGACGGCTCCCATACTATCCAACACGTCACCACTTCCGCCGAGTCACAGGTCCCCCGAGTCGTAACACCAAAACTTCTAAATCCTTGGGCGTCTACGCGCACACACACACACACACTTGGTAGACAGTGAAAGTACGCGCAGATCAACGGCGAAAATGTTGCCGCCGGAGCTCCAACCCCGGCCGTTCCGCCCCTACATCTCCTCCTCTATGAGTGCCCCTTCATTCTCCACTTCCTTCAACGGTGGCTATAGCCCCGAGGCTAACCCTAACCCTAGTCCCAATGCTTCATCATTCTACTCTAGCGGCAGTGGCCGTGCCGGCCGTAGCTCCTCCGCTAGATCTCTCAAGAACTCCCGCTTCTCCCCGTCTTCTTTTGTTCACAACGCCAGAATTGCAGTCGCTATGGTTCCCTGTTCGGCCTTCCTCCTTGACCTCGGCGGAACTCCGGTGGTCGCCACATTGACCTTAGGACTTATGATCGCCTACATCCTCGATTCCCTCAACTTCAAGCCGGGCTCCTTCTTTGCCGTCTGGTTCTCTCTAATTGCAGCTCAGATCGCCTTCTTTTTCAGCTCCTCCCTTGTTGCCGTCTTCAATTCAGTCGCTCTTGCTGTCCTTGCCGCATTTCTATGTGCAATTGCCAATTTCTTGATAGGCGTTTGGGTCTCTCTTCAGTTCAAGTGGATTCAAATAGAGTATCCCACAGTTGTCCTGGCTTTGGAGCGGCTTTTATTTGCTTGCGTTCCCTTAATCGCCTCCTCCATTTTCACTTGGGCAACGGTCTCAGCAGTCGGTATGCTCAATGCTGCTTATTTTCTAATGGTATTTAACTGCGTTTTCTATTGGCTCTTCTCAATTCCCCGTCCGTCCTCATTCAAAACGAAACAAGACGTGAGCTACCATGGTGGGGAGGTTCCCGATGAAAGTTTAATCCTCGGGCAGCTTGAGAGTTGTATTCATACTTTGAATCTCTTGTTTTTGCCCTTGCTATTCCACATSGCCTCGCATTACTCCATTATATTTATCTCCGGTGCTTCTGTTTGTGATTTGTTTCTTCTTTTCTTCATTCCCTTCTTGTTTCAACTGTACGCCTCCACTAGAGGGGCTCTCTGGTGGGTTACAATGAATGAACGCCAGCTGCACAGCATTCGCTTGGTGAATGGTGCAGTTGCTTTGACTGTTGTTGTTCTTTGCCTGGAATTCAGGGTTGTTTTCCATTCTTTTGGGCGCTACATTCAGGTGCCACCTCCGTTCAATGTTCTGCTTGTCACCATTACTATGCTYGGAGGGGCGGCTGCAGCTGGGGCATATGCACTAAGCATGGTTTCTGATGCTTTTAGCTCACTTGTATTCACTGTGATGGCTGTCATTGTCAGTGCTGCTGGGGCCATTGTTGTKGGATTCCCCTTGTTGGTACGTTTTCCTATTGCATTGTTCTTGAATAGACATTGCTTTACTAAGAGATGTGTTAACTGAAATATCACAGCTTCTTGTCTTGGTCCTTCCGRTTACCTTCTTGGCCAACATAAGTGTATATATCCCGCAGTCTTTTGGCACTGATCAGAATATGGGTTCCTAGTTATAATTTCTACAGTTCAAATACTTTTCAAAACTAGTTTTAAGGAGGAAAGAAAGAGCAGCTTTCGAAGTAGAATCAAATATGGAGAGTTTCCTGGTGTCTTCTTGTTAATTTGGTTCCCTAATTATTGGGTAATGAATAGTATTTTAGTTAAAAAAAGAAAGAAGTTATGAACAAAAAACAAATGGCTTAGTCGGGACTGGTGTTGTAAGTATAAGGTTGAAAAGAGAAAGTGGAGAGGAAGCAGATACTAGGAATTCTTCCGAGATTCCCTTAGGAATTCCGGTAGGTACCACACCAGCAAGTGCATAGGTGCAGCAAGCCAACTGTTAGAAACGGAAAAGCAAATTCTTCTTACATTTCGATCATATTAAAATTGAATCTAAAAACAAAGTTTTATCTTATAGAAAATTAGATGGGTTGGAAAGGTTTACAATGTTAAAGTTCTGGTATCTACCTTTTAACTTCAGTCATGAACTCTTTTCTTTGTTACCTTTTGTATGAACCAAAACCAATAAAGTGGTTTTCTTGGGATATTATATCTGAATAGCTCCTTCGGTGTGCTTTAACCCAAAACTGGTTTCAGACAAGACCTGATCTTAGCAATAAGGTTTAACTAACTGGGCCACATACATACAACTAGAACTGGTAATTTCTTGATTCCAGTACACTGGGACTTTAGCTGGAAGAAATTATAACATTATCAAATAATCAGATATTATGACTTCTTTCACTTGTCAAGTGGCACAAGACCTTGTGGAATGATCATCTAATTCTGCGACCAATCTGGGGGTATTGTATGGTTTAATTATCTTTATTTGGTTCAAATTGGACATTCTTCTTCTTTTTCTTCCTTTTCTCCCCCTCCTGTGGCTTCAGAGCAAAGGGGCGAAGGTCGATTCGTGAATTCTATGAGCTGATTTGTGAAAACTGCTAGCGATTGGGTTTGATAGACTATAGAGACTATATATGGTATTCCTTTTAACCACGCTCGCATTCTTATCCACCTCTCCTACTTATTTAGGTCCTCTCAGATAAGGAACTAGCTTTCTCTTGGCATCTTTTCTATAGCCTTAAGGGCGAAGGAATATCTATCTCTTATTTCTTCTGCGGCAATTGCGAGAAGGGATTCCAAGGGCTMTGTAGTTTTTTATTTTGTTTSCCTTTCGTATTGTTGTCAAGATTGAATTTTGAACCAGTTGAGTAGGTTAGCTCCAATCTCAGAAAAGGAAATGGAAAAAAGGAACTCCAAAGGCTCGTTTATTTTGGATTTTGCTTCCCTTTTGCTTCTTTGATTAGATTGACTGTTGAACCAATTGAGCAGGTTAGTTCCATTTTTTTTTTAAATAATTTTTAAAAAGGCTTTGTTAGGGAGCATCCAATTTCATGTAGAAAGGTGGGGATTAATTATGCTCGTTGTTTTTTGCAAACTCTTATAATGATGTCATATGTGCCTGAATTAACTCTTAGGAATTGAACCTGTCAGTAAATGAGAGTTATGGCATTTGTCAGTTTTGCAGTACATACATTATTAAAGGGTTTTACAGTACTTGTGATATATCACGAGAAAGGGATTGTGCTTCATTTAGCTCTGATGCTTAGAGTATTTTGATAAGGAGGCCAGTGAGGTTGCCTTTATCATATCCCTAGAAGTGTATTGATCCAAGAAAGTAGAAGAAAAGGATGGACATKTGACATTTTGTTGAGTGAAAAATATCATATTAGAATTCAGACTCATGTTTGACGCTAATGACTAGAAGTTCAGTTTTCGAAAAACTTTGTTTGTCTCACTTGCACTTTTGAGGAAGGAAAGGTTTCAAGTTAGTAACTGTTTCTATTAGTTTAATATGATGTGTGGGTGAGAGGAAAGAAGATGTTTCTGGAGGTGTCTTTGCACTGCATGCCGTCGTTTTTATGGATAAGTATCAGAATTAATATTTGAAGCAAACTGTGTGTACTTACACGTGTCCAGAAAAGGAAGAAATTGTTAATCCTCCAAGATACTTAATCTCTTTCACTTTCTGTTTCTKTGCATCATGAAAACCTATGGTTATTGTCTAAGAAAATATTTTTCATTTTCTTTAGCTGTACTTATCTATTTCAAGGATGCAAGCCTTCAACCTTCAGGTTGAGCATGAATATGCCCTTTGCCATAGTTGTTTTGTTAGTCTTGATGTTCAAGTTAGAGAATATAGAAGCTCACCCTTCATTCTGATATGCGTGTCATTATTATATGCCCTTTAAAGTTTCGTTGATGTGTTTTTGCAGTTCATTCCGCTTCCATCAGTAGCTGGGTTCTATTTGGCTCGTTTTTTCACAAGAAAAAGTCTATCATCTTACTTCGCCTTCGTTGTGCTTGGTAGCCTGATGGTTACCTGGTTTGTGATGCATAATTATTGGGATCTGAACATTTGGATGGCAGGCATGTCTCTAAAATCATTCTGTAAGCTGATTGTTGGGAGTGTTATCCTGGCAATGATTGTTCCTGGTTTAGCCCTTCTTCCACCAAAGCTTCATTTCTTGACTGAGGCTTGTTTAGTTGGTCATACTTTGCTYCTATGCTACATTGAAAATCGATTCTTTAATTATTCAAATGTGTATTACTATGGAATGGACGATGATGTGGTGTATCCGAGTTACATGGTCATCATGACTACTTTTGTGGGATTGGCTCTTGTGAGGAGACTTTCTGTTGATAACAGAATTGGACCAAAGGCAGTTTGGATATTAACTTGTCTGTATTCTTCGAAGCTAGCTATGCTTTTCATGGCATCAAAGACTGTTCTGTGGGTGTCAGCTATTCTTCTGCTTGCTGTTTCTCCTCCACTGCTTCTATACAAGTATTTGCTGAACCTTCTTTACTTTTTAATTTCATGCAATATGCATCAGGCAATTGGTTTTCTAATGGTATCGCATGACAAAGTCTTTACTCATCTAAATTTCCAGGGACAAGTCAAGAACAAMCTCAAAGATGAAACCCTGGCAAGGTTATGCACATGCTGGTGTGGTTGCTTTATCGGTGTGGTTTTGTCGGGAAACAATTTTTGAAGCTCTTCAATGGTGGAATGGTAGACCTCCATCTGATGGTTTACTATTGGGGTCCTGCATTCTGTTGGCTGGGTTCAGTTGTTTACCAATTGTTGTGCTTCACTTCTCACATGTCATGGTACTAAAATTTGTATTCTTTAATATTTATGATTACGTTTTCTTAAAAACCAAACATTTATCATGAATGCACTGGTGTCATAGAAGCTTTGAAAGAAAGAAAGAATGTTTGCAGATAATTGAATCAACAACAGTTTGGTTACACATTATACTGATTCCATATAAGCTAATTGAAAAGTTGTACTTCATTTTTCTCTTGCCAATAAATGGACTTCTTGAAATCAAAAGACRTGCTTGAAAGGTTGAAGAGATTAAGTCACATTACTCAGAAATAAAGTGCTAAGAAATTTATTTTTTTGCTATTACCTGAATTCATCAAATTCTGAAGTATGTCATGTTTCATACTTACAAGGAACTTATTAAATGCACCTTTCTTTGTTTTTTTGGCAGTCTGCAAAGAGATCTTTGGTGTTGATCGTRGCAACAGGAATGTTATTTATCCTTATGCAGCCACCAGTACCCATTTCATGGACCTATCACTCTGATGTAATCAGRGCTGCTCGTCAATCTTCTGATGACATCTCCATATATGGCTTCATGGCATCAAAACCTACATGGCCCTCATGGTTGCTTATTGCAGCAATCTTGCTTACTCTTGCAGCCATTACCTCCATCATTCCCATCAAATACATTGTTGAGTTAAGGACATTATACTCCATTGCTATTGGAGTTGCTCTTGGAGTATATATTTCTGCAGAGTATTTCTTGCAGACAGTAGTCCTGCATTTCCTAATTGTGGTTACCATGGTCTGCACCTCAGTGTTCGTGGTCTTCACCCATTTCCCATCTGCCTCTAGCACAAAGCTTTTGCCATGGGTATTTGCACTGCTTGTTGCTCTCTTCCCTGTGACATATCTGTTAGAGGGTCAGGTGAGAAACAATAAAAGCATGCTTGGATATGAAGGAATTGGAGAATTGGGAGAGGAAGACAGCAAACTAGCTACATTGCTGGCTGTTGAGGGGGCAAGGACATCTTTGCTTGGTCTTTATGCTGCAATCTTCATGCTTATTGCACTTGAGATAAAGTTTGAGTTGGCTTCACTTTTAGGAGCAAAGTTCACAGAAAGGGGTGCACTTAGACACAGTCAGTCTGGTCAAAGTAGCTCTGCTGTTGTGCCTCCAAGGTTAAGATTCATGCAGCAGCGCAGAGCCTCTGCTGTGCCAACTTTTACAATTAAGAGGATTGCTGCCGAGGGGGCATGGATGCCTGCAGTCGGTAATGTTGCCACCATAATGTGCTTTGCGATATGCCTCATTTTGAATGTCAATCTCAGAGGTGGCTCAAACCGTGCTATATTTTTCTTGGCACCAATCTTGCTGCTGCTTAACCAGGACTCTGATTTTGTTGCTGGTTTTGGGGACAAGCAAAGGTACTTCCCAGTTACAGTGGTCATCTCAGCCTACTTAGTCCTGACGGCATTGTACAGCATATGGGAAGATGTGTGGCATGGTAATACAGGATGGGGCTTAGAAATTGGGGGAGCAGATTGGTTCTTTGCTGTCAAGAATCTGGCACTTCTCATTCTCACKTTCCCAAGCCATATCCTCTTTAATCGGTTTGTTTGGAGCTATACAAAACAGACCGACTCAACTCCACTGCTTACTATACCCCTTAATCTGCCTTCCATCATAATAACAGACATCATGAAGATTAAGATACTAGGGCTTCTCGGAATTATATACTCCTTGGCGCAGTATCTAATTTCCAGACAACAATATATGTCAGGCTTGAAGTACATTTAGACAGAAAGGAATACACTGTACAATAGTTTGAGCAATTTTCAGTAGTGGTATGAAAATTTTCCTGATGGCTCTTTATTTCCTTAGTGTCAACTAGTTATGCAAAGCTTGGACATGTTTGATAATGATTGGAAGATGCTAGTGAAACAATGCAAATGTTATAGAGAGCAGTGCTGAAACTTTGGAATGCTAATAGGCGATTAGAAGGGGTTTCAAAGCCACTCATTCTTACACTTATGATTCAAAGACTGCAGGGCAGCTGTTTCTTTTCTTTTTCTGGATACAGTTACAAGTGATTCTGTGTAGTCTTGGCAGCTCAAGGATGAGCAYRTACTTGCTGGAGCTTCGAAGCACATACATGCAAGKGGTGCTCCATGCAATGCAATTTGAGAGATAATGAGTAGAGATGGCACAGTGACTGGGAAATTGTAGACGAATTGCTAATGCTCTTTATGTACTTTTTTGTAACCAAAGTTTRGAATTGCTAATGAAAGCAGAAAGGTTAGATGTAATTTGTCTTGAATCTTAGGAGGTGACAAAATGCATATGGAATTTGTTTTGACYAAGGGTGCTGTCTGTGGAAATTAGATGCAATTGAATCCAAAGTTTAAAATATAATAACTCCCAAAACCAAAGAGTGAGGCTGGATAAATATCCCAAGGTAAAAATGGTTGTCTCTCGGGCCCCAGCAGAAAAGGAACGTAAACAGRTACACGTCTCCTGGACGCAACGCGGAAACTGATATACCTGGAAAGAGCGRAGGAATTGTAAACACAGAGAACTGAAAGGATAGAAAACTAGTTTAACGATGGCTTGCSGGAAAAAGTCGAGAAGCAGTAGTGCGCCGGTCCTCAGTTCATTCTTAGTAATATGGATTTTGTTGCGCTCGCTCTTGCTGGAGCCTTCGTCCGCAGAGCCTACTCCYACTCCCACTCCCTGGCCTCACCAATTCCACTCCATCCTCTTCGCCAATTATAGTGGATCCCTCAGCCTAATCGACCTCTGGTACGATTGGCCCAACGGTCGCAACTTCAACATTATTCAGAACCAACTTGGCAAGCTTCTCTACGACCTCGAGTGGAATAATGGCACCTCCTTCTTCTACACCTTGGACTCCAACCAGGAGTGCCGTTCCGCTCAGCTGGAGGTTGGGATTCTCCGCCCCGATTGGCTCGATGGCGCTACCTATCTGGGCCAACGCTACGTTGATGGATTCCTTTGCAATGTCTGGGAGAAGGTCGACTTCATTTGGTACTACGAGGACGTTGCCACCAGAAGACCCGTTCACTGGGTCTTCTACACGGGTAAATTATTCATTTTTTATTGTATCGCTWGTTTTGCTACCCACCCCTTRCTGCTATAAATCATGATCCGATACTACATTTAGTTAGTAATTTTGTTTTCCTCATTTTGATATGCAAGCTGATGCTTTTCTTTCAAATGATTTGGTTTCATGATCTTCTAATTCTGTATGCAGAGTTTCTGGCCCAATAAAAGCCGAAATCAACTTAGTGTTTGAAAACAAGTCCTATGTCTTGCAAACCTTATATGAAGCCAAAGTTTGTCTTAGCTTGTACATAGTGTAATACGAATATATAACACATTAATTTGACCTTTGGTGGCCATTGTTGAAGTGGTTCAAGCCAACCAACTAYGCTATCTCCTCACTCCRAGGAAAGTTRCCCAATTGGTTCAACCGTTATGGATTAATTCCCGARGAGTCTCATCTCATTACTAGTTTACACTGATAGCTTAGGTGTAAATAAGGTTTACTMTTAATTTTTATTTTACTATTCTTGTTAAATAGGTGTACTCCTATCATCCATGTCTTCTATCAAGAACCGTATGTTATCTAACCATTTTGCCTTGGTAAGATAAGCAACAAGCAATCTTTTTTTTGTCGAAGATAAGAAAACAAGTTCTTGTTAGATCATAAAAAAGGAATAAAAGTTTGCCTCCTGCCCATAGTCAAATGACCTTAGAATTCTGCTCAAGCTGCCGTGGTAGCAACGTGGTGCTATGGACCAACAAGGGAGCTAAGCTACCTAAAATAGAAAACAGAATCACTCAGTTCTATGACAGAATTATCTTCTAGCCAGTTTAAAGCATTCAATATATRCATATTTCTTGCCGACTTWGCTTCGTACAGCCGTCATTTGGTATAGCTTCCTGCATTAAATTCACTGCATCCCTTTTTCTCTATTGTCCTTCCCTTTCCTGATTGTTGGAATACTGTTAGTGGAAATGGAAGGAGCTAAGATGTGCAATGAAAAGTAACAGGAATAAAGAAAGATAATATTCCAACTCAAATATTGTTCCTCGGTGTTGTTGAAGTGACAAGTGATGTTCTTACTCKTGGAAATTGCATTCATACCATTTTGAATTTGCATGACTTGTATATTCTTAAAAGGACGCTACTGCTGCCTGCCGTTCTGGTTGACATTTTGGTCGCTTGTTGGCATAATGTAGTTTGGGGTGAGGAGATATCCTATTTTTTGTTGCTGATGCCCAATAAGTTCTGTTAATTTTTTCCTTTTCCGACTATTTGCAGGAAGATCCATTCATGTTATGACATTTGAAGTAGGAGCAGTGCTTGAAGATTCAGGCTGGCAGGCCCCTTCCTATTGTTTCCAAAAGAAAGATGGAAAAAGTGACACGGGACGAAATATTCTAGATGCTAATATTTGGGAACGTCGTGTAGGTGGCATGAAGGGGGACATTTGAGGGGGCTTTTGTATTTGATTTCATCTGTAAGACTTGCATTTGGTCAGAATAAACCTGGTTTTGGTTTCATCCACAATAGCAATGGTCACTCTACATAAACCCTTGTGTCTCGAGGAAATAAAATTGGTTCAGACTCGATTTAAAGTATCATATTTGCTTCTATTCCATCTATCTTACTGCATTGGCAGTATCTAGTAATGAAGCTAGACTTTAACTGGGAAAATAGCTACAGTCTCATTGTTCGCGTATTCCAAAATATATTGTGGATGTATTAGGTGAATTACTGTAGATTAGTCCTGAAATGGACGAGAAGTAAACAAAATACTTGGGCCTGTATATATGGGCAGGGTTGGGCCGTCGATGGATGGTACCCTCTCTTTTTAGGCTCTACTTGCATTAGTTTTAACTTATAGTGAAAAATTTTATTATCAGAGTTACAGAAAAGTAGGAAAAATTGGTATAAAAAATTTTAAAATTTGTTATAGGGATTTTTTTTATTTTAAATGTTATTTTGAATGAAATTTTGAATTACAAAATTAAATACAAAAAAGATTTTCTTTCTTGAGTAATCTAAGCAGATGACCTTCTAAGTTATTGAAGTGCTTTTTGATTCGGAGAAGTAAAGATGTAAAAGTGCCATCGGAGTCGACTCTTCTTGTTTTGGTTTAAGAGTAACCAAAGTAGTTGCTCAGGGAAGAGCCATTGAGCCATTGCTCAARAAGGACTGGATGCAAGAARCTCGGGATGCTGAGCTGCCTACATCACTCTCCCACTTCCGCCCATCTCCCAGCACTATTCTCTTGTTTGCGTAATTTCCAATTTTCTYCCCCCMCTCCTCCTCTCCGTTGCATCGTTTCTGCAACCTAACTCCATTAAYTCTCATCTCACCTTTTCTGCCAAAGTCTCTCACAGACCCACAATCTTTCTAGACTTGGAATTGCATTCTCCAGCTCCGATCCTCTCGCCATCTTATTTTGTGGTTTGCACTTTCTTTTTCTTACAATTTTCATTTCAGCTCTACTTTTCTTTATCCAATTTCATTCTGTTCCTTCTCTTTTGGGCGTCTCAGATTATACTACTATTTATTTATCTGCTTGTCTTTTAGCAAAATCAGAGCATGTTCTGGAGTATTCCCATTTGTACTAGCCTTGATTTATAGACTGAAGTGGAATAGGCCTCATGCATTGCCTATAATAATATGTGGTATCTTTTACTTCTTGTTGCTTCAGTATTTAACCCGGACTTGGTTAAAGATGGGTGCTTTTTGCTGCTGTCCTTTTGGCTATGAGTTGGAAGATTACCCATGTTATTCAGTTTACAGGAACTGCAATTCCTTGAGATTACTTTTACACCAATGTTTTAGCTGGGTGAGCACTACCTCCTCTGTAATCCTATACCTTTGATGTTTGCTCCGTTAATCCGTCCGCTGATCAAGTTTTATTTCGCCTCTCTGCTTTATAACTTCTGGCATGTTTGTTTCATTTTCTGATTTCTGTGTGCTTGATGCAACAATTGCATCGAAGTTCAAAAGAAAAAAAGCTTAAGAGTTTACATATATTTGTCAACGGYAGTTAAAATAGGCTTCTCTCCGGGGGTTCTGTGCACCGCAGGTATAGTAAGTTAATTCAAATCATGACCATTTCATTTCTATGATTTCTTGCTCTCCCCAACTTGCAAGACATGGTGGAAGAGAAAGTATGAGGTAAACTGGTAAAGCTTCTAAATAATACTTCTCACTGGTCAACCTTAAGCTGCCAAGTAAATATGTGCAATTGAACGCTTAGTTCCGTATAGACACAATATTCTTGCTTTCCATTTTCAGAAGAGATGCGAAGCTGTGCTATCTTTTCGCCTGACTTTTTTGCCATTAATGGAAGAATGTGGAACCTAACTGCTGATAAGCTATTACGTTACGATTCTTCCTATGAGGGTTCTGAATTGTTACAATGCATACTGTCATAATCCATACAGGGGACTCCTTCAACTTCATGGGCAATGGGCACTCCATTGGCAGAGAGTTCCATGAACGGGGAGCACCCTTTTGTCTCCAGACCATTGCCTTTTGATGCTGATCAGAGATGCTCACGGTCACAACGACATGGCCTGGTTTCTCGGCGTGAAAAATCGATGACCCACTTTCAAGAAGACTCATTGCCACTAGTGAGAAATATCAGTAGTTCAAATGTTGAACCGCTAGGCTCGGGGAAGATGCCGAGTGGAATTGAGTCACTAGAAGATGATAAGCATGGTGATGCAGAATCTTCTGGAGATCGTCTGTCACTAAAAGTATCTCCTGGGGTACTCTATGTGCAAGCATCTTCTGAAGAAGAAGATGTCTGTCCTACATGTTTAGAAGGTATATTTATATAGTCTGGCCACTGCTTGAGTAGTTTCTCAAAGTGTCTTCTATGATTTTGATCTTAAAGGACACTTTTGCAAGAGAGCTGGTTTCTTTGTAAATTTACTAGTTATTGATTAATTTTGTGGCAGAATATACGAAAGAGAACCCTAAAATTACAACACATTGTTCCCATCATTTTCACCTTGGTTGTATTTATGAATGGATGGAAAGAAGTGACAGCTGTCCGGTCTGTGGGAAGGTATGTCATAAGTATATGCTTTTGAGTGCTGCACTTTGGATAGGTAGTGTTTTGGTGCTTTTCAACTCTTTTCCCCCGCCCATTCCCTCTTTTCGACAGTTAAAGGAGTAAATTTATGTGATTAATTATCTAAAAAATAGCTTCACTGCCCCACTACAACTCAGTGCGTGAAGGATATGATTCTCCATTAGGTATTGTATTCATAGAAGATTGGTACCATTTTATTAATCAAGATTATTGACCAAATTCATGTTGTATTGCATTTATAAATATGAGTGTGCTTTACATTTTTGTATATGATTATATTTATATGACTTTAGTTTACCTCTGCCTTCCATTGTTTTACTTATGAGAAGTTGAAATTTTCTTATATCTTATTTGTAAGATCGTTATATTAGATATAGGATGCTTTAGTAATTACGAGGATCTCTCACGTGTATTTCCTCTAAATTTTGATTTCCAAGGAGATGGAGTTTTGTGAAAGCCCATGAATTCACCTGGAGATGCCCTCTATCATAGAGCAGACATATAGAGCGGCTACATGTATTTGTAAATAAAGGTCGTCTCGGCAAAAACAGGATAAATGAACAATATACCACTGTCAATGTAGCTTTATATAGCTTTCTAGTTATTCCTAGAGCAAGAAATTGTTTGCCAATAAGTTTGGCATGATTTTGGCAAATAATGTCCTTCACTGGCCATTTGCTGTTAACTCAGCCTGGCTTATGTGTAATTCCATATATACATGTTACTAACATCTGAATGATTTAACTCCTTTATCTTTTATGCACAAATATCATATTTTCTTTAGTGGAGTGAGTGTTAAATCCATGTACATGGGTTATCTGAGGACAGCCTGCCTACCTAGGTTACTCGGTCTGTTTTTGGATTCCATGTTTATCTGCAGATACAAGGTATGTCTTTTAAGTTGCAATGGATATTGTTTGTTAAGTCTGCTGTGGCACTAGTAGAACCATAATAAAAGTTAGAACTATAGCTATCTTTTGTTAGAACCATAATTTTGAAGCTGATGGTTGGGACTATAGCTATGTATTGTTAGAACTTAATTATGCCGCTTAGCAGTTGACAGAGCAGGTTGCCAGTGAGACTCCAGAGCTTGAAAAGTTTAAATATCAAGTTTTGCATATTGCTGAATTGCAAGTTTAGGTTATTGCAGAAATCCATTTTAGGTGAGAAGGTGGAATGAAAGATGAAACATTTCATGGCGGTGACTTACTATCTGAGAAATTGGAATTTGTTTCACATTTTGCAATGAGACAGGAAGTAGGAAGAGAGTTCATATTCTTCCTTCTTCATTTTCTTTCTGTGGAGGTAGGAAGAGAGTTCATCCTATTTACTATATGCTACTTGATTGTAAATCTACTAGTCCTAGTGATTGTTCCTTTACTTCAGTCCCGTCCTTCTTCCTGTACTTGTACCGCTTTGCGGCATACAGAAAAGCTACAAAATTGATCACGCTCAGAACCGTAAGAAGCCAGTAGAAGTAATCAAACCTCCCTGTGTTTATGTTCTGGGAAAGCCATGACTGCCGTCTGTTCTCTGCATTCCCTGTAACAGACTTTACAATGCTGTTCAGTATGGAGGCTGCAAAGCAACCTAATCCCCCAGCAACTGCAGCATAAGCTGAGCCTATGCTTCTCATGGCATCGGGAGCTTCTTCGTACAGGAATTCTAGAAGTCCGACTATGCAAAACACTTCAGCAATCCCAATCAAGCAGTACTGAATCAACAACCAATATGCACTTAGATTGGGCATGGGAGTTAGAAAGCTGGCCACATATCCTTGTTCTATGGCATAATGTCTCCTGTACCTCTCAAAAACCCCAGCCCAGGCCACGGACAATATTGAAACTGCCAAACCAATACCCACTCTTTGAAGCTGAGAAGCACCATGGGGATGACCAGTGATGCGCCTTGATAGTGGGACGAAAATGGAGTAATAAAGAGAGAGTATAAAAAATATGCTGAGGCCAGGAAAGACCGGCATACAGGTCACGGGGAGCTTCAAGCGACCCATATGAGTGTTCAACGTATATGCTTGCTGTACTGATAGAGTCAGAAATTCTGTTAGGATCAAGTTGAGCAATATGGTAGAAGCTGGAATTGGAATAAGCTTTAGAAGAATTTTAACTTCTTCCACTTGGGTCACAGTGCAAAGCCGCCAAGGACTTGGATTGGCACCATCTTCTTTCAGTTGCAGAGCTGCTTTGTCCAAACATCTGCATGGCCAAACTGTTACGGTTAGTCCATCCATCTTGCTATGAAAACCATTAGAACTGTTTCGTTCTTTAAGATATTGCTATTATGCCGTATACGATAGATAAGAAACAAGCTAAACCAATAGATCAAAGAAGAAGAGATTTTTAGTTTTACCTGAAATCATCAGTATGATCTATCTTGCCGCTTCCTTTTATTGCAGATCTTTTCCCAGGAAGTTCATACAGTCCTACAAATTCACCACTATCGAAAGAAGCCCTTTTCTTGCGAAATGCTGCCACGAGAACTTGTGCAACACGTGTTAGAGGACTTCCTCCAGGCAGCCGGTGCCTATATAAGGGAGTACCAAGAAAGAATACCACGTTTGACATGCCCATCGCTATGGCAAGTGAACCGAAAGCAGATCCCCATCCATGCTTCATTTGAATGTAGACGACTGCAGTAAAGGCCACAATTGCTCCCACTGTGACGGAGAGGTAAAAGAAGTTGAAAAACCTATCCAGGTGCGATTGGTAGTCTCTACTTCTTTCGTCAAACTGATCAGCCCCAAACGAGGACACGCAGGGCCTTATGCCTGCGGCTCCAAATCCTGTCACATATAGGACTGTGTAGAGATAGAGCATCTGCCATGGTTTTGCAGATTCACAATTACCCAGAAGCAGAGCAATCTGGTCACACTGATCTTGATTAGGCACAAAAATGTTCATTGTTGCACACAGGGTTATACCTGTTAAACCCTACAGAAGAGAAAATAAGAAAGAAAGGTGTCTTCTCAATTTGGTACAGTTAATTGTAAGGTAAAACTGAACCAAWACTGGTTAGTAATTAACCTACACCAGGAACCCGGTAATGCTACCGTGATCTGAGGAACTATTAATAACTGGTAAACTCTAACGTGGCAGAGAAAAATATTTTGAAACTCGTTACCGCAAGATAGATTGTCGTGAAGATAGCTATGGTCCAGTATCTTCCAAGATAAGCATCGGCCAGAAAACCACCAAGCACAGAGGAGGCCTGCGATATTCCCAGGAAGTTATTTACTGCATTAGCTGAACTGGAGAATGGTCGATGCATGACGTAGAACATGAATGCCACCATATTAACRGAGAGCCCAAAGTAAGCCATTCTCTCTGCCATTTCATTCCCTGGCCAAAACCAACAGTATCACAGTCACAAACTGCACACGGAAGGAAAGGATTGCACGAAGAAAAAGCATGGCAATATGCGATATATAGTGCAAGACGTCTGAGATTTCTCGTTTTGGCATGAATTACAACAGTACAGGATAAACCGAAATGGAAGTACCAAATATGAAGAAGGCGGCCATCCATCCACCAGTCTTGGGCAAATTAGAAATAGGCTTTCCATGGATGTTAACTGGTGTAGCCCCTCCAATGTAACCACCWCCGAAAGCGGTTCTCCTGTCATCGGATTCAATGAAATAGTTCCCTAGTTTTTTCCTTCGTTGAGGATCAGAGATGGAGTTCTCCTCCAAATTYGGCGGTGGCACAGGTAAAACTTCAGGTGACTGGATTTCTCCGGCACCCATCCTCAAGTCCCAGTCCCCAAGTCCTACCAGCCACAGTATTACTTATCTAGGAGGGGAAGATTTCACCAGAAAGTGTTATTAATTGCAGCCAAAGTTGGTAGAATTTTGTGTTCAACGTTCAGAAAMCAAGAAATGGTAGCATGTATTAATACCGCCAGTACTAGTGGTTGGAACAGCTCGGACTTTTTTAGGTCTTTGTCGAATTAGTGGTAACGTTTAGTCAGTCCTTTCACTTTGCATCTGGCACAGTAACAGGCCGAGAKTAGAATATGTATCATCAGCTATGATCTCATAATAAGATAGAAGAAAGAAAAGTTACATATACCTCTGAGCAGGGCAGGGACGTACAGAAAACCAGGGAGGACACGATTGAAATCGCTCAACAACTCGTACTTGAAAAGAAGAAGGCGAGAATGTCAATGATTATGGAGAGAAGGTGTACGTGAAAAATCAACGACGGAGGACATAAGAAGAAGAGAGTGAGATGTCATTTTTAATTATAGTGGAGTAAATGAAACGCGGCATCGTCATCACGGTGGTAGGGATCATCAGAAGAGGAGGAGCAAAGTCGAGTAACATAAAAGCAGCAATAAAGATAGATCCAACCAACACATGAASATGACAAAGAAAACCATGCATAGTAGAAGAAAATACTATGCACCATTAAATGCATTACCTGTAGAGGAGGTGGTAGTTGAGCTCACATCAAATGCCATTCCAAATTAGTCCACCYGGACTCTTCTCCTCCTTCGTTCCCTAGGCCTGTAAATGATCCGTGAAGGGCCCCTCAGAACCCCTTCCGGCCTTTCCCAAAGGCGTCTTCAATCAAGAACGTTGTCTGTACATTATGTGGGATGATCTTGAAAATATACCCATGACAGACGATAAACTGAGTATGGGATATCTTTTTCATTTGCAGCTTCATACACATTCGGTTGTATCAGAACACTATATATATTCAATTAACTGTTTTACCAAAGTTGCAGGAAAAGAGAAACAGAAATATTAAGTAGCCATTCTAGTTTAGTTCATCATACGAGTATTTGTTTTGGACATTGTGAAATGTTGGGTTTTGATATGATTACATGCATTCTGCATAGCTTATAGAGTAGCTTATGATTTGAAGTCGAAAGAGACAGACGATGAGATCAGCTTGTACCCATATTTCATACCCAGGTGGCTGAAATTCTGGGCCGCTGACGAAATGCTGAATCATCCTYTGTCTGGACTTGGCAAAGTCTCAAGATCGGATTAATTAACAATGGGCCGGCCCAAATAATTGTAAATATKGGGCTGTGTACTTGTTGGGCTAAATCGCTTGGCAATCATTTATTTTGTCGCGTAGCTGTTGAACTTGTCTGCTTGGGGAGGTTTAAAGAATAAAGAAAAGGAGATCTTACTTCGGGTCTCGTGTRCTGTACCTTAAATTAATAAACATACTAATGTTGGTATGCATGATCTTCCTCAATTGCTTTGGGTCATGTACGGTGAAGCAAAGGATATGCAACCGCCAATCTCTCCACTACCAGTGAAGGAAGATCAAACAGAGTTAGCCCACGGTCGTCCMCGRCAACAGGTCTTGTGACTCATACTTTTTCTGATTTATTCTTAGTATGTTGGCAAAGGGAATACTCGGTCGCCTGGATGCAGYAACTACTGGGACGAAATGTATACTTGCAAAATACACTCATCTCACCATCTCTCTCTCATTGTTTATTTTACTATAAAAAAATAAATTAAAAGAGTTTCAAATTAGATCTTTCTAACTATATAAATATAATCTAAGCTGAATTCAGAAAAAGCTAATTGGGAACTTACCAARCCTAGATGGAGACTGTAGTAAAGTCCCGAGAGGAAGAATGGGYAGCCACAAGAACTGGAATGGAGATGAATCGTTGATGGTGAAACTGGCAACTTGTCATTATTCCATAATTAATAGGTTTCAGGGAGTCACGTTAATAAAACCACTTACTCAYAGCTTAMGGCCCACCGTTTTTACCAGAAAGTCCAGTCCAGATCCATATTCTATCTGAGTCCTCCTATCTGGCTCCAAGTCTACTTTCTCCCTTACTGCTCGTAGGAGTGCCGTAGATAGCTTGGTGCTTAGCCTTAATCACCTTAAATAGTAAGAATGMTATCCTTTAACACTACCGCTACTACTATGATGTCTCCGCTCTGACTCTCTCCCGATCTCCTTTGCCATCAGCACTCACAAGGTACACTAGCAATCCTCAGCTACCTTCTTTTTTTGCCTTTTCTGTGGTTCTTGTGGGTTCAATCCGAAATCTTTAAATTTTCTTTTACAATTGTGGTCCATGTCGGACTCATTCCATCTCTTCTCTTTTCTTTCCTCCAGCTTTCTAACAGTTTCTTGTTTCTGTTGCCAACAGTTGCGATCTTGCAGTTGGCATTCACAATGGAGCTGATGAATGACAGCAACAAATTTCTCAATGTGGGTCTCCTGCTGCTGGCCACGCTGGTCGTCTCTAAAATCATCTCAGCATTGATAATGCCCGGATCCAAAAAAAGCCTCCCGCCGGTGGTCAAGGGCCTGCCGCTCGTTGGGGGATTGGTCAGATTCTTGAAAGGCCCCGTCGTCATGCTCAGAGAGGAGTACCCAAAACTTGGGAGTGTCTTTACGCTCAATCTGCTTAACAAGAAAATCACATTCTTCATAGGCCCGGAGGTTTCCGCTCATTTCTTTAAGGCTCCTGAATCCGATCTCAGCCAGCAGGAGGTTTACCAGTTCAACGTCCCCACATTTGGCCCGGGCGTTGTCTTCGATGTCGACTACTCTGTAAGGCAAGAGCAATTCAGGTTCTTCACCGAGGCACTGAGGGTTACCAAATTGAAGTCTTACGTCGATCAGATGGTTTTGGAGGCAGAGGTATTTATTGCTTTTTATTCTTTTTCTTGCGGTTAATTGGGATTGAATCTTGCTGATTTTTTAGTAATTGGAAGTCCTTGAAAGCATGGATCTTTTATGTTCTTTGAACAGTCGCGAGTAGTAGTAGCAGCTTCTTAGGTTTGGTATTCTTAGCCTGCTTCCGCTCACTCCTTTTATTCATTTCAGTATTAATGCRTCTCTTGGTAGGTGTAGCCTCATTATTACAGATAGTTCTGATTTGACCAGATGCTTCCAAGTCAAACAACGGCCCATTCTTCCCATAATTTCTCTAATTCTCAATTRCCAATATGCATATGCATGCTGCTGCCTGGTTTTTTWAGAAMTCTTTATGAACATATTGTTCCTTTTGCTCTCCTAAGATTCTTCTATTGTTCTGGGACAAGGCAAGAGTGTTTTATGGGGGTGATGTAAGCTAAGATCTCAGTTTTACAAGTAGAAAACTATGGAATACTTTGAGTTTCCAACTGCAGATTAATATTGGCCATTGAGGGACTATTTTTACTCTTAAGCATAKAAAGGACTGAAATCTTCAACTGCGTATTTTTAAGTGATTAGATGCAACCGTGCTCTATGTTCTATTTTATATGTTCAGCCTTCTATAATGCTTGTCTTCCCTCTTCATTTGGTTAAACATTAGTTGATATAAATCTTTTAATCTCTTTAATCAGTTTTACTCCATAAATACAAGTTTCACGTGCATAGTTTCAAGTTAGCCTTTGTTCTCATTTTACYAGACCAGCCTAACAAAACAAAACGATCCCTAGATAGAGCCCTCAACCTTTCCTTGAGTGGATATTATGGTACTCGACTTTGATCTCCTATTGATGTAAGAATGCATATTGAAGCTTCATTTTCTAACAGATGTATGTCTATGACCTTAAATTTTCTTTTATCTTATTTAAGAGTATCATTTTCATGAGCGAGGACATGAAAATTAGTTTGGTAAGGAACCCTTCTACATTTTGTTGAATAAATCAATTGCATTGAACAAATTGAGCGCACACACGACTAAGAGCAACTTTTGTCATTGCTATGTTTCTTGTACTAGAGAATATAGAAATATAGCTTTTAAAACATTTTCCTTTTTTCTTCTTTAAAGTTCCTTTCTTAATTATTGTGATCTGATCTTATTTTGTCAAATCTCACAGCAAACTSTCCAGGTTCATTTAGTTACTTCACGAGTACTGTCTTAATCCTTATTACAGTTTCTGTTCATATGTTCTGAAATAGTTCCTAGGTTGATTCATCATAGACTTTGGAATTGTTTGTTAAATTATTGATTTTACATTTCAGATGAARTTCCTGTTCATTTATCTTTTCTGCCTGATCTATGTTCTGAAATAGTTCCTAGGTTGATTCATCATAGACTTTGGAATTGTTTGTTAAATTATTGATTTTACATTTCAGATGATATTCCTGTTCATTTATCTTTTCTGCCTGATCTGTGAAGGACTATTTCTCAAAATGGGGGGACAGCGGAGAAGTGGACTTAAAATATGAACTGGAACGTTTAATTATATTGACTGCAAGTAGATGCCTTTTGGGTGAAGAGGTCCGCAACAAGCTCTTTGATGATGTCTCTGCTCTCTTTCATGACCTTGACAATGGTATGCTCCCAATCAGCGTGATATTTCCATATCTTCCCATACCAGCCCATCGCCGTCGTGATAAGGCCCGCAAGAAGCTTGCTGAGATTTTTGCAAACATCATAGCTTCCCGAAGACAAAGTGGCAAGGCAGAGAATGATATGTTACAATGTTTCATGGACTCCAGATACAAAGATGGACGGCAAACAACTGAGTCTGAGGTTACTGGTCTGCTCATTGCTGCCCTTTTTGCTGGCCAGCATACCAGTTCCATCACCTCTACTTGGACTGGGGCTTACCTCCTCTGCAATAACAAATATATGTCACAGGTCTTAGATGAGCAGAAGAATTTGATGAGAAAGCACGGGGATAAGGTTGACCACGATATCTTGTCTGAGATGGAAGTTCTTTACCGATGCATAAAAGAAGCACTGAGACTTCACCCCCCTCTGATAATGCTCCTGCGTAGCTCACATAGTGACTTCAGCGTGACYACCAGGGACGGAAAAGAATATGACATTCCCAAGGGCCACATAGTCGCCACATCGCCTGCTTTTGCCAACCGGCTACCACACATTTACAAGGATCCCGACACTTATGACCCTGATAGATTTGCTCCTGGAAGAGATGAAGACAAGGTGGCAGGAGCATTCTCATATATATCTTTCGGTGGAGGCAGGCATGGGTGTCTGGGAGAGCCATTTGCATATTTACAAATAAAAGCTATATGGAGCCATTTACTGCGGAACTTTGAATTCGAGATGATCTCACCTTTTCCAGAGATTGATTGGAACGCCATGGTTGTGGGTGTCAAAGGAAAAGTCACGGTCCGTTACAAGCGCCGACAGCTTGCAATTGTGTAGGAATAGATCTTTGTACCTGAGGCATGATTACCTGTTGCTTAGGTTCCAGTCTTAGGTTAGATCCATCCATTTCGTAACTTATTGCATTCCATCTGCTCTGCCTCTAGATTTTTGCCTGTTTTAAGGAAAATACTGTTTTCAGTTTGTCATGGTTTGAATGCAGCTTTCAACTGATCTCTCTCTTTATGATACCTACAAACTTGATAATTACACTTGGTGCGCTTATATACGAGTGTTTTATAGATGTTTACTCAAAATGATCTATGACAATTCAGTTCTCAATCATTGTTTCTTAGAGCAACTATTGAAATGGTCTTTTGACTCTTGGTGAAACAACTCTTCTTGGCTTTGTTTCAGTGCCATGGCAAGCATCCATGGTTTTAACTAGATGAACCTTCTAGTCGATCACAATCCCCATGCTCATATCAGATTATRCAGATATGGAATGTAAAGAAAAATRTCAGTACTAATTCTCATGAACAGCTCAAATATGGGAAATATTTGATGTAAATGACAYTTCATTAGTTGTAGGRGTTAACAAGTGCTCATTCTTGGCCAGAGGACTCTGGGAAAGTAKGAGCCTRCTGTTCTGGGGGACTCTTTAAGAGTTATACTCGTCTACACGAAAGTATTATTCTTGGCAAGGTCTTGCTACTGAATGTTATTTAAACTTCCAAAGCCAAAAGGCAAAGAGGATCGAGGAAAGAAGGAATCTGCAAAAACTTTTGKTGAGATCCCTCGGGATGCATAATCAAGGTCCCCAAAATATATAGCAATTCATTGGCATATTCAAACTGTCCCCGGCGAATTCTAGCTTAGGAGACCCTTTCTTTTGTCTTCGAGATGTAATACAAACAAATGATCACAAGGTTCCAGAGGATTTAAATCGAAAACTAACTCAAAAATGCCAATCAACTCTCTATCTTCTATGTTTTTACAGAATTACACAAATGTACTACATTGTACAGCTAGAATCTTTGCATTTCCAAGTACAAGAAGAGAAACAGAATTGAATTACTGAAAATACATCAAATATATATGTTTGGCATTCAAGAAACCGACAAATGTTTCACTTGGATATAGAAGGCCTCAATTTGGAATGATTTTCAGGAGCTCAATGTCAAACAAGAGAGTTTTATCTATCAATCCCTGGTTTCTCAACACAAAGTCCAGCGCTCTCTGACCCTGTACACAGATTAAAATAAGACAAATATTAATCATGGAAGGCAATCATCCGAATGACTCCCTCTAAACTACTATACAGCTTACCGAAAATGTTGTTGGCCTGGGACCCTTCTTGTTGAAATCATTATCAGGATATCCCAGTTCTGGAGGAACAATAATCCTGCAATATTGCAAGAGGAAAGTCATACTCAATAGAARAATATCTTAGATATGCACAAACAAGCYATSCTGGTTTGAACTCTAGAGACGGTAACCTATTGATGGACTTATGTTCATTGGCATARAAGTCAGTAATGTAGAGAGGTATTGCTCCATTAAACATGGGAGGCAGCGCATGCTTATCGCACGGGTTATGGGCTGCACTTTTCTAACTGTTTTATCCAGCAATAAGCTTGCTAATAGAGAAGTCAATAAGCTTGCTAATAGTATCTCTTATAAATTTAAATCATCTAGCGAATCATGACTTTGTATTTTCAGATGAACCTTCCATGAATATCCCATTTCCCATGAATCAGATATTARGTCATCTAGCGAATCATGACTTTGTATTTTCAGATGAACCTTCCATGAATATCCCATTTCCCATGAATCAGATATTAAGTCATTATGAACAAGAAGTTGTCCACAAAAATAAGATGACCTGCATCTGTTATAAACTAATCACTACCACACCATCATAGCAGGACGGGAGAAAATAATGCATCAAAAGATAGTCCTCCAAGGTGTACAAATATTACGGAGTAGGAAAAATATCCGTAAGTTCATTTTACATTAATCTACGATAGCCAAACTTGGTAAGTACTGTCAATTTTGGTGAGAGATCCAATACCACATTTCACTTATCATAAGCGTATCAGTCAAGACTGCTATGATCCAGTATCTTGCTATTTCTGTCTTAACAGAGCTACCATCTATAAAGAATTGTTGGTCATTCTGTATTCTGAAGCTACTTACAACAATGGTGACGGAACATGACTCTTAAGTGAGAAGATAAAGGCATCTTACTACAGTTAGGAGTACTTATACCTTCTGATACCACCAAGAGCCATGCCGGAAATGGCTTCCTCAAATGCAGGTATGACCTGAACATGTCCACAAACCAGTAGCAACATCATGAGACCTCCGTGAAGATTGAAATTCATGTGCCTATGATAAACGATTGCACCTTAAAACTAGTTTGACAGAATAAAAAATGTTTTTTTTTTATCCCTGTGCCTCAGCTGAAGTCACACAGGAAATGAACAGAAGAATGATCATCTGATACTACAAACCACGACAAAAATAAACTGATGAAACTTGAAAAGCCTATCCTTAAAAAAAAGAAGAAAGTACATCCTTAATACTTTCTTTTATTTTGCCTTTGCAGTCACAAGTATGTTATMGTTTCAGACCGGCAAAAAACTCCTTACCTCTTGAGATCCAACTCTGAATTTGTAGAAGTCCTTATCATCCCCCTGTACGTTAATAGAGCAGCAACAAATGTATCATTTCCCGAACAACATCTAGTCTTGTCTACAAGATGAGGTCTATCTTATACCTCGAATGAGCCACCCTTTGACTTGTTACGAGCTTCAAATATGCGGCCATAATATCCAATTGTATAACCATCCCAATCAACCTAAAAGATAACATCCAGTTAAATTTAATATAAAGGTATCAAGAAATAGAATGAGCAACTGCACACAATCTAGATAGGTCCATATCTTGTGCCTCAGATGATATGTCCCTGATCTCCTTTCAGAATAGATGCACTGAAACCACAAAAAWGGAAATYAAAAGCAGAGAGAATCATTAGCTTACCACAACTGTCTCTCCCACCTTCGGTGTTGGCCCATTTCCAACTTGCAAATCCTGCATTCTTTGTCAGTCATAAGTCAAACATCAAGGGGTGCATGTAGATACAGAAGAAAGTTCCGTGATGGATTACCTTATATTGAAGACCGGAGCTTGTTTCAGTGTAGTCAGGAAACCGCATCTGTGTCTTGCCGTAATCCTTTCCCCTCAATGCTGGCACTGTATGCTCAAAGAATGAGCTGATAATTAGTCTTCAGAGCTACAAGATGCTGCACAGATCAATAAGCTAATTATGCGAAGAACCAAAAATCCTGAMTACTCTACAACAGGAAGAA
Organism: Rhazya stricta; assembly: GCA_001752375.1. NCBI lineage: Eukaryota > Viridiplantae > Streptophyta > Magnoliopsida > Gentianales > Apocynaceae > Rhazya > Rhazya stricta. The sequence continues at coordinate 115,174 of MEJB01000051.1, forward strand.
AAAGAAAACATATAACACAGACTTTTGCAATTGGACTTGTTCCATATCATGGTCAATCGGTCGCACCTTTAGCACATAAAGCCAGACACCATAAACTAGGGATGTAATTCCATTTAATTATAGTGTCAATCAAGGAAGACTGATAATTAGAAGCTAGGAACATCTTGCATCAGGTACGGACACCAGTGTTATCCTCTAGGAAACTTGGAAGGTTTGACCTTTAGACACAGTAGCAATAACCAACCAGTTTGCCTGGAGAACAAATAGCTAAAATATCTTTGCAATAGCATCATCTAAATCAAACCATTTGTTTAAGGGAAGGCAGAAGTCTAAAAATTACTGTCAGTGAATTGAGCAGCCATGGCAGCGCCATCCAGATATGTGGCTGCCGACAGTCCAATAGGAAAGATGACAACTTGCCGTCGATCAACTAGTGACCCATAAGCTAAGCTCTCAGGTTCGTCGTCTCCAAGTGAAGACACCGCTGTAGAGACAGAGTAGGGATCAGAATTTATTACGTCCCATTCTGCATTGTCATAGAAAATACGAAGGGAACTGGAAGATGGGCAAGCTTTTCGATTTTGCGATTAAACAAAAGGAAGGCACTTTCAGGGATTAATACATCTGCAGGAAGACAATCAACTGGAACTCCATATTCCCATTTCRATCAAGGTTTAGGAACTTAAAAMAATCAAGAACAAAAAGATTACATTACAAAAACTGCATTCCTACCACAAGAGCCTGAGACATTCTTGGCGGCTCTCGGAGGCTGTCTTAGTAAGGGTCTGGGCGTCACAATTTGCACCCTGTGCCAGCACTGAAATGTTAAGGGGCCATCTCAGTAGGAGCACATTTCAATGCAAAAGCTAGTACTGCATCGCAGACCAGACATCCACTAAAAATTAATACAATCCGTACCAACGACGATGACGAGGGAAAAGAACAAACTTTAGGAGCACGAACACAAGTTATCGGCGAGCGGCAACATTCTGAAAGAAACCCGACAGCTGAAATACACGCCATTTCATTCATTCACGGCTSCTCCCTTGGCAGGCAGAAAAAAGAGAAGGTTCTGGWTGTAGAATCCTCCGGAAGATGACGGCCTCATCCTTTGGCAGCGTCCTTGAAACGTTTTTTGACCTTTCTATACCCCACTTATCGTATGGTTCTTGGGTGTTCGAAGTAAACAAGTTTCATTTTTTTTTTTATTTGATTTCCACGACAACGTTGATAAGAATAATAATAATTTCACGGCAATAGCTTGGCTCTCCTAATGCGATKAAGTACTAGGTTTAAAGCTCGTTTGTTTAGTGTGCTTATCGGTTTGTGTTAGTCCCCTTTCAATTTTATAATGTTAAATCAAATGTTTAAGAGAACAAAAAACCTCAGCCCAGAAATGCTTATACAAGTTTGCTGGGATGAGAAAGTCAAGTTTGCCCAAGATTGTGAACCATCAAAAATTRAAGGTACTCGAGGAATCGAGCTGGATTGTGTCGGGTCCACCAAAATAATAGCTGCTAGAGACCAAATCCATGAGGGGTACAAAGCCAAGTTTAATATGTTGTTCCCCCCACTCCATTTCATTTTTCCTTTTTGTCATCCAACCAACYGACAATTCACAGGCACAAAACGCCATTTTCACTCGAATCAAAATTTATCAAAGACAATAAGAACCCCTAATTGTGCATTACACAGTCTTACAAAGCAATTATCATAACATCCTTTACATCACGGGCTGAAACCTTATCCCTTTTATTTCACTCATTGTTTCGAGTTGCTTAACGGCYCATATAGTTTACAGGCTCACTAACTTGAGAGAATTTGCCTTCTCTTGCAGACTGTCCAGCAAGCTATCGAAACTCTTCTTGAAAGACTCCACTCCTTCAAGCTCAAGTTGAGTGCCTACATAGCTCCAGTCAATACCCAACTTCTCAAGGGCACTATAGATACCTTCTGCTTCCGAAACATTTGAATCAATTGTCCTTGAGACTGTACCATGGTCARTAAACGCTTGAAGAGCTTGATCAGGCATGGTCGAGACCTATATTTAAGAAACAATATTAATCATTCAACAAACTTGGAAGTAAATAACAGTTTCCAATAAGCTCATCTAAAATGACATCCATTATCTTCACTTGGACCACAAGTGCAGGGAATGCCAAAGATACAATGTGATAAGAATAAGATAGAGATAGCATACCGTGTCAGGTCCAATAAGAGGAGTTACATATAATGTATCAGGGTAGGCTGGATTCTTGACACTGGTTGAGGCCCACAGTAGCCTCTGCTTCTTGGCACCTTTCTTCACCAGAGCCTCCCATCTCGGACCAGAGAATTTTTTCTGATAGAGCTGATAAGCCAGAGCTGCTTGAGCATTTGCAGCCTGTAAGAGAAGTTAAAAAGGAAGGGTTGATTTCAAGTTTGAATGTTATAATGCTCAGGTAAAGGGAAGACCTTCATTGACCAACTCTTCTACCTTTCCACGGAGATCAAGAGCCTCTGGAGTTCCAATTTTTTCAAGCATCTTATCAACAAGGGTGTCCACTCGACTAACAAAGAAGGAAGCAACACTCGTAACTTTAGAGAGATCACTTAACCCAGAGGCTTCAAGGCCATCAAGGTAAGCATCAATGACTGCTTCATATCTAGTGAGAGAGAATATCAGCTGTTCATCCAAAACAAAATACTGCAGTCAATCTCCAAGTGCAAATACCATTTAAATAAACTGAAATTGAAATAAAAGTACAAAAGAAGTATGTTACATTTTTCAATTGCATTTTAGTTAGCAATATACTTGGAAGATTTCACTTCCCTGCATTTTGTACTATAAAAACTTGTTGGATTCTAAAAGGAAAGTGTCATACTTTACAAAATGCCAATGACTAGTTCAAATCATTTCAAACAYATGGATATACTTTGCTTTACTTTTCCCATATAAATCCATTTCGGTTCAAGCAAAACATGACAGGAGTCACCCTTCCTACTGGATATGGTTTCACTGCAATAACAACTATCAAGTTGGAAGAATTTCTAGAATGATGCAATGGAAGTCTAAACAGATTCTTGCTTCAACAACTAGTTGAATAAGCATCAATATAAATTTGTTTCTGGACYTTGGAGTGATACAAGGACCTTGTGCAAACCAATCAACCTATCCGTATCACAATCATATCTATAGCTGCAATTATACCATCCTATGWGAAAATCCTTCATTCCCATTTAACTCAAACACATCACCGTGTATGTAATAACAGATGCAACATCAGAATGAGAAAACCGACACTTGCCCATCCTTATTGTTATGTTAAGTTTGTGCAACTTCAAGATATGAAAAGACCACTTACTGTGGCATTCACGCTTATTCCAGATGCAATCACTTCCTTGATTGAMGGGATGCATGGACCTGTAGCAGGAATTTTTATATAAACATTGGAACGGTCAACCTTTTTATGAAGCCRCTTTGCAGCTTCTATAGTCCCCTSAGTATCATCTGCAAGTCTTGGTGAAACTTCAACAGAAACATATCCATCACCCGCATCGGTTTGGTCATAAATTGCTTCAAAAAGTTTGCAAGCATCTTGAATATCTTTCACCACAAGTTCCCAGTATGCACTCTTAATGTCCATTCCAGCTTGCACAAGTTCCCTGATTATGTGTATTTTGGAAAAAATAATTATATATATACTTGAATCAAATTCAGGCACAAATTGAGGGAGCCTCTCAGGTCCTTAATATCTAAAGGGAAAAGGGGAAAAAAAAAAAAAAAAAAAAACTCCGAACTCAATGTCATCCTAGGCAACTCAAATTTCAAGTAGCTTCCATGCTTTACTAATATTGATTAACTAACCATGACCCAAGGGAAGTGTACCAATACTACCCATTTATAATTTATCAGTTTGGCTGCACTTAACAGATAACCAAAAGATACCCTTGCCAGCTTTTTTTCGTATACATGCAATACAAGGAGGATAGAAACAGAGAGTATGCTGACAAAGAGCAAAACAAGGCAGCAAAATGGCCTTCTCCAAACTTTTTTTCACATGAAAGAATAATTGAAAACAAGAGACTGARAAGTTTATAGGTACAAGACACTACAAAAGGAGGTAAAAGACAGGAAAAGGAAAAGCCAGATCACTCGTATCACCTGAACTGATCATTGTAAGCATTTGAAGTTGATATTGCCTTCTGGAAGATCTGCAACCAAAGACATCATAAATTAGGTAAAGGAAAGCTATAATGATCACAATACGGAATAACTTTTTTCCACTTAGTTCAAACAATTCTTGTTTGTCTTCTTTCTTTTTTTTGTTTTTCCCCTCCTTCTCAAGGTTGAGAATTTGTCAATGTAAGAAAAGGAAAGATGATATCCCACCGCCGGATTGCTGGTTACACCTCTCACACCACTTTCAATCAATGGAAGCAGATCTGTAACGGGACGGCACAGGTTATCATACCAAGGACTTTGACCCTGCTTCTCATAGAGATCATGAAGACTGGTCCTCTTGATATGGCTTCCGTTTCCATCAACTTGGGAGCATCTGACACTGCAGAGAAGCCCAATAAGAACTCTTTAAACACTATCGAAACTATTGTAGAGTCACAATGAGGATAAAAAATGAACCAATAAGCACTACATCTAGGAAACATTTTAGATGCTTGGTGAAAATTAGAGAGATAGTTACACAACAAAATTTTTTAACTCAATGCAGTACATTACCAGCCAGCATCCAAGAACAAACAAGTAAATAGATACCYGATCCCCATACTTCCTTCATCTTTTATTCTTCTTGACAATATAAAGCGCTTTAAAGGAGATCAATACCTCAATCACCAAGTACAAAAATCATGATACTATGTATTCTATGTGATAAAGAGCATACTCTATTCAGTGAATGTTTCAAATTAATTTCCATAGGGCAACAACTTATCTCACAAGATAATGACCKAAGGAGTAATCAAGTTAATTCAGACTGGACAAAAGAATTGTGATTCCTTAGTGAAGCAAGCTGAACCTTTCACACAATCGTCCACAATCAGGAAGCCAAATAAAGAAAGAAAAGGTCTGATCTTTCTTTTCCTCCTAGTATAGGATTAAAAAATCTGATATTCCAACGACCACAGATGTTCTCAGCAAACAAGATCAATATTCACGAGGTTCCSTAGACACCAGTTTTAGAAAAATGCTTGCCACTTCTAACAAAACAAATTTCTTTCTGCAAATCAAAAGTAGACTCTTCCTTATATGATTAGAAATCGTCCAGACGAAAACTTTGATAGAAGAAACATGCATATTTGAACAGAAAAAGGTGACGTGCACCTATTGAAAGTTGATCAAAATGTTGAAAGAAACGAAATAAGATAAACTGAGGAGAGAAATAGTAAGCATACGCTAAGGAGCCCCTGAAAGCATGTTTTCCCCGCACCGAGAGGCCCGAAGACAAAAGCCTGATGGAATCAAATGCGGCTTTAGAGGTGTCCCTCCGAAGAAACAAGCACTGGGGCTGAGAAGATCGCGGGGAACTGAAAGAGGCGGTTAAGGAGAAGAAAGRGGTGGCAGATGAGAGCTTGGAAATGGAAGCCATGGAGGCTAAGGTTTACGGGGTCTCGACGACTCAAACCAATCGGAGACGAAGGAGAGAAAGGGGGCTGGCCGCTGGCAGAACGATATGACCAAGAAATGAAGAAAGAGGTTTGTTTATGACTTWTTATTAGGGGTAAAATAAATAAATAGTAAATAATAATACACAAATTGGATTGATTATTATAGTTGCAAATGGAAGTGATTAGTAAGAGAGAGACGCTATATTATTTTAAAGGTGAAAGGCTCTTTTCAGTTGACCCAGAAGCTGCTGATGATGGCTGCAGTGGTTGGGTGGGGTGGGTGGACTTTGGAAAMATGACYATCCCACTACATTAACAGAAGGCTCAATGACTATACACTGGTGCTAAAGGATAGAGGTGCTACAGCCCACAAGTCGATGCAAACTTTGTAAACTTTTCATTCTCAATTCTTCTAAAATGGTGATATTGCTCASAGACCAGCAAGGTCGAAACCAGAAATGATGCTTCGTTGTCTTAAAAGGCAACTAGATTTTGATTATTCATTTTATCAGAATTTAGGTATGGATCATATCATTGGAATYAGCCTCTGATTGTTGTTGAAGCCCACCTACAAATGAACAAGCCTCCTTCTAGTACTATAATCATCCATCGTTCTGACCTAAAATTGATCTCAGTCCGCGTGGGCTGCGTGCGTACCTGCGACTATAATAAACCAAAAGGGTCCAGACTTTTTTATTGCAGAAAGGCTTCTTTCAGTTTTGTCTASTTGGACTTTAAGCCCAAGAATGTCCAGGATGCCTGGATGAGGATGCTGCATTWGGCCATTCTGACCTGCTAGCAGAAGTCCATAACATGACTCTTCTACAAGCAATCTTCAGCACGTTGATATACTACATTATCAAATACAAGAACRGGTAGCATTCAAAGAAGATTCTTGGCAAAAGGAAGAAAGAAATCTTATACGCATTAAGAAATAAGTTTCTTTTTTCTGCATGGAATCCGATATGAGAGAAAGAATATTCAAATAGGAAATTTCTTTGTCAAACTGGTGGCTAACAGAAAATGCAAAAGATTTTGGCTASAGATCTCGAAATCAAGCGGAGTATTAAGAACAACTAGGGCCGGAAATCTCAAAAGTGGGGGAGTGACGAAAGTTGTCAACCAACACGCGCGATTTTCTCAAATTAGATGAGTCAATATTCAGTTAATGGGTTGTATAGATCCAATCTTGAGTGTGTTTGAWATATGGTGAAATCAAAAGGAGTCCACACAACTTGAAAAGATCAAATATATGGAGTAGAAGGAAGAAATCTCCCGGCGAGAACTGGACAAGACCAAGAAATTCTGTTTCTGGTTTCTGCTATAGTTTCATTTCAGACAGATGGAGAAGAAAACGATGTAGGGTAGGGGGGAGAGAGATATAGTAGAGTCCTTCCACCGATTCCATCTCTTGTCTTCTTGTTGGCCSAAAATATCGTAWTGGAGTAATTACTATAGCTACTAGACAACAACTACCTTACCAGCAAACCAGCCTCTCRATATTTAWATCTTCACCGGCCCCKGGTCCTCCTTTTCTTCGACTTTTCTCCAGTTTCTGTATGGTCTATATCTCAWTACCACGCAGAAGCTCCAGAAGAGGCTATTTTCTCCAGTCTCTCTCTCTTTGTACCTTGGAACTTTTTGAAGATACAAAGAGAGAAGAACRACTGAAGAATGAGTTCGTATCTGCGAAAATTCCAACTTAGTTCTAAGCTATCTTTCTCATCAGCYGCAGAATCATCGGACAAAGAAACTAAGGACCAAGATGAGGTGCAAGATCAGCAAGACAMCTCGAACAACGATGAGATTGAATGCAGCAAAATCAAGATCATGAGAGCCCTCGTCGAAAGAGAAGATCCCTCCGCCAAGGTCAGCTCCTCATCTCTCTTTACTTTCCTCTTCTTCCTCACAGGCACATTAGACCTATTTCATTCGCATTTAGCAGCTAGCAGCAGAAGCACATTCGCTTCTTCTTCAAAATCCAGTCTTTGTAGTCAAGAGGACATCTTTCTCGAGTAATTATTAGCAATTGTGTTAGATTTGGACATTTTGTACCATCATAGCAATTGAGCTAAAAAAACATTCAATGCCAGAATATGGGCTTCTAGAGTAGGTAGCTTTTGTATTGTAAATCTCAGCCCTTCTGTTTTGTGCATTCTGGCACTTCTTTCTATCCCTGGCTACCTAGGGATCTTGATGGCATAAACCACTCAGCCATCCGCTAAAGCAAAAACTACGGAAAAGTTGAAGAAGAACAATGGCTGCATGACTAATCAAGTGTTGGCTGAAGGTTTTATCAGAAAATCACCGAGTATAATGTCATTTCATAATTCGTAGATTAAATGATAGCTGGCACAAAGATTAAAATCATTTTCACGTAATTGTTGAAATAAGGGTCCTATATGGTTCAATGTCTCCGGACGGGGAATCCAATGTAGATGTCTAATCGTCAAGGTTACATTACASTTCATGCTGAATACTGTCATTGGAAATAAGAGTTATGTGAATCCCGAATGTGCTCATTTTTTGTTGCAACTCATGTTTTCTCTTTCATAGTCCATTCAAAATCTTGAAGGTCCTCTTCTGGTAATTGTAGGATGCAGATGACCTTATGATCAGGAGATTCCTGAGAGCTCGTGATCTCGATATTGAAAAGGCCTCTACTCTATTCCTCAAGTATCTCAATTGGAGGAAAGAATTTGTTCCAAATGGCACCATATCTTCATCAGAGATTCAGAAAGACCTCGCCCAAAATAAACTATTTATGCAAGGACACGATAAGTTGGGTCGTCCCATCGTGGTTGTTTTTGGTGGACGTCACAAGCAAACTAGTCTGGAAGAGTTCAAGCGTATGCACTTGCATTGATTTGTTTTTTTCACTTGAATTCCTGTTTTGGATGTTTATAATGGATTTGATCCTTTTCTTTCTTTTGCCGCAGTATGTGGCACGTAACATGCCATTGTAGTCATGCACATGTTTAAGTAACTCTTACAGCATGCTGAATCTTCACTTGTACCTCTTTTGCAGGTTTTGTTACATTCACTCTTGACAGAATATGTTCTAGGTAAATCATTAAGCTTACGCATTTGTTTGATACAAATAGAACCCTTCTTCAAGCATATTGAAGTATTTGCCATTAGTTGAATGTGATACAAATAGAAAATGCCTCCAGGAAGGTAGAAACAATGCARTTTCCTTCTTTCATTGATCTCCACGAGTAACTAGCAATATCTTTTTGCACCATTCTCTGTGTAAGTGCTGGTTTAGATCCATTCCTAAAAGTTCATTTTCCTGTTACCAATAAAAGGTCAAATACTCTTCATTCCAATAATCCTTCCATCAAGTCTTGTGAATTTACACTGATTATATGTGTAACAGCAAAGAACTCCAACCATGAAGTTTTTCTTGCGCCTTTGCAGAATGCCAAGTGGACAGGAGAAGTTCGTCGCCATTGGTGACCTTGAGGACTGGGGATACACTAACAGTGATATTCGTGGATACCTGGGAGCTCTATCGATTTTGCAGGTTTTACATTTCTACCACATYCTCAAAGTATCAAGAAAAGCAATCAAGATACTATAAGTCAATAAGCTTCTATTCTGTTTATCTTAATGACAGGATTGCTACCCAGAGAGGCTAGCCAAGTTTTTCATAGTGAATGTGCCTTATATATTCATGACAGCATGGAAGGTTGTTTACCCATTTATTGACAGCAAAACAAAGAAGAAGGTACATTATTATTTTTCATTTTGGTTTGTTTTTGTTTCTGGGAAACTAGGGCAGGGCAGGAGAGTGGGAAAAGATGAAGCCTGAAGGGATTTTAAATTCAGGATTCATTGGAGGCAGATGTCAACTAATACTTCCAAGTCAACTATCCTTGCAAAATGTTAATCATCATGGAGGATAATCATGTCTGATGATTACTTTGGGTATACTGTTTCACTTTTTTATCTTTTTGGTGTGGGTTGAGATCTGATGCCACACATCCTCCTCCCCACSCCCATTCTTTCCTCCCAAAMGCTCATGGAATAAAGGAGGCATCATGATGGTAGTGAGACTAACTTGAGTATTAAATCAGTTTGATTCTTCCACCCCATTCTTTCAGGACATAGGATCACTGGCTGCTAAAAATATATGTGGTCATCATGAGCTGACTCTATTTGCCTATTCATATTTCTGCAGATTGTTTTTGTTGAGAATAAGAAGCTAAGGTTAACCTTGCTCAATGACATTGATGAGAGTCAACTTCCAGAAACGTATGGGGGAAAACTACCACTAGTTCCTATCCACGAATGCTGAACGCTGRTCACCTCATATTACGAACCAAGTGTTTTTCTTCTTTGCTTTATTGGCATAGTCGAACAAATCACTGCCATGCTAGATGTGACATCTGTTCCATTACCTGCCAGCCATTTAATCAYCGGTATAATTATGTATTACACTTGCAATGCAAAAGATGAGTGGAACATCGAGGATCAAGACATCAGGATCTCGGTCCCAATTGAGAGGACTTAATAGTGCTTTTGCATTTGTAACTAGAACTATGTTTAACTGCGTTGGCTCAGCTTTGAACTCTAATATGTACGCACTCATTATCTTGCTGGTAATCATATATCTATTGAATGAGTATCCTTATCTTTTCTTTACATAATCGAAAGGGAGAAAGTATCTTGTGTGAGGGGTTTGAGAACCATTTAGTAGATTRGCAGCTACAGCAGACATGATTAAGTTCCCCAATGGCCTGATTATGCTGGTATCATGAAAGACGAAAAGAATTCACCCTGCTTTATAGCTACCTCAATAAACTGCTGCAGTTTCCTTATTCTTTTGTCCTGAATCTTTTTGCTCGTCCAAACCCATCAAAAGGCAAGAAAATTAACCTCATTCGGTAATGCCAGCTACTATTGGTTAGGTTCTTATTCCCTTATTCAACCTCCTGATAGCTTAAGCTTTTATGGGTTTGGAAGGGGATGACTGGAGGGAGAAATTAGCCAACAGCCAGTAGAGGCTGGAAGGATCATAATCAGCCCCATTAACGAAAGATTAACCCCTGTGTTGAGCTTTACCAACAGTTTTGATTTCAATTCTTACCGTAAGGAGCATAAGTTGGTTCCARGTGATCAAGACACGAAGAAGAAAATACAGTAGCATATAAATAGGTCCAGAAATACACAACCTTCAGTTGATGAAGAATAGACAACACTATATAAAACAGACAGCATAAAAAGGTTTCTCAAACAATGTCTTCATGCTTTACGGTTTCTAGATATATTTAAACAAAAAAATGCCAGAATCCGMATAGTGTAGAGAGACATAAACCKGTTTTATTCAAAGAGGTATATTCCAAAACAAAAGACAGCATAGTTATTCTAAGAGAGGCAAGACCCTGCCCAATCCGTCAAGGGAATAGAACCCACATCATACAATTAAGGGGAATCTGGGATAAGTAAAACAAAAAAAGGYTTAGAAAACACAAAAAGTAAAGAATAAAGATCATGTTTTCTCTGATCTGGAATAAGACTAACATTAATCCAGCAGTTACAGCTTGTTTTGCCTCAACCAATAAGTAACTTGTTCTCTTCCAGGAAGGTATAGGTAGGAACCTCCAGATTGTATGGTGCAGGTCCTTTGCGAATCCTACCAGAGATGTCATAGTGAGAACCGTGGCAAGGGCAAAACCAACCACCAAAATCCCCAGCATTTGGCAAYGGGATGCACCCCAGGTGCGTGCACACCCCAATAACCACAAGCCACTCGGGGTTCTTCACCCTAACAGCATCCTCCTGTGGGTCGCGAAGGGAGCCTACGTCAACACTGTTGGCCAATTTGATGTCATCCTCTGTTCGGCGCCTTATAAAAACTGGCTTCCCCCGCCACTTGACTGTGACAGTTGTCCCAGGCTCAATGCTGGATAGATCTACCTCAAGAGAGGCAAGAGCAAGAACATCTTTGCTGGCAGACATGCTGAGAACAAATTTAAGTACTAAGAGACGGATCAATGAAGCATAAACAAATCTGCCTCCRGTTAAAACAAAGTAAGCAAATGCACGCTTGCTGGGGTCACCAGGAGGATAACGCTCATGGTTGTACTCATCRTAGACAATTTTTGAGCTTGGATTCTTAATAGCTGCCACTGTAGGTGGCAGGTCCTGAACTAAACCCATCTCATTTGCTGGGGCAAGAGATCCTGAGGAAAACCCTGTAAGAGTAGACTAATACACATTAATAAAAGCAYTCAATACATCAATGCAAATGGTATTCAAAATTCATGAGCAATAAACACAAATAAAAATCCAATCATCTAATATTCATTTAGAATCAAAAGCAGAAGACAATTTCAAGCTTGATGCTTTGTTTTAGTAGTTAGGGCACAGGTATAAATAATATTAGCAATTCAAAATAACTAAACAAGTCCCAACATCATAAGAACATTGACGAATTAAATAATTATCCTCTTAAATTGTTCCAACAGATTTTCAGTTTTATTACTTCTTCCAGTGGCTTAAAAAGATCTACAATAAATAAGAGCATGCACAAAACCAGTTTGACAACGGCTTCCTTGAAAGTGATTAATCTTTAGTCATTCTTTAGTCATTCAAGTGGTTACAAACAAGTCCTATCATCCTGAACTACATTTCGCAAAACACAATAGCCACATACAGTGTAATACTACATGTTCAAATTTCATCTCAATCGGCGTGACGCAAAGATTAGTGGATATTCCACTCAAGTTGACAGCAAACAAGCTTTACTCRTTGACCTAATCTTTCTAGGTATCAAAAGACTACTYGTATAAGATAAATAGTAAAAATGTCATTCTTTCTACAGTAACTTCCCATTATTCAGATATAATCAGATGGATAAGATAGGCCCAACTCTGAGAAACTACTCAGACATATCCATCTGATACAGGCATCTACACAAGACCTTTTACTTTTTCTTTTTTTTGGGGTAATAATGCATATTGTCTACCAACTGATTGAGTAGTCCTCCATGAATTGTATAAAGAGATCAAGACCTAGAGTAGTAACTCCTTTAGTTACCAGCCTTTCCTTYGCTTCAGTAGTGAATCACCAACTAAAGAAAGGGGCAGGCCTCCATGCCTACTTGAGACTACTATAACATGCATATATAACAAATTCAGCAATTTTACTGAACACTTGATTACATAATAAAGGAGCCTACCTTCYTTGATTATGAGGGTTATATACGTTCAATTACAATGAAGGTTGTGAAAATTTGTCCATTTATCTATGCATGTTTCGAACAAGAATGAGTAAACCAACTAAAAGATTGCAGAAGCTAAAYATTGACCTGAAACGAAAAGCTTCCAGTTATGAAAATCACTCCAATATAAGAGACAGTGATTCATATCTATAAGTAGCAGAACAAAAGGCGACAGAGGAAGCCCATAATTAATTCATTTTAAATTAGCCATGGTAGATTCAGAAATACAATGAATTGTATCATCACCTAATAATTCCTTCACAATTCTCATCTTAATGAAAGGCGAGGTTAACAATTTAAACATATAAACCAGAGTAACATTCCAAATACATCGGAAGCTGTATTGTAGCTATATTTTGGGGCTTTTACCACCGATGAAATAAAACATAGGTGAGGTGAAAAAAAAAAAAAAAAATAGTCTTTAGTTTCTTCCAGCTGACAATTTACCAAATTTGATAAAAAGAACTAAACATAAAATAAATGAAATGAATTGAACGCCGAGACTGCACAGGAAAGATCTGCAGCAGCTGAAAAATATAATTTTCGACCAGTAAAAATAACAAGAAAAAGAACCAGAGATAGCCCTAAAATCTAAATCAACAAGATCGAAAGGGAGAAGCAAAACTGCAAAAGAAGGTCTGACCTCTGATTTGATCGATAAAGGCAGAACCAAGAGAAAATGTTGGAGCCAGTGAGACGATCGATGGTCTGGAGGAATCCGACAAATCAAAGGCGTTGAATGCATTCGTGGATACAACAGCAGGCGAGGCCTGTGCCGGTCTCCATGCGAGAGAAGAAAGCCTCCTCCCAGCTACTCTCAGCATCTTTACCTCTTCGCACCGGGTTAGGGTTTCGCTTCTCGAAACAGAGAATATGATGGCTTACAGGGAGACGGTAAAGGAGAGGAAGAGAGCTCTAGACGCACGCACAAATCCAAGACTTCAACCACATTACTGTTTCCATTTTTATTCTTTTCTTCTGCCCTTTTTGTCCTTTCTCTTTTTTTTTTTTTTATTACTTGAATTTCCACTCCCCTAATTCATTCAACTTTTCTTTCTATTTTAAAGTAAATACACAATTTCTTTTCTTTTCTTATTTGAGTTCTAAATAAAAAATGTTCATTATCGGTTTGTAGACAAATTAATATCACAACAAAAATTTTTGTAGTTCTAAAACTCTAGCATCAAATATCACGAGAAATCAAATTATTAATCGATTTAAGCCTCTCAATAATATACAAGAGAGCTATGAATTCCAATCATAGTTGTTTTCTGGACTATATTTCCCTTTCTATGATCTTGAAATCCACCATTAAGATGAATTGGAGGTGGAAGAAAATATAGAAGCTTCATGTCAACTGCAGATACAGAATAGAAGAAGATGAGGAGTTCCGAATGCTTGGTGATCTCTCTTCTGAGTATCACAAATGCTGACTTTGTCATATATCTCAGCCGTGGAAAATTGTTAAGCAAAATTTCAATCCAATCAATCTGGCCTTCACAAGATTGCAATTACTTAATTCTATAGGCAAACCGGATAAAATAACCTCACAAAATATTCATGTTCAAGTGCAGATAGTTCTGCAATGATCAACTATTATTGTTCAAGTCACTCCTCTGCAGATCCTGAGGAATGTAGTGGGTATATCTTCAATACATCTTCCCAGGTGCTCCGTCCATCAGTCACCTCCTTCATAAGTGCTGCCACCTTTTCCACATCAACGCGAATTTGATCCTTGCTATCTCTCTCTCTAATTGTCACTGATGATGTTGAATCAACAGTAATTGCAAAGGGTACACCCAGCTCATCTGTTCTAGCATAGCGTTTCCCTATCGATGTACCTTTGAAATTACAAACACACAGATAAAAGAGTTAACTTAAGCACGTATACTCTTGATTACAGGAAGAACCATTGCCAATAATTGCAGTAATACTAGCAAAAGGGAAGTTGTTCAAAAACATCCCCTTTAGTTTTTAAAAGTCCATGCCGAAATATCAGATGGCTTTGTTGCTTCTGTTGTGGGGTTTGCCATAGAACATCATATTACAAGAATAGAAAATTGAAAAGTTTCAAATTGGTGTCCCATATCTAATTCCATAAGACTCCCAGTGGGAGAAGAGGGAAGCATGCAAGCAATCATTGTTCAGTTATCTATGATATGCAATGGCTATCAAAATGTTAGACTAAAATGATCTCTATCTGCTATACAAGTTTCATGTTATTCATCTGCGTACCTGTTATGTCAATCTTATGTGAGATTCCAGCAGTAGTCAGTAACTTGGAGATGAATTTTGCTACTTCTTCATATTGTTGACTCTGAACAAGTGGGAATACGGTGCATTTGATGGGTGCCACGAGAGGAGGGAAACGGAACACATTTAGTTGCTCGTCCCCAGCTTTACTTGGCCTTGTGTAGAAAGCGTGTTCAAAAAGACAATAGATAATGCGCCCAATCCCGAAAGAGGGCTCAATCACAGAAGGTGTAAAAACTCTCTGATGTTCCTTCTTTTTTTCCTTGGAAATGGAAACCATGTTTTTCTTAATAGTTACATTTTTCCCAAGAGTGCAAACGTGAAACTCCACCTCTCCTTTTGATTCCAGATCAGCCTTCATCTCAAGAGCTATTTTCTCGTCCATTGCCTATAAAGATTTAAAGCAATGGAAAGCAATAATGGAAAAGGATTAGATCAAAGCTAGATCTTCCTTTCATCCTCACTACCTTGATAACAAATTCTACAAGGAAAATTGAAAAGAAGAAACAAAGAGTAAAGTACGTACGTTTTCCAACACATTGTAACTAGGCAAATAATTATACTGGATTGTTTTCCTCTTTTCACTTCTTTAGACAATTTGATTTGCAGATATTTAAGTAGGCAATGTAAGCAAAAGGATTACCTCCAGAGCCTCAGTAACCATCTTTTGGTTCCCTTTGAATGCCATGCCGAGTTCCTTCTTGACTGGAACTATAACTAATTTCTAAAAGTCCAACTATCAGTATCCAGTTATCACTTGTCAAGCTAAATAAGAAGAAAAAATGCTGTAACAGTTATAAGTTACCTCAACTTCTCTGGATTCTGAATATTTCTCACGGGCTACAAGCGAAACATCACTTTTTTCCTGTCACGCAAATCCTGACAGTCTATCAGCAAAGCGGCAAAATAAAATATATGTTGCATGTCCATATGAAAATTTTAACAGGATAAATAAGATGTAAGAAGGAATTTTCTCATCACTAAATCTATACTACTCAGTCAAATACACTAATTTATTACAAGTCTTCCAGAACATTAAATCTCAAAATCATCAGAGATACAGGAGGTAAAGAATCATGTACTGAAAACAGTAATCACTTCTTACCGAGTGAGCACGCAAATCATATGCAGATCTATCTGCAATTCCAACACACTCAATCCAGCCATAAGAAGATTCAATTTCAGCATCCCAGCAATCAGCGGCATAGTGAGCCATCTCATTTGCAAGGTGTTGCCTGAAACGTAAACGTTCTTTGTCTATTCCAAGCCGCGTTAGAAACAGATAGACTCTCCCAATAAAGTAACCAAGTGTTTCATTGTTGACAGTTCCCTGGATAATATGGGTTAAAGGGACACAGTTAAGAATTTACATCTTCTCTTGTATAACAGGATTATATAATTTTACTATACAAAAGACACAGACAAATCTTGAAGATAAACAATCCGCTTACCTAGAGATAACAAAAGCAGGTAAACCAAAGATCAGAAAGACAAGGAAGAGAAGCAAGAGAAATCAGGAGAAGAGGTGCTAGCAGGGAAGAAAAGCAACCAGGCGGCTCAAATCATCAGAAACCAACCTCTGCAACTGCTTTGCCAATCTGAAATAGCTTTGCAGATTGCCCAGTCATTTGTTCTTCCCTTGGAAACATTAGGAACTCCAAGTTTGCTACTTCAGAAAATTTTGGGTGAGATTTGTCCTCGGGGTCAACGAAGTGCTCRATTTCTGCTAATGTAAATTCACGGACTCTCAGGAGGCCTTGTCGAGGAGATATCTGGAAAGCATTGAAAGAGTATATCAATTTTTTGAGTGTTTACTCTTTCATTCACATGTTTAGAACACTCCAAGCACTATTTCTTTCCTTCTGGGGGGTAGGGATATGGAGGTTCAGAGCCACTGGTAACAAAATGCTGGAATTTTAGAGGCAGATATATAACCTCATTTCTGAAAGCCTGACCAATCTGAGCAGCTGCAAAGGGGAGCTTGTTTCCATTGTAATAGTAAAGTTCTTTGAAATTGACAAATATGCCTTGTGCTGTTTCAGGACGCATATACCTAACGATATCAAAGAAGAAATATCCACAACCTSACTACCACCTCATGTAAAAGCAGAAAGCTGTTAAGAAGCATATAAACCGGAGCATAGCATCTCCTCCTAATGAAGATATTTGCCATTTGTGTTCACATATGATTAAATGCATTTGGTTAAAAAGCCATGAATGGTTTGCAATATTCAAGTTCCCCAGTTGAATTATTTTTCATAATTCCTCACATCCTGACTGTTTATATATACAGTGTTGAATTTACAAAAGTTAAGCATACCTTGCCCAAAAAATTGAACATCATTTCAAACTTTTAAAAAAATACCAGTAGATTATGAAAAGTTGTACTCACCCGGGAGTCAAGCCAGAGGGGCCAATTGATGTCTGAAACATGAGATTGAATGGATAAGGATCAGAAAGAGAATTTTTAGTATCCGGTGCAGTTATTCCGTACTCCTTGATCTTTGCACCTAGCTCTTCAGCAGAGAGATCATCTAAAACTGCAAGAACATGTTTCAGCTCTGCAGCCTTTTCTGCAGTTATAGTTAAGTCCTTCTCAAGCTTCTCTTTGCAATAATCCTTGAGTAAGTGATCAGCTCGATAACATGTCCCAGTCTTTTCATCCTTAACCATAAGATCAGTGAACTTCTCGACGTGACCAGATGCCTTCAGGACAATTTCAGGTGTAATGGATGGGCAATCAATTTCTAACATATTCTCCTCCAAAACAAAATGCTGAAACAGAACAAGGGACAGGAGAATCAATTGTCAATCAAGTCTTTAGCTGGAAAACAGGCGGGGCGTACATACATGCTAGTACAGTTTTCTATCTTGCTATTTTAACTAGTATTCACATTACTCAATTTTGTACCTTCGTCAGTCAAAAGCTAGGCTTACCATTAATTTTCACCTATCAAACAAAGAGTCGAGCACGATGCAAATCAAATCCAAAGACATCAAGTAGATTACGCTAACAATAGTAAGTTACACAACATATCTAGTAACTTAACAGACTAGAGAGGCATATTCGGTAATTTAAATGAATGTATTGTGATAGCATTAACTAATGACACCAAATCCAAATGATCAAACTTTAGCTTCTAGATACCAACCATACCAAAAGTAGTTTAATTTCCAGAAATTTGCAAAATTTGAAAGAACCAATCAGAAACTGATTGCAACGGAAGAAGTTGACATGAAATGGAGCTCACCTGACGCCAGAAACCAAGGACATTGGACTTAATGGCACAGCCAGGAGGCCCATAATCATAAAGACCCGCAACACCCCCATATATCTTAAACGAGGGAATGTAAAATAAACGTCTTTCCAGCGTATTAACRAGGGCCTGATGGAAGGCATCCCTATTGGCTCCGCCTCCGGAGACGGCGGCTTGGAGCTGGGTCTCAATCGAAGCTTTCTCGAGCTTCATAGCATTGAGGGATCGAACAGCAGCATCGATATCGGGCTTGGCAGCCCCGGACGCTTTCAATTGGCGAACAGCATTTGCTTGGGCTTCAATGTTGGACTGCTTGTGGGCTARTTCTTTGCGAAGGGAGTCTTCGGGGGCGTCGACTGCCATTGGTGCCATGACGCGGGCAAGGAGAAAGGATGGTCGGGTAGTAGAGAAGAGTTTGCTCGAGCTGTAMAMGGATCGAGTGGTTTGCGAAATGAGAGGAGAGAGTCGAGAGAGCAGACKCATGCGAAGTTGAGATGCAAAAACGTTTTTCGGTTTATGTCTTTGATTACAGTAACGATTCCGACAAAGAGGAAGAGGKTTTTAGAGCTGCAACAGGTCCACTTAGAGGGTTTATGATCGCTACTGGCCCACTATAACTAATCCAAATAGAGCCCAATAGTAAACCCAATAAYAATTTTATGTCAAAGAAATATGAAGGTATGAACRATKGACCCTAATTGTRGGCTAAGGTTACAATTAAAGGGAGSAGAATATATAGTAACGACTCAGTCCAATTGACGCCATTGTAAGGATGCAAAAGAGTTGATATATTTATTATCTCACTTATCCGTAGATTTTTCTCATATATATATATGTTTTATGAGACCAATAAAGTATTTATTTAGTTTTTTTCTCATTTTACTATTTAATTTATTAATCTTATAACTTTCGACTAATCAAATATTTTTATTTACATGACAAAAGAAAATGTAACATACGAGAGAAAAATAGAGAGATTGAGTTAATGCACAGAGTTTTTTTATGGAATTAATGTAACGTTATTTTAGTTACTTTTAACGACTCTAATAATTTCAACTAAATAGAAACGAAGTAAGCATTTTCTTGATTAGAATGATAAATTATCGATTTACATATTCTATTTATTACTTTTATTCCCTAAATTGGGTTTATTAGTAATTAATAATTTAATAACTATAAAATCTCTCCTAAGATTTAAAATTTATTATTCACATGCTTGTATATTCATTTATGTAGTTCATTATCATGCCTTCAAGGCTTTCCATCTCAAACTTCTTATCATAATGCACGATAATTTATAATATTTTCCTAAAATTACTATCGTTATATTATCTAATGAAATTCTTAAGTTATAAACATCATTCCTTTACTTTTTCTAATTGTCGAAGATTTTCTTCATACTACAATTTCTCGCTACACATCTCTTAATAATCAATCAGACTGTATCAATTGTGTAATGGAAAAATATACTAGAACATACGAGATATATTTCTTTCCACGGAAATAGGGAGACTTGTKAGCCCCAGTCATGAACCCTTGAATGGTTCCTCTCTCTTTTGTCCTTGAAAATGAAAATAAAAAATAGTATAAACCAAAGTCAATTCAGTACACATGTTCAAGGAATGGGCAAATAGAAGAATTAGAAAAGAGTGCGAAAGGACAGCCAATAAGCAGAGAGGGAACCCGAAAAATTCAAAAAATCCGAAACCCGAAAAACTAATTCAAAAAGCCGCCCATTTTCATTTTCAACTCTCCAAACGAAGCATTGGCCCCCATCTTTTCCCAACTCCCCTATTTAAGTCCCCGAGGTCTTAACGTCATTCGTTACTCTTTCACCAACTGCTGCTGCTATTATCCTCTGCACCCTCACTGTCTCCCAACCCCCCCCCATGGCGCACGATAGCAACCTCCCCTGCGACGGCGACGGCATCTGTATGCTCTGCAAGGTCAAGGCTCCTCCAGAAGACACGCTCATCTGCAACACTTGTGTCACTCCTTGGCATGTTTCCTGCCTTTCAGTCAAGCCTTCTACCATGGGAGCTGCTGCCAACTGGAAATGTCCCGACTGCTCTCTCAACGTCGATGCCAAGCCGATGGCTGCCCTCACCTCTGAGTCGGCTGAGTTGATCGCTGCGATTCGAGCGATCGAGGCTGACACTTCCCTTACTGACCAGGAGAAGGCCAAGCGACGCCAGGACCTCTTGAGCCGGGGCGCTCAGTCGTCTGCCGTCCTCGAAGCCGATTCCGAGGGGAGAAGCGACATTCTGGATCTTCTCGATAAGCAGCTCTACTGTTCCATTTGCATGCAGCTTCCGGATAGACCCGTTACGGTAAGAAACTGCTGATCTGTATGTATGTGAATGTACAGTTGTTGTTCTGGGAATCTGAACCCGGAGGCTTTTTATTGTCATTTCCCTTCTCTACCATGATCTTTTGATATCATCACCGACTAATTCGTTCCTTGCCAAAACATGAAGCTGAATTTTCGATTTTGACTTRAAAGTTTGCCGTCTCTCATCCTGTCGGATTGGCTTGACTCGGCTGTAGAAACCGGGATTGACTCGTTTAATTCTCGAGTGTTTTATTTTGATGTTTATTTTTGCATTTTAAGCGCTTTATATGTCCTTTCTGAATTGAAAATTGATTAGAGCTCGTTGTTGACTGCTCTACATGATTGCCCAGAATGATATGCGCTCAATGGCAGTATTTGCAGATTCGCTTCTGTTACTCTTACTGATCTAGTTATTAAAATCATCTAGACTTTTTGGTTATCTACATTTATTATGTGGTTTCGACATTGTTTACTTTCTGGAATGTAGATAATTTTTTTGATAAAACTAGAAAAATAAATGCTTGGGGGTGTTAGAATCCAGGGACCATATCTTGTTGTTAATACAGATTTTAGTGGTGGCTGTTTTTACTCTCATTAGTATGATTTCCAAGTTTGACTTGGCAAGTCTCTTTTAACCACTAACTCGACGAGGGGAATGAATAAATTGGAGAATACTGCTTAGTCAGTTGTGGAAATTTTGGAACTACAAAAGAAATTATTGTGATGACTTTAAAATGACTGCTCTACAATCAGTTCTATGAACAATTGAGTACCATTACTCATTCTAATGATATTCCAATTTGGTCAATGCGGCTGGCAAATTGTTACTAATTAAGAAGCATGGTTTCTCTGATATGCTTCAGCTTCAATTATTATTATTATTGATTTTGAAGTTCTGCTTCAAAATGTTAAGCTTGTCATAATTCTTGTTTTCCATTCTTGTTTCAGACACCATGTGGCCATAATTTTTGCTTGAAGTGCTTCCAAAAATGGACTAGTCAGGGGAAGCGAAACTGTGCAAATTGTCGCCATTCAATACCAGACAAGATTCTCAAAGAGCCTAGAATTAATTCTGCACTTGTTACTGCCATTCGTACAGCCAGGCAGTTGAATACTAATGCTTCTGGAGGGCCACCAAAGATAATCCATTTTATTCACAATCAAAATCGTCCTGACAAGGCATTCACTACTGAGCGAGCAAAAAAAGCTGGAAAAGCTAATGCATGTAGTGGAAAGATCTTTGTCACCATTCCTCATGATCACCTGGGACCAATTCCACCAGAAAATGATCCGGAAAGGAAACAAGGGATCTTGGTTGGTGAAACTTGGGAGGATCGAATGGAATGCCGGCAGTGGGGTGCTCACTTTCCTCATGTTGCTGGAATTGCTGGACAAGCTGATTATGGTGCCCAGTCTGTTGCGCTTTCTGGAGGCTATGTAGATGACGAAGACCATGGTGATTGGTTCCTCTACACTGGAAGGTATGGCTATGGTTCCATTAGCTACCATTCATTTATCTCAAGCATGGCTAGCAAGATTTTTTTCTTCTCTACAACTTTACATATGAGTAACAGTTTTTTACTTTTATTTGTTAGGCTCATGTTACATTTTGTGGTTCCTTTTTTTTTTTTAAATAATAAAATAATGTCTTTACCTTTATTGGGTGCTAATAGTGGTGGAAGAGACCTCAGTGGCAATAAAAGGACAAATAAGATGCAGTCATCTGACCAGAAGTTTGAGAAGCTTAATGAAGCATTACGTGTCAGCTGTCAAAAAGGCTATCCTGTTCGAGTTGTGAGGTGAGCTTGTTACCATTTCTTCAATGTATTTAATAGTACTTAACTGATCCTATGTTTCCAGCAAGTGATTGAGAAATATGATATAGAAGAGGCTAGTCTAAGCTAGTATAATGGTCCGAACAGATGGATTGCTTCAATCTGAGTCTTAGGACAGATGAATCAAGCAGAAGCAGCTCTCTTCTTCATGAAAGGAAGGCTGCTAGCTATGTTCTTTCTTGCCTAACAATGATCTTGTTCTAAATCAATAGGTCACATAAAGAGAAGCGTTCCTCTTATGCACCTATGAAAGGTGTCAGATATGATGGAGTTTACAGGATTGAGAAATGTTGGCGAAAAGTTGGACAACATGTAGGTGTTCTTTCTCCCACCTCTCCAGTTTCTATTGAACCTATTACCTGATACTAATTGTCTTATAGGGATTCTTGGTTTGCCGTTATTTATTTGTGCGCTGTGATAATGATCCTGCCCCATGGACAAGGTTTGTTATTTGTTTGTTCAACCACTTCATTTTTTATGTGCTCATTTGTTTTTTAACTCTCATCTCTAAGAATTCTACAGTGACACTCATGGGGATCAGCCAAGACCTCTTCCTGTAATAAATGAGTTGAAGGGGGCAAAAGATATTACTGAAAGAAAGGGATCTCCAGCATGGGACTTTGATGTGAGGAACTGCCTTTTTTGTTGTTCCTTTTCTTTATTTATGTCCATATATGTTCATGTGGGCCAATTTTTCTTTCCATGTTTATCTTTCTCCATGGTTCATGCATCTGTTGTCCTTTTTTTGCAATTTCCTTTGTCATTACATTTGCAATGCTTAAGCAATATGTATGATTGAATTTTGGGTTATTTAGATGTTTTTTTTTTTTTTCTTTTGATGTAGAAGGAAAAAGGTTGCTGGTTGTGGAAAAAACCTCCACCAGAAAGTAGAGCTCAGGCTGAGAGTGAATTGAATGATGATGGAAATGTCACGAGGAGGAGAGTGAAACGTCAGAAAAAATTGTCTGTGAAAGAAAGGCTTTTGAAAGGTATAATTTCTTAATTGAATTCCTTTTTAAGGTACATCTGGGTGGTTAGAGAAACTGCAACTGTGTTTCAATTGTAATTGTCTGATTTATTGAATATTTCTAAGCGAAAATGTTCAAATATTACCTTCACTGTGCAGAATTTAGCTGTCTCATATGTCGAAAAGTGATGGTCCTGCCACTTACTACACCATGCGCTCACAATTTCTGCAAGGAGTGCTTGGAAGGTGAATTTGCAGGGCAATCCTTCATAAGACAGAGGACATGCGAAGGCAGAAGGACTTTACGAGCACAGAAGAATATTATGAAGTGCCCAACTTGTAAACAAGACGTATCTGATTTCCTTCAGAATCCACAGGTTAGACAACTCACTTATAGTGGTACACTGGTRACTCGTGGTATTTTTAGATGCTTTTACAATCAAATCTACTCAYTGAGAATACTTTTGTGACAGATCAATAGGGAGTTGATGAATGTCATCGAATCACTACAACGTAAGATTGAGGAGGACAATGTAGAGTCTGCTGTAGAAACTGAGGCTGAGAGTGCAGATTCAGGTTCAGAGGCCAGAGATGAGGCTGATAAGAATGATGCTGGAGATAAAGAGAACTGTGATATAAACTCTGGAAGTTTGGAGGAAAACAAGGATAAAAAAGGTGGTTTGGAAGCTTTAACCAGAAACAAATCCCAGAAGCGCAAGAGAGCCAAGTAGAAAAGACAAAGACTTGTGCAAGGAGAAATGCGTGTTTCGAGCCCAAAGTCTTGGGAATATGTAAATAATTTCTGTTTTGGAACTTCAAACTTGGACCTTTTTAGGGGGTTCCTAATTGTTGGAACTCTCATTTTATTAGCACAACTCACCTTTTGTTTGCAAAACTCAATAGTATAGTCATTCTTCTGATGCTTTTTGTGAAATGTAACTGAAGTCGAACCTTAGTAAATTAGTTAAAATGAAAGTGGATTATGTTGGAATTCTTATGCATGCTTTTAAATTCTACGGCAGCCTTAACTGCTTCGTATCATGTTTCAAAGTGGTAGATTCTGGGGGATTTATCAATAGTCTTGCAGGTTGACCTTTGGCACATGGTTTTAACCAAAATGTCGTCTTGGAATTGATTAAAAAGTCCTCCAGCCTCGTACGGGTTCCAGCTTTGTTAATATGCTTTGCTTTCTGACTCGTGCGTGCTCCTTTTCTTTGTGGCGGGGACTAAGGAATATCTTGTTTCAATTCTTGATCCCCCTACCTATAGTTGATAATGTTTGAGCATAAAAAGCCAGAGGTAAAGCATGTGCTACCATAGATCTTATTTTTATCTACTTTATGCTCTACATACRTTGCTACAATTTCATGCACRTGGTTTACACAAGTTTCGAACCTTGGATTCATAATCACATCAAGACACACATTGCCTAATTAAGACTCAAGTTTTTGCTGCTCTAATTTCTCAACAAGGGCCTTTTTCTCCTCTTCCGGCAGAGCATTGAACATGAAGACTGATTTATCTCCTATATCATCCTGCAAAGCAAGAAATTAAACCAGAATAGAAAATGAGCTCTTCAAATCAAGGAAAAATGGCTCTTCCATCTTATGTCAAATGGATGAGACATAACCAATACTCAATTCAAACTGGTATAAACAATCCACCTTAATAGGCTGATAGAATTTTCTTCCTGCAAACACTACAAAGAGTGCCATCCACACGCCCAATAGAGTAACTTTCACTCCATCATTCATCAGACCTGTCTGTACAACAGACGAACCGAATTATGATACATTCAGGCCTGAAATTGAGTGTGAAGAATGTTAAGCTGCAACATGTTCACTTTAGCCATTATCTAATAATCCATCTCTCACCAAGAACTGTCGTCCAATCACAACCTTTCTATTATATGCCAGAATGTATAAAAGTACGGGGCACCCATTAGCTTTCCTGAAACAAGAGCCTAGCCAAGCTGCCCCTATTTCTGATTTATTCTTCTCAATTTTCATTTACATTTTTATATCTTAAAACACAGGAGAGCAGCCTCAGGTGTTTTCAGTCCAGGCAATTTAGGATAACTACAAACAAATACAACAATCATTGACTTCATTCAAAATACATGGATGAACCTATGAAGTTTATACAAACAAGATAGATACAAAAGTATATTTCTAAACCAAAACATAGTTAATATGTGAACAAAAAGATATTATAAGCTATTAGAAGTACCAGGTGACCAATCAGAACTGAGGGAATAATGAATGTCAAGGTACCAGCTTCCAACTTGCCATAGCAAAGGCCTGTCTCATAAACAACAACAATCAGTTCTCAAGGTCCCCTGAAAGAAGAACACTTCTAAACTCAGACACAAAGRATGCACGGAGAGATTTACATGATTCTTTTCATGGACAATTAAAATGACAACATCAGAGGAGTCATGTATAAACCTTCAAAAAGTTTCTGGTGAAGAAAGAAAACCACAGGTCAAGGGCTGCAAAGTTTGYTCTTTATCTACAAAGATCACAATCTTATCTACAACTGTCACAATTATACGTAGAAAGAAGTTTTGCCTTTCTAGTGGGCCACCATGAGCCAAGACAAGTATCAAACTCTACACCATCAGATCATCGTAAAATCAAATCCAAGCCGTGMAACTGCAGCATAATTGAAATGTCGAATTGTGCAAGCCCAAATCTGAAAGCTACAGCCATCTAGAAGGTGCAAAGAAAAGAAGGAAAAAAAAAGGAAAATAAAAACTTTTCATCTGTCATAAGGTGATACTGACTCAGATGAAGAGGCGGCGGAGAATGGCAGTAGAGCTAGTTTTCTGAGTTATAAGCATGTCCGAAATACATCAGTTTGCCGAGGTACTTGGTTTAACATCTAAAACATTGTGCTTCCATATTGACATCTCATTCTGTTGTATCTCCTCATCCACTGAGTTATGGTATGGATGCAGGAAAAATCAGTGAAGGTCCAAACTTAAATCTTTTGCAGTTCCTTGCATCAAATATGCATGTTAGTTATTGCCTTGAAGTCCAACATATGGCTAAGAACCTTGATCAATCTTTATCTGATATCATCTCTAGGTATTATTCTCATATTTCAACACCTCGTGAAAGTTTCCCTTCTTCAATCAATGACAAACAATCACTGCTATGTATTAGTAAAATGATGGAAACTAAAACCCTGAATAATATTCTCCACTCCCAACAAAAGTGGGAAAGGAGCAAAAATAACTTTATCAGCATGGACAGTCGAACTTTTATTTGGTGAACTGTCTTCCCAGTTTCTAAGAACAAAGCGAATTCTTAATTGAGAAGGGTGAATCATTACATTTAAGATGGTGATGGAATATATGTTCAATTACCCCTTATCACACTTCTTATCTGGACCTTTTCCATTATGAAATGTTTGGCCACATAAATCCTTTAATACAATTGTGATGCTCTTATTTAATTTTAAGTACCTTTATTTCCCATTGTCTCAGTTTTTATCACGACCTAATGCCACCATTTGTTGCCTTCAGATGCATATTCCTAGTTTTCTCCATCCTTTCATCTTAGAGCCTTAGACATAGGAATAACTTTTATTTTGTTAAAATGTTTATTAATTGGCAGCTTACTAAATCTATACACAAACCTTTTTTTTTTTTTTCTTTTTTGAGATATTATGTGTGGAAAGTTAGCATTCCTTTTCATACAGGAGTACCCTTTATATTGCTCCCTGTCGACAGTAATTACCATTTATTCATATATGTTAAGTGGTGGCATGCAAAATAACTTCAAATGAACAGATAAGTTATCAAAGTCAAAGGAGAAATATCTCAACCATCA
This sequence comes from Rhazya stricta, assembly GCA_001752375.1. Taxonomy (NCBI): domain Eukaryota; kingdom Viridiplantae; phylum Streptophyta; class Magnoliopsida; order Gentianales; family Apocynaceae; genus Rhazya; species Rhazya stricta. The sequence goes on from MEJB01000051.1 coordinate 142,483, forward strand.
GATGTAACTCAACATGTACCTTCCTTGAAAACAAGTCCTGTCAAGGAAGCAAAGAGTGGACCAATTAACCAGATAGCTGCTGGATTCTCAATAACATATCCCACTAAATGTTTCCCAGCAGGTTGAGCAAAGCTTGCATATGTGACCAAAGATCCAAAAGCACCAAGCATCCATAGTGCTTGAAGCGTGCGTTTGATCTCAGTTACATAGATATGAATAAGATACAAAGACAAGCCTAATCCACAAGCTCCAAGGGTATAGAGTAAGTCAAGATTTCCCTTGATCAGATCACTCATTGCAGAGCCATCAGGCAAGAAAGCTGTTGAAGATGCAAGAACAAATGAAGTGGCTGCAGTCACTAACCCTGATCTGTATAAAATGACCTGTTAGGCCAATCAGAGCATCACTGAAATGGATAACTCCATACCAAAACCAGAAAAAGCACACAATGCTCATGTTGCCTATCTAGTGGCAATCACTATTGAGGCGATGACAATATTCGACTTCTTGTTCCTTTATCTACTTATGACACAATTGGATACTAATTGACAGGCCAATTTCATTGCACAAATTAGTAAGCTGGGAATTGGGAAAGAGTGAAGTAAACATACTGTTAATTACTCCACTCATGAGTTGGTATGCTCGTCTCAGCACCATTAGAGTGGAATTTTGGGACATTAAAGTCTTTTGTAATAAAGCCGTTGGTAAGCAAAAAAACTGAAGTGAGCCCATTAATTTCAATTCCAAGCACAAAATCCTTGATTCCTTTTCTATTCGAAATTCAAGCTGCCGATAAAAGAGCTTTTAAACGAAGCAGGAAACGGAAAACATACACAGACAGACGGAGAGAATAGTAATGGTAATGAAAGAAAGTACCTCCCGAACGTCGGAGGGTTCAATAGTCCAGGGACCATAAACCCCTTGATAAAGTTGCGATTTTTGAGAGCTTGTGCTGCTTTCTCCAACGGCTTGGCACCTGATGGTTTTCTTGGGAATGGAAGCCCTTCCCGTACACGTACCAGATGGGAGAGCTGACAAGCTACGATTCAGCGCAACCAGAGAGAAGGAGGCATTGGGTTGATTATGGTGCAGCAAGGCCAGCAGCGGAGGCGGAGGAGATAAATCAAATCTACACACGCTTTGCATTGATGCTAAACCGAACAGGTTGACAAACTCGATCACCAAGTATTAGTATGTGTATGTATCCGACATCTGTTGGTGCTTAGATATATTTCTTTTCTTTAGTACGCTGGTCGAACGATGTTCTTGGGTTTCCTCTGTCCTCTGTTCTCTTCTTCTGGGGACTGGATATTCTGTTCCAGTACCAGTATCTCTAGTAATCGTTTGTGGTAGTTTGAGAGTACATGTGTATGTTCTTGTGTACAAATCTGGGCTAAATTCCATTGGTGAAGGTCTGAAGATATTCAGACCAGCCCATGTCACTTCCAAGTTTAATACCATGTCTTCAGGAAATAGCTTTGGCACTTTCTGTTTGAGCCCACAAGTTTGAATGCTTCATCAAGTATCCTCGCCTCTCAGCTATCATCTCTCTGTGTCAGTATCTCTTGCAGAGGAGTCCAATACACCTATGTTCAACGCTGGCCCAAATTGGCTGGTGATTGTACAAGGCTCATGCCACGGGCTCATGCCTTCGTCAAGAGTTCTGGATTACCCAATCTTTTATCCATAGAMATATTTTCGTACATCTCTTATTATAAATTTCCAGATTAATAAATTAGTATAATAAGATATATATAATAGAAAGTAGATTAAAAAATTCAACGACCATGTACAATTTAATTTAAAAAGAACAAGCTTGTCTTCTTTTTCTTGTAGGGTGGTCGTTCATTCAAAGAAGCATTTAATTTAGYTCGTTTGGATTGTCAACAATGATTAGGTGTCTGATTTACTACAATTGTTGAGTTGCACACTCTGCTTTTGATGAAGGATTGAAGTGTTAATTAAATAACTGAAAAAACCTCTCACTAAGGGTACGACTAAAAGGAGATCGATTCAACTTTAATGAGGACTGAAGTGTGGGCAAGAACACAGGATTGATTATGCATGGCTGCCTAACAAAGCAAAATTAAACATTTAAAATATGGGTGATGAATGGCCGGATGCACGAGAAAGGAGAAGAACGAGTTGAGTATTCTTCCATGAAGAAACAAGCATGAACAGCATGCGATGATTATAATAGAGCAGAGCAGTATCTTTCTGCGCTTCCACCATGTCCATGCCTGAGAGAGAGCCTGAGGAGAGATACAAATGGAAATGGAAACGGAAACGAATATATCGATTCGACGCCGAAATATTTGACATATTGGAAAGAAAGAAAAGATAAAGCTGCTGGGGTGGCCCCAATTATCCCCCCATGCAAGCACAGCAATCTAATCTTGATTCTTCTACTCGAGTATTAAACAACATTACTCTACTGTACATTCCTTCACGCTTGCTTAGGGATAAGCGCTCACGCATGTCACAATTCAAAATTACTAAACAACTCCACAACGCTAGTTCATTGCGTAGAAGTAGCAGAAGCCTTCAATTTCGACTCCAGCGCCTCGTTCTCAGTCACCTGATCTCTTCCTTTGTCTTGTCTGCAGCAAGTGCACATGTACATCAGACTCAGTAGTCCCTCGTCCTTTCTGCACCATCAGCCCAAATCTACTTTTTTGGGCTTTTCCACCTCCCTGCTAGGCCCACCGGACCGGACCTTCTTTCTGCATGCATGCACCTCCCCTTCTGTSTTTGTCTCCGTCTGGCAAGCAAGTTGAGGAACACTTGCAATTTGCAACAATCATATGTGCAAGTCGGGTCTCGTCTGCTGCTCTCTCGTGCCTCTGCAGTCCATTCCTTTCAGCTTCCTTCGTTCTTTTGCTCTTGTGATCTGATTTTCAACATCAAATTTCTCCCTCCTCGGCATTATTTTTGAGTTTACCACTACTCCATATCCTCCCATTTCTGCTTGACTCGTTCTTRTAAAACTATGATACTTCAATCGGCAAATGCTACATGCATCAACACATAAAATTTCTTACTAATACGTACCATATATTGACATTCTGATACTGCAATGTTCTGCTCTTTTGCTGGTGCCTGGTGGGTTGTACTATAGATATCATAATTCACTTTTAACGATTTGATGCCATGGATATGTCTGCGTTATCATTGTATCCCACCGGAATCATTAGATACAACTTGGAGAATAAAGATTCAAGTGATCATGTGCCACTCACTGACGCGTGAATCCTTAACAGGCTTTGTGTCCCCGCCCCAATCTGCTCATTCCTACTGTTCTACTAATTATTTAAGGTTCATTTTTGGTGCAAGGCTTTTGTGTTTGAAATCCAAACTTTATATATATATATAATCAAACATATCAATATATCCTTGTTACATACGCTAGCATATGATACGAAACCAATAATCAAGATATATATAACTTTTCATTTTCTTATTCTTGTCAATACATATGCATACATATGAGGAATTACATACTAATCGAATTCATGAGTAACTATGTTCTATAAGTAACATTTGTTGCCAACTTTGATATCGCCTTTGGCCAAATTGAAATTGAAATTCTCTATCAAAACGTTGTATCGTTCCTTTTCCTGAATTTTCTTTTAYAATATGGATATCCCAAGTTWTAAATCTGTGCCAACGTTAAMATTACTCCTTAAGTATCAGTATGAAATTTGGAAATGCCCCAAATCCTTTTCTCTTGATGCAGAACATCAACATTCGGGTATTTAGTGAACTATTTTGTTTTTATCAATCGTTAATTCTCTGGCTACCCTCTTTAGAACCACACATGAGCAATAAATTTCTTATCCTCTTTAGAAGTGTTAAAGAAGCAAAGATATCTGGTCTGGAAATACTCATCAAAACTACTTGAATACCTGTTCGGCGTCATACTTGAAAAATTAGCTACACCAGAYATCCGACTCTTTCTCCTAGGAACACAACTTGGGAGACTACTCATTTGGTGGATTAGGATCGAAATCKTTCCCATAATCTACAAAATCCGAAGATGTAGGAAAATTTTGATACTGAGAAGGAAAACTAGAAAAATCCTGTTGTAGTTGTTGGTGTTGCTGATGCTGCTGAGGCAATTGCGGGAAAGAAGGCAATGCTGTCGGCGATGGTTGTGCTGCGGAAAATTCTTGATTGTAGAGAGCTGAAGTGAAATAGGGAAATTCTGCATCAGAGCTTGAAAGTAGCTGCGCATATTGTAGAAGGTGAGGGTAAGAGTCGGCGGGTGCAGCTCGAACGGGCTGCTGCTCACCTGCCGAGTTTGAGCTTGTTGAAGAAGTTCTAGAAGCTGGCGTGTCATGACTTGAATAGTAACGCAACTCGGTCTTCCCTTGAACCCTTTCGGGAAAATTGAGCTTAGCTTTAGAACCTTTGAACTTGAGAGCAGCTTCATCGTATGCAAGGGCTGCATCCTCAGCTGTGTCAAATGTCCCCAGCCAAACTCGAGCTGCCTTCTTGGGATCGCGTATTTCAGCAGCCCATTTGCCCCATGGCCTTTGTCTCACCCCTCTATAGTGTCTTTTTGCAGTTCCTTGAGAACGACAACACATAGACATTGGTTTAGAAATGGATGGAACAGGAAACTTAGCTAGGGGACTAAGATATATATCCTTTCTGCATTGTATTTTGATAAAATGAATCATCACGAGTAGATCCAGGTATGAACATGCATGCATGATCGCKCATGRTAGGAGAGAATACAAAAGTACAATCAAAAGGTGATTAGCAAAGCAGACTACATTAGTGGCWCAWGTAAATCACATRTGTCTAAATATCAGTCTGAATGATTGAGAACATTCTYGTCACCTTACCTCTGTAGGGCTGGCGATTCAAAAAGAACAATATTGCATGCGYAGTATCAATGAATGTGCTATACRTATGCGTCCAAATATGAGTATTCCGTCTGCAAAATTTCAGGTTCCCCACATGAACAACCTAAAGAGTTTTCCATGAGAAAACTCGTAAACTAAAGGATGGGAATTATATAAATACAGGAAGTTGACATCTATATCTATGGTCAAAGTTAACCTGCAGGTAGAAAAAGATTGAGATACTGTCGTTGGATGCTGACTATTTGCATAGGAAAAACCTGAAACAAGAGATGATTGAAGTTTGGTAGAGGTGCAATTGCAGAAGGTTTGGAGGTAGGTAATTTTTGGAGTTTAGACCAAATCATGATAATGGATACATTAGTTTCAACCTATAGACAAATGACAAGTGTTGTTTGGTAGAAATCGGAAAAAACAAGGCTGTCCTTGTCCCTTGCCTTGGAGGAGTACACACTATCGCCAGACATTTCCATTTCTGAGAAAGGGATCTATTCACCATTAGTTCTTCTAGATTGCTCTAAAGAGTGAGGGTTCTTTACGGAAAGTAACAATATCATACAATGAATCTGGCTTCTTTCTCTCTCCTGTTCTCTCTCTTTTTCTTTCTTGCCTTCTTGGTTCTTGGTTTCCAMTCTCTCTAAGCAACTCAAGAGTAAGTAAGATGAACAAGATCAGACTCTTATTAATCAAATCAATATCTGCYGATGGGAGGAAGAAGTTTCTCAATYAACAACGAAGGAATTAAAAATTATACAAAATTAACTTTATCGATCTTAGTTTTCACAAAAACAATACATAAACTGCTGCACATGAAAAAAATAAAAATTAATATTTGTGATTTGTAAAGTACCTTGATCTCGTGCGGATTGAGAAAAGTCATGTTCTTGACTGGTAGTTACGACGGACTCATCGGGAAAAGGTTGGTTCTCTATAATTCTAGAAAGGCCGGAGACCATGGTAGCAGAGTCTTTCTCAGAATGGCCGCCTGCAGACAACCCTTTGTTTGTCTCCTCCGTCGACGACGCTTCCAAGTGAAGCCGCCGCTTTCCATGTCTTCGATCCACCTTAACTAATATATTGCCAAACTATTCACTTCTCTGACCTCCAGAGTTAACTAATAACTACGTTTGTAGATATATCTGCTCCGTTGCAGATGCTTGGTCATCAACCATATATATGGATCGAGGAAGAAAAGGTGCAAAAGAATCTCGAGGCCAAGGTGGGGAGGTGGTGGAGAAGACACACCGATGAATTTAGAGAGGCAGTACTGTGAAGAGAGAAGAGAGGAGAAGAGTAAGGTTTATATAGCAAGGGTTTTCCTTTGGCTTCATCGATGGGCGAGTGGCAATGATGCGGGATTCCAGCTTTATTCTAGTTATTACCATAATCCCTTCTTTTCCCTTAATTCTTGTTTAGACAACATGAATTTTCTAGAGTTACTAGTCAAACGTTTGATTCATTCACTTTCAATCATTCTCATGCTATTAAAAGAAAAGGAAGGGAAAATCCTTAAAAGAATTTGTTTGAAATATAACCCATATAATGATAAATGATGACAAATGACAATGAAGGAATGGATGTTTTGAGGAAGTCCTACATTATTTTGAGGGATATAAGACAAAATCTTTTCACATTATTAAGCCTTATTTGCCAAAAGAGCATATAAAACAGAAGATGCAAGATTCAAGAAGTAAGCAACAGTGTTACAACAGCAATTAATGAATATAAACATCACCAGGTTGTGAGGCTTCTTACTGAATTGGAGGCTATTTGACTAGGATTTCTTACTCTCATCCCCTTGTAGACTCTAGTTTTCTCCACCTTCTTCTTTCCTTTAGCAATTACCAATTGCACAAATGTTTTCAAGAAACAAGTAGTAAACTCTTGCACTAAAAATCTTTTAGCACATATTTTCTATTATTCTAATCAAAACGCATTACACTACTTTATATATTTTAATTCTTTTACCGCCTCTTCTATTTACGAATAAAGTATATATATACACACAACAAAAGATGTAGATCTCAGATCTTGTATTAATGAAGTTTTTGTCTCATTTCATGACTTTGTTCTTTTTCTCATCTTCAGAAAATTCAAACTTGATTGACATAAGATCACTCTGTCTGTCCTTTTTAATGTCATTCGGTCTCATATATATCCAATCAACTACTATATATATACAAAGAGGATGTCATACATGATGCACTATAGCCAGTTCGTTGCATCTTTGCTATATATATATATATATATATTGTAAGCTAGTCCCCTAGAAAGACTACCAAGAAATAGATAGATATGCCTCTTCTCACCCCTCTGAATCTCAGAATTTCCAATCCAAACAGGGATCATCTGTACTGTTCATCACCATCTCCCATAACATAGATGCTTGTATAATATACAAGGAGGAGGGATTGGTGAGAGAAAATGGATAGATGCATGCAGTGCATTGAGGCAAAAGTCARCGACAACGTCCAGCATGTGCGCCTTCATTCGGGCTACTGCCTTACTGCTATATTTTACTACTTTTACTTACAAGATTTACTTGAATCCTTTCGGCTTTCCGTGTGAAAATTTTTAACTTTTCATTTGCGTTAGGTTAATGTTCGTTTTAGTCGGTGAATCGATTGATAGTTCAAGATAAAGCGTTTACTATTATTAAGCGTGTATCATCTTTAACGAGTGTATACTTTCCTCTTGTACTGAAAGAGACGAAAACACAGAAWTGCCCTTGTATGGACTCCCTTTTAGGTCCTTTTGGCCGACTGTGGTAGATGACATGTGCCCAATTAAGCTTTTCGGTTTGATGCTGTGGCTTGAGAAGACAAGGGCACATGAAACTCGTCATACCAAATTGAATCAAACCAAAAGGGGGAATATAAACTATACCAAATTGAATCAAACCAAAAGGGGGAATATAAACTATCGGGTACATACCCTATAGCTTGCGGGCATATGCATGAATTTCAATGAATGTTTCAGGGAGAGATCCATCATTCTTTTTTATATTTATGTATGGGCAAGTGTGATGATCTTTATCCATCTTTTGGGACGAGCCTTTTCGATCTAATTAACTTGCTTTTTTCGATTTCAAATGGTTTAGTACATTATATATTACCCTTTTGTTATTATTTATTAAAATATTAGAGCGTATATAAGAAGATCAAAAACACTTATCATGGAAGGAAGAGGAGATGAGAGAGGAGAGATCCAATTGAATTGGTCCAATATCGTCTCTGATGAGTGCTTTATGCGCATGCAGTGCAAGTGTCAACGCCGTCCGGGTAATTTATATTATTAAAACTCTAAAGCAAGATTAATCACCTTATCTAATAATTGATTAAAAGTTAAGCACGAATMAAAGACTTTGAGAAGCCAAAAAGGAATATAATAGCATATCTAATGGCAACTTGAAAGAATTTGGGTTTCGACTGCTGACCAACTTTGCTTTCTTTTTATCTTTTTCTATCTACTGGGGAATGAAAGAATCCACTTTTACCTTGTAGTTGAATTTGTTCATGCTTCTAATAATACGCATTTTCTAATGCAGCAAAGGAAGAAACCTGCAGAGATGAGATAGTAAGTAGTGGGATTTCTGCAAAAGAAAACTGGGATCTCTTTTACGATTAATTTTTGCATGCTCAAGATTGACGGTCACTCTTTATATATTATGAGATGGAGAACCCTGTTGCATTGCCTGCTGCAATCACCTGATCGGGGACTTTATCATCAGACTATGGTTGCTCCTTGTGATCACCTTCATCGAATGAATTCTTTCTTTGTTTTACTGATTATCATAACTGGCTTCTGATCACCTTCTATAATGACAGCTCAGTTTGTGTAATTTGATGCTACTGAGCACTGACGACTTTGTCCATAGTGTTCTGGAACACCCTACCAATGGCTTCCCTTTATGCTTCTTATAAGCCGTCTGGGGTTCTTACTTGTTCTTCCTTTTTCTGAAAGATCATTCTAGTTTTCCTTTTTAGAAACTTCATGCTCCTTTGGTGCATGCAATGCAAGTCATTTTTCTCCTCTTAGGCCCAATGGATTTCGGATGATTTTAACTATTTGGGCTGTGTACACAATCCAAAAGCCCATTTCAGTTGTTAAGCAAAGACTAAATGGGCCCTAAAAAGCCGAAACCATGGTTCAAAAATAATTAATGATTTCTGACAATCACAGTAAATTACTGTGTTCTATTGCTGCCCTGAGATTGTGAAGCGRGCAGTGGTGGATTGGGGAAGGCTGGCACAAGTCCCTGGCAGTCCCAGATCATAATTCTCGACTCTTTCCGCTTTGGTTCTCTTTGCTGGTCCGTACTGTCTCTCTCCTTCACTTCTTCTTCTTGTCTCTGTGTACAATTTGGATATAAGAAAGTCATTTCCTTTTGTTTATCTGATTTCTCCATTCAATCCCTTATGATTGAATTCCCAGAACGGTCTGTCGGAGATCGAAGCCCATGAAAAAGTTTCTCTTTTGAACACATGTATGAGTATAAGTCGGGCATATTGTGCTTTATCTTGGCTATACTTGTTTATAATTGTTTCCAGTATCGATTTTATCTTTGCTATTTTGCTTTCTTTCTTCCTCTCTACAATTTGTTACTTACTAAAAGGAAATCCCTTTCTTTTTGCCAACTTGTCATACTATGTGAAGAGTGATTCCGGGAATCAGTTTTTGCATAGGAATCCAGGATTTTAACTTTAGACAACTCACATAATGATAATGTACCTGTTTAAGTTCAAGTGTAGCTGAATTTATTTAGGAATATTGACTTATTGCTAGAAAACTGTTTTTCGTAATCCAAATGTAATAGTTTGGAATTGAATTTCGTGAAATCTTGGAATATCTTCATCTTCTGGTACTTCGGTATCACTTCTATTATTAAATTTAATAATGATAAGCAGGGCATCTGAAACTCCCTTCTTGAGTATCCTTTTACGGGATTGTACTCCAATTCCTTTACTTTTTAGCTTCTTGACTTTCAGCTGCCTAACTTGGATTGTACTTTAATAGTTGAATCCCAATTGCTTAATGCACATAGAACTGCTTGTCAAATAACTGCTCTTCCACTCCTGTATCTGCATGAATGTCTCTTTAGTTTTATACTAGGTCAATTCTTGTAGTGTTCAGTAAAATCCAACAAAAAGGAGAAATGTCACATGCATATCAGTGATGAGGCACTCAGAAAGAGGGACTTATTGATGATTGTGAATTTTGAGCTTGCTCCAAGGAAATAGCAAACAGGTACTATTAATTAGAGGGCTACCTAAGACATTGATCTATGTAAATATCCACCTTTTTCAAATTTTCAGACTTCAATGTCTAAAAATTCTAGGCGCGAGATGTCACTGAACATAAAGGAACAATATATGTTGTGAATGGAAAGAGTTATTCCTCAGAAAGCAATGTGATGTACTTAAAGATTCGAGATCAATATGCTAATGTTTTTTAAACCTTTAATCAAAAGTTGATTTCCTTCTTATGCTTACACCTGCATCACTAGTTCTTTGTAAATCTACTCGTTCAGCAGTGTACGGTCTTCCAAGGTGCCTGGAAAGCTTTGATATTTCAGCTCTCATTTTTTGCTTTGCCTTCTCTGTTTTCTGGATATGAGGCTAAAAGAGGAAAGCTAAGAATGAGGCAGAAATACAAAAGCATAAACACACTTCTGAGCATTTCTCTACTCAACTGATTGTTCGAGTTATTACGCTAGTCATTAGAGATGGGAAAAAACTGAAGTCAGTTTTGTTCTTCTAACTCTTTCTGGTTTCTGCAGAACTGGTTATTTAGAGATTAGGCAAGAATATAAGGAGTGTTCTCTATCCCTATCAATCTATCAAGAGCTTGTCATTCCTTTTGCTGAAGAGGAAATGCAGAATCTGGAGGAGCATGTTGTGGATGCTCAAAAGGAGAACTTGTCTGCTAGCCAAGCTTCTGAAGCTGATGATTGGGCAAATTATAGGGACGATGATATTATGCAACAACAGAATGCAATCCTAGCTGAGGAAGCTGAGAAAATTCCGTTTGTCGGTGACAAGGCAAGTGTTTACTTTCAAGCATAGCCTTCAGGCTTCAGCTACTGGTTAAGGAATAAAAACCATCTGCACAAAAACTCTTCAAATACTGTCCACTGGTGCTTGTATTCTTAAGCCTCAAACTTATTAACATAAACACACCAACTTATTTGTATATTTCTTGACTGAGATGTGGTAGTCATAAACAACTGCAGGAGCCTCTTTCTTCATTAGAAGCTGAATACAAGGCAGGAGGAAGTCCAATTTTGCTAGAGAAAATAAAGGTTCTTCTATCCTGAATCTTATGGTTCTTGTTGATGCTTCTTTGCAGCCACTAATTTTTGTTAATGTTTGTCCAGATACTAAGCGAACAATATGCTGCAATAAGGCGAACACGGGGCGATGGGAATTGCTTTTTTCGAAGTTTCATGTTTGCTTACCTTGTATGTCTTAATGTGGAGATTTTAAACCCGTGCATAATAGTSGACTAAATTCAGGTGATTCGTAAAATGCCTTCTATAAGATTCTCTCTTTCCAAATTTAGGAACATATTTTGGAATCACAAGACCGAGCTGAAGTTGATCGTATTACGGCTAATGTGGAAGAATGCAGAAGGACGCTTCAGAATCTGGGCTATGCAGAATTTACTTTTGAAGATTTTTTTGCGGTATCATGTTTTTCTGTCTTTATATTTACTGAATTATGCCAGCAATATGCAAACTTTTTTAACTGAGAAAACAAGCGTTGGTGTATAGCATATTGAACTGTCATCTACTAGAATCTTGGAGAGGCCTCAGTGAGGGAGAATGTATATGTTTCTGGAATCAGTAGCTTCAAACTTAGGCATCTTGTACTTTGTCCGTTGTGCTATATAGATGGGCCCTTTGGATGATCTTCTAGCAAACTTTTTTGAAACTAATTATTCGGCAATTAAAACATGCAGTATAACAAATTAAGAATACTGAGGTATCTGGACTGTTAAAAGAAAGCATCCACTGCRTCTTGTTCATTAAAAAATTTTGCCATTAGATGACTCTTCAATCTCTGTAGGCTGCTAAAAAGCATTCGAGATTTTATATTGTAAAATTTTCCTTTCATGTTTTATGGGTAAGATTTGGATCTTATAATTCAGAACATGGTATGTGTGATTAATGGAACTGGGAGCTAATGTAAAAGCATTGATTAGTTGGAAAACATTTGTGCCTGTTGTTAAGTGGATGTTGTGGTGGATTACTGGTTGTGGAGATAGAAAATTGTGAAGAGGGTACCTGTCTCTTGAGTTCTCAGGTGTCTATCACTGTTTTCTCATTCATCATACCAATGCAACATGCATGTCTTTGACTTCAGCTGGGATGCATTTTGAATAATAAATTGTGGTATTAAAAAATGTGACCTTAACTATGTTTAAGGCGCATGCTTGCTGTGTCTTCTGGACACTAGAAAATATGAATAAAATATATATATCAGAACTTACTTGAGCTGAACACACTCTGAAATCTGTTATGGGGGAAGTGCCCCTCCCCCACCCTCTTAAGAAAAGAAGGAAAAGCTTCAAGATGCTTGTGTGACATCTTATTCTTGCTGATTAGGGAGGGAAGGGAAAGGAGAGAGACAGTGAAGGCACTGATAGGCAGAAATACCAGAGGAAACAAATAGAACTGTGAATTGAAATATTTGTTGCATGCAATTGGTATTACATGCTCCTTAGCCGATATATTTATTGATAAGGTCTCAGTTACTTCTAACATATTCAAGACACAAGGGGAGAACTCTTTATTATTGCCCTCATGTTTTTATGATATCTAGTTTTTGTTGCATGATTTGTGGAAGTTCCATAATGCTGGAGATTTAAATGTTTTCTACAACTTTGCAGTTATTCCTAGAGCAACTTGAAAGTGTTATTCAGGGTAATGAAGCTTCAACAAGGTTAGTGCCTGACTTGTTTTTTGAGCTTCACAAATTTATTTTGTAGCTGAAGCTTGACATGTATGGTGCTCTGTTCTTTTTCTTGTTTGGTTTTAGCTTTTTGGGTTCAAATGAATATAAGAGAAATTTATTTGATTTTGTGCTGCAGTCATGATCAACTCGTAAAGAGAAGTCGGGATCAGTCAGTATCTGACTATGGTGAGTGTCATTGGTTAAACATATTTAAAGCAGAAGATATCTAATGCATTTGTTTTGTATGTTATCTTAATGATGCTCCTTCGTTAGTTGTGATGTTCTTCAGATTTGTTACCTCTGGTGAAATACGGAAACGGTCAGAGTTTTTTGAACCTTTTATCCTAGGYTTAACRAATGCCTCCGTGGAGCAGGTTTGTTTATAGACAATTCCTGTTCGTTACATTTTCATTTATGGAACGTTAGGCTGCTCAATACTACTAACAATATCTGGTGGATGATAGATGTTATCTCTGTGAATCAGATCTATATGCTAGTTTGTTTATTTGGGGATATACATCCATGGGGTTGGTTGTATTAGAGCCTTATAGCCTGAGAGTTTAGATTTATTCTCTCAAATTTCAAGAGATCTCTGCAAGAACTCCATTTCTTTTCTGATTTTCTGCTTTTGATACTAGTTTTGCAAGTCAGCAGTGGAACCAATGGGTGAAGAGAGTGACCATGTCCATATTACTGCACTATCAGATGCTCTTGGGGTCCCAATTCGCGTCGTATATCTTGATCGCAGTTCCTGTGATAACGGCAGTGTCAGTGTAAATCATCATGATTTCATTCCAGGTACCGGTAATAATAGCACTACTACTGTTGGTGGCTCAGCAGCGGTAAATCCATTCATTACCTTACTATACCGACCTGGTCATTATGATATTCTGTACCCCAAGTGAGTGCTTTCACTTACATGGTTAAAGGGGTTTGTTGTTGGAACAAATGTTCCTTTCTATTTTTTTTTTTCTTCTTTCACTTTTGCGAATGATTCTTTGACTAAGAACTTGGCTGCCGAGGGCCTCTTTATGTTTGGTGCTGCTTGGTTTCTAATGCATACCCAGCTAGGTGCTTTGTACAATGCCAATTGACATATTCAAGGAAACAAAGAATGTCGATAATGCTTGAAACTCACCTTTCTGATCATGATTGTTCCTAACGTTTGCATCTGTGCATTCCCTGTTATCTACCAGTTGGAATGGTGATAAAGCCCGTTCCCCCCGACCCCCCCCCCTGGGTTTTCGATTTTAAATGCATGAACGCAGGATGCAGCCAATGTATAGGACAACAGGCTAATTTGAAACGTTGAATCATTACTTACTGAGGACATCTAGAACTGCAACMGTCTTCGCATTTTACGTGAACAGAGTTTTTGAGAAATGGTTGCAACTTAAAAGGACAAAACGCCGCACCAGAAGATAACTTTMAGACTTGAAATAGAAGAGCAAAAGACAGAGAAAATTGAAAAGGTGAACCGGTAAAGAACCCAACATTTCTCCAATCCAAAYTCAAGAAACTGTAGTCTCGAACAATTTGTCATGTCAAAAGAAGATATCTAGAATCAACACACAGTAAGCACAAAATATGGACAAGCAGATGGCAATGATAAACCCACAGATCCTCCGTCAATGATACAAGACCTCGACAATTTGTCATGCCAAAAATGTTTTCAGAATGCTCTCTGATTTCTCCAGCCAAACTGGAGAGGAAACGGCAAAAAGAAAGCAAAATGCCAACAGAAGCCTTCTCTGTGCAGCAAATGTATTGCTGTCGCTCCAGAACTCCTATACGTAGCTATATAGAATTGAGATCCTCAATATCCAAAATTTTGAAGCTCCATCCACTGCTCCTTTCTGATAGCCTGGGTATTAAAACAAACCAATTGCACTTACGTAATGCACTGCTTCCATGAAGCATTAGTGTTTGGTCACAAAAAATGCAAGTCTTTTGTCATTTTCTTTTCCTGCCTCTTCATTAACCACCCTAATGTACATGGGTAAAATTTGGGTGGCGCTACTGAAAGTTACTTAAATCCTAGAAAGTTAGTGGGGGCATAAAGTTAGGGGCAGCTTGCTCAATCCAAGTCCTTAATAGAACCTGAAGTCTCTTCCCCATTAGATGATATCTCCCCATTTAGCAAATTCTGAGAGCTTTCTTGAATGCTTTCCTCACTGTTGGTTGCTCGATTTTTTCCAGGTCTTGGTCGAACATTGACACCCATGGGAAAAGGCACCTGCAGAGAAAGATGTACAACATAAGACCATTAGTTATCATAATCTTCTACTAAGATGGATCGATGGGTAAGCACAWAATTGCATCACTTGTATGTTACACCAAAAATTCAAGTCATGCCAAATATTGCAGTGAGCATCGAGTTGAATGCTTAACAATCCCACCCATCACCAGAAACTTGATGCTAACCTGTCCCCGTCAGGGAACATTGAGATTGACCTGGTCCCATCCCATAACACAAGGGAACACCATAGTCAGACCTACTTTCTGAGGTTAGGCTTAGCTATCTACAAGATATCCACATCCAGCACAAGCTTTCGATGAAAAATTTGGGTCCGAAGTGAAAGAAAAGCCTATTTTTCAAGGAACAATCCAAACATCTGCATTACCATAGCATATACAAAGAAATGCAATAATTATACCTGATCACCAGCATTCGGACCATCAGTGTGGAAGAGTATAGGACGGCACCGTTTGTCTTCATTCATCAAGCTTGAATTCTGGAAGTGGGCAATGAGAGCAGCTTTCCCCTGTATGCGAGCATATGCCAGAGAGGCCACTTTTTCACTATTAAATTTCTCCCATTTCTTTCCATTGAATGCCTGCCATAAGGATTCATTTGCACTTTAGCTCTAATCTAACTTACAAACAGCAAGAGATGGGAAGAAAAGGTTTCCTATTACTATGATGTACTACACCTGATAAAATGGGATTATTAAGGATGGATCAGTCATGTTGATGAAAGCATAACCTACATTGCACTTATTCTGCAAGAAAATAGATGTAAAGATAATTACTGATCAGATGGTCTAAGAAATAAAACTAAGATATTAATTTATCCACCAGCTTTGAGGAGAAAATGCACTTGCCTTAAAATCGATGGGCAGGTAGATAAAATCATACGTCCCGCGATGGCGTTCATCAATGGCAGCCAAAAGCATCTTTGACGTGTACCTGCAGTTGACACCGATACAAAAAGGATCATGCACAACAACATAAAGAGAGGGAAACCCATTATTTGATGGATTTAACGAACCGCATAAAAGATGGGAAAAAGAAAAGATCAAATGATAATCTGCTAATATTTTCAAAGACATCAGAATCATGAGCTCTGATCACAGAATCCACAGAAGTCTAAAGCAAAGCTAGATTTGAAATTCCAAATCATTCTAAAATCTAGGATGGACTTCAGAATATCCTATTCTATTGACTTGATAGAGTTGCATGTGAAAAAATAATATTATAATATTGATTTTTACCAATTGTACACATCAACATGAGCTATTGTAAAATTTCAGCTRTTGTGAATCAGTCTTCGATTGCATCAACCTTCTAAAATGATCATCTGTACCACATTATCTATCAAGCTAATCACTGGGAAGAAAAGACCAAATGACCAAAAAAGGAGAAYGAGATGGTAGCTACATACTTGTTAGGAATGTTCTTTATCATAAGCGTTGTCCGCTTATCTTCTCCTCGCACAATTCGGTCCAAGTCAAGTTCAAACTGTTTTTTGTTATCGGCCTGACTTGAACTACTTTCAGTTCTACGATTTCGAGTCCTTTCATTTGGAGAATCAAATGTATTCATCATAGGAATCATTTGACCTCTTGCAGGAAACATCAGGCACCGATGCGAGTTGAATCCAACACTTTTTGAAGGAACTGGTAATTCAATACAGTTTCCTCCAGCACCAGGAAAAAGATTATGAGGAACAAATTCCAAAGGATGTGGTGAACTACCCGAAATCCTCATATTTCCAAGCGAACCTGGGTGGAAAACTGAAGCATCAGGAGATTCCCCAGCATATGCATGTCGTCTGTCCCAAAGAGAAGGATTCACTGATGGCGCTGACCCTACATGGTGGTTGCTTATTGGCAGAATTGCATTCAGCAATTGGTTTGGTGCTCTAGGTACCACATGCAATTGTTGAGGGTGAACCCCGTTAACAAAGGAAGGTGAGTTTGGCCATATCATGCCTTGAGGTTGAGGATGGTGTGTGTTACTCCACATGTAATGACGTCCAGGAGGTGGACAACTCCCATTTCCAGGGGCAAAGACTGAAATGAGAGGAAAACAAGTTAAAACTTGAAATCCATGATATACAGTGCATGTGAAAAGCTACTGCTTCATAAATGTATACCAAAACCTATTGGCACCCTATATCCAACAACTGTCCTTATCAGGCAATAATGGAAGGATCATAAAAAAGATTCTCATACAAGCTCAGCTAATGTTTCTGTATTAGTTTCATGACCCTTAGCTTGACCAGCTACTAAACAAAACATTAAATAATAAGTGCACTTACCACCTTCATTGAGTTTATGGTTCTCAATGATCTCCGATGCTCTTGCACTTATATTAGAAGCCATGTGGCCCGGGGAATTGCCAGAAGCCCCATTAGTGAGCCTATCATGATAGTCTGGAAGTGAATGAGGATGCAAACTTGGCATGCCATGGAATTCAAACTTCATTTCACCCTGTGATGGACCAGACTCACTAACACTGGACTGATTGCCAACAGATCCGCCCCTTGTCAGTGAAGTTAAGCTGTTAGGAACACTAGTTGATATACCATGGTGAAAACCACCATCCAAGAGTGGAGTTACAGTAGTTCCACTGGCTAATTGCGACCCATAGATGGTTCCGTTGTCCATACTAGATGTAATCCCACCATGTGGGAATGTTCCTATTAAGATTATTAAGAGGCAAGATTAGCATTCTGTTCACTTCAAAATTTAAAGCATATGAGCTGTACATCTATCTGATGGAAAGTAGATATACCTGAAAATCCAGTTGTTACACTACTTGGAGGACTAGTCTGCTGCAGGAAAAGACCACATTCATCTTGATCTAACTCTGAAGAAAATGGTTGCATTAATCTGCAACAGCAAATGTTACCCCAGATCAACAAAAGAAGAAACAAATAGATAAACAAAAGAAGAGGAAGTTTATATTCAACAAATAAAAACAGGAGAAGATAGAAGGATAATGCTATAAGATCTGACCGTCTAGCACCACCAGGTCGACTTGGTTCAAGCTTGATCCGCTTCCCTGCAATGTCACTTCTATTCAGTGCACGAAGAGCAGCTTCTGCAGCTCTAACATCATAAAATTCAATAAATTTGTGATGACTTCTATGTGGAGTCTCACGGATCTGCATTCCAGAAGCAAGAGGAGCTAAAGTTATATCATACCAAAGACATAAATATGATATACTTAAAAGGCACATAATCTTACCTCCTTAATCTCTCCGTAGACACCAAAAATTTGACGGAGTTCTTCATTTGAAACAGACGAGTCAAGGTTAAAAACCACAAGAGTTCCCTGATTAATATCTTTCTCTGATGGATTGTCCTAGCAATCGGACGGCAAGGGGTTATTGCAAATCATGGGAAAAGTTAAATTTAACAACAGGCAAACAGGGGAAAAGATAAACAAAGTTGATTGCATACCTTTGGTATTGAAAAATGTATGTCAAGCTTCCTACGCCTTAATGGTTTATTCTGGAGGGCTTTCATAGCATTTCTGGCCGCTCTTATATCATAGTATGATATCATAACAAAACCCCGATGCTTGCAAGCTGTATATAGAGTGCGGATATCTCCGTATTGCTGCATTGAGGATTTGTATATAAGGACTAATACTGTTAAAACTCCAAACCAGTACATAAACATGTAGAATAACTACAACTTGAAAAGCTACAAGGATCATTGCTAACCTCAAAGAGAGTTCGTAATTCAGAATCCTCAACATTGCTGTTTATATTTCTCACAAAGAGTGTCCTAGACGGGTGTTCTCCAAAAGGGTGTTCACCTCCAACTGAAGGCCCCATGTGACCATTGGAATTCCCACCAGAGAAGTCAGAATTACTTTGTCCTGATGGTAAAACATCATCCCCCAAGTCCATTCCTCCAACGCTACTAAATACATCCAAGTCTTCAATATCATCTACATTATTAGGTGGATTAATATAGTCTATCCCATCAGTCACCCCAGAAAGTAAGTCGTCATCATCAGGGAGAAGATTTCCAATAGTTTGAGCCTCAAGTTCTTCAAGCGATTCAAAGGGTTCCTCTTCCTCATACTGAGAAGCTGCAGCTCCAACAGAATGACCATATTGAAGATTATTGGATGATGATAGTCTCACTGCATAGAGAAGTTCAACATCAATAAGACCATTATAACTAACGAACAAATAGTAATATCCTAATTGGTAAATCCTCATATTCCAACCAAATAAGTAGACAAAGCACATTAACAATTAGTCAGCACAGAAAAAAACATACATTTCCTACTGAATAACTCTGACAATGAGCTTGAGAAGAGACCATTCTCGCCTTGAACACCCATTAAATTCAACTTGTTTCCTGCCATAAGATAAGATGGCTCCAAACTGAAATTAGATCTTGCACCCAAATCATGGTCAAGAGCCCTTGGTAAGGAGCGACTGGCTGGACCTGCTATTCCAACCATATGCTTGTCCATGATAAGATTAGCTCTTGGGTCTCGCTTGTGATAAGGATCAGCTAGTTCAGAAGACTTAGACATCTGAGCATCCAATGCCATCTGTTTCTCAAGAGGTGATGAAATAATACCTGCTGTTTGCAATGTTCCATCTACTTTTGAACCTGTGCAAAGGCAAGTCAGGGAAATTAATACCTTTTCCACGCAAAAGGATTGTAATCTCAGAAAATCAAACATAAAACCCAAACATGCACATTAATGTGAAGAAAAACACCAAGAACATGGAGGTTCATTTGTTATGGCTAATGTTTTCACAAAACGTTATCACTTACAAACATGGAAGGAAAGAACTTCAGCAGAAATCCACGTACAAGTTTTTGATGAGTTCATGCAGGCCCTATTAGGTTGGAACATTTTACCAAGCAAAAACCAATTATTTAACTCGCCATATAGCTATTAGATCTTTCATTTGTTTCTCAATTTACTTCTTATTATGGAACAACTTTCATCATGTGTTGCCACGACTATGTGTCTGCCTGCCAGCAATGAATGCATATATGTAATGCATGATAGATCATTGTCTTTTCTTGGCTTTTCTATATTTCCCCTCGACTCTACTTTAAGTCATGTGCTTGCATTGGAAGAGTAACGTGTGAGTAGATACTGAAATCAGAAATATTGGCATAACAACGATTTACCAGTTATTTCTTCTAGGAGGACAATCTCAAGAAACATCAGCACAACTCATTGATTCAGATGTTGCTTAAAGCAGGAGACCAAGGAAAGGAGAARCTCCGAATGTATATAAAACGTTAAAGATTAAAAATTATTGGGGGAAAAAAGATCAATTAACAAAAATTATTGGGGGAAAAAAGATCAATTAACCAAGCTGGGAACGAACAGAATGGGTTATGTTCGAATATTCAGCATGGTATAGGATACCAGATTCCCAATCAACTTCAAACTACCATGATGTGAGCTTCAATATAAGCCAAAAATCTAGTTCCATGAACCTGCAGCTCCATTGACATGAACTGCTCTCTGAAATTGGTAAAAGGCAAAGCAAAATGCAGGGTCTCCAAACGGCTGAATAGGGTTACTACTTATCAACCTTGACCTTTTATGAGAATGGCCTTAATCAACAAACATGTTCTGTTGTAATCATATATCCAGTTCCTGTGAAGGGAGATTCCCAGAATTGCAACTCCAGAAGGTTCATAAACCCCATCTCAACTCTGGCCTTCTCCAATTAAATAACCATAAATGATTTTCATGGGCTGCTTACTTTTGGAAAAGATGGGGTAAGCAACCATTTCACAAACATGTCTAGAAACAAACAGGTTTTAGCATCTTGCCAAGGTTGGCAATTATGATCAGTGCATAAAGCGTCTGACATCTCCATCCCGCAAAGGTTATTTGTTCTTTTTTAATGGAAAGATTTTTCTTATCTGCATGGTATAACCACAGAACTAAATCACTTATATCTCTACCAACTAAGGTGGTAAAGTATTGATGACGATAAACAATGCTAAACAGAGAACATGTGAAGCGGCCTTACCCAATGCAAGCATAAACACTCATGCATGCCGCACAGGAATAAATTGAAATTTGAGAACACCAAAGCTGTAGACCACATAATCTCATATAATCATTTTGAATATCAATAAAAATCTTTCAATTCAAGACTTTAAACATGATAAAGGGAACTGTATATCCCACTCTTGATCGAAGAAAAGGAAACAGTGCTAAACTCTTGCGGTATTTGCAGCATTCATATACTCTATCCATTACAGAAGGAAAGCACAGTACAATGGTTGAGCATGTTGCTTCTACTCACCAAAATAATTGGGCATTGTATCTGGCTTCCAAAACCCTACCTGTCTCTGCCACATATTGAAACAGAAGAGATCAATTTACAAATGATAAAACAATGGGTAGAGCACTGGTACAATGCAACTGTCAAAAAAGCTTCTTTTACAAGCCAAAGAAGTCAAACCGTGAAATTATCTTCTAATACAGGTTTAATTTAGAAGTTCTGCTCAACAACCTAAGAAGCAGATTTAACAGGAAAAAAATACCTCGTCTGAAAAATGCAATTCCTCTGAGAAGAATGATGAAGGGGATAGACCCAAAGAATCTGTCCTTTCAGAAGGCATGTGGCGATCTCAACTCAATATAGTACCAAAACTTGGAAAGTTTCCACCTTTTGCTGCCACCTGAGGACAGATACATCAATACTATAGGAAAGTTTGAAAAGATCCTCCTTGAAGGAAAATCTGCAAGAGGAAATTATAAGATCATTCATTTCTTAAACAAATTAAAAAATTTGGCAACCAAAAACACTAACAAGTCCTTATGGATAGAGATAATTAAGCCCGGCTGAAGATAATATAAGTGCATCTGCCCAACTCCCAAAAAAGAAAAAGTAGCTACGGATAAGGCATTTATAGATGCAGGTGCGCCCATGCATGGGCAACCCTATTTTAGTTAAAGGGTGAACAAGGTGAAATTTTGGAGTATTCAGTTACATTGTTAGGTCGCCAAATTGCACTGCCACATTTAAGAGCTCAGAAGTAAATACCGCAATTAAATATCAAAGACAAGCATTACTTAATTACATACAAACAAAAAGGCATCTTTCTCAAAATTCAACATCCGTCAAAAATGGAACTTTGAGAAACGAATTCCTGTTCGAGAAAGAAATTTAAGGTTCAAAAAAGGTAGAAATGAGAGGGAAAGTTCAATTTGAACAGATCAAACAGAAGAAGTACGAGCTTTGAACTGAAATCAGCATTGCATATATAAGACCCGTAATTGAGCATCGATCAAACCATAGAAGCCCATATCATGAACACAGACAAAAACAATGTTGGAACTTCATACATTAAATTCAAAGGATCAGAACCTAAAAAGATCAAATGCTACCAAAATTCAGCACAAAAATTAAAACAACAAACCTCTCAGAGCTAGTAATACATCTCCAAGACCCCAGAACGAGAAAGCAAAAGCGAATTCTCCGAGAATTAAGAAAAAAACAAAAAGGAACAGAGAGGAGGGAGGAGAGAGAGTGAGAAGATGCTCAAACAACAGAAAAAGCGAGGAACATCCAAAAAGGGCAACGCAAGATTGAAGATTTAATCACGCCGAAGAAGAGACAGACAAAGAGTGCGAAGAGAGAAATTTAAGAGGAAAAAAAAAAGAATGAATTACGGCATAAGGCAAGGGGGTTAAGCGAAGGAAAGCAGATTGAAGAAGAGATCTAGGTATCTGTGCCGTGCAAGAACCTCCAAACCTTCGATGCCTTTTACTCTCTCTCTCTGTCTCCTCTCTTCTTTCCTACATTGCACGTTAACCACATGTATTCTCTCAATATTTTATCTGTCTTCTGCGTTTATTAAATGCGTATGTATGGAAATTAAATTTCTCTCTCAGACACAGAAAAAAGCACGCAAGAAACCACGGTCTGTTTCCTCTTCCTCAGCTCCTCCCCTCCTCTCCTATCGGAATCTATGGAGTCTCCGGCGAGCTAGGGCGACGGAGATTCCAAGACCCTTTGCTCCTTCCTCTGCCTCTGCACTTTTATAAAGAAAGAACAAGAAAAAATGAAGAACAGAGGACAGAGAGAGAAATCAAGAACTGGATTATGAAAAGAGGAAATGGAAAGAAAAAAAAAAAAAATTACTCACTGGTAAAGGAGATCGGATATTCTATTTGGACTCGGGCTTGCTTTGAATAGAATAGAATTGAACTGAAATTGAAAGAAATTGGACCGCAGAATTTGTTTTGTTTCTTAGTTTTGGGGAAGAGACGAAAGCAGACCCGCTCTTCCTACGGAAGCCAGAAAAGGAGGAGTTTCCGACGACGAGGTGAGATCAACATGGGACTCCGATGAGAGAGACGATGATGAGAGAGATGAAAATTACCAAAAAAAAATGGACAAATCATATGATCTATCCATCTATCCGTCATGATTCATGAGGCGATGGAGTGAGAAAAGGATAATGGGCCCCCCCGGCCGTTAATCACTTCGTGACGCCGTTAGCAAAATCCCCTAATCTCGTTCCACTCCACTAAATCTGGTTAAGATTAATAAATATATATTTTATTTTTAATAATTTTAAAAATAATACTTACTCAACTCCTCATGCATCTAATTTAATACATGATATTAGTTATAAATTGATTTATAACAGAATCAATATTGCAGAATCAGAACAATTGATTGTGAAAGTATAAATAACGAAAAAATTAAACAAATAAAATAAAAATTACGTTTTTAAATTTGAACTAATAAATTAATAAATAAAAAGTGATTAAAAAGGATAAAATTGGAATAAAATGATTGAAAAATTAAACGTTTAGTTACTTTTGGACAGTGAGGGCACCTGTCGTGAGACAGTATGGATAAAAAGCCATACAATTGGATGCCGGTTTAGGTAAAACAGTTCCGTTTTGGTATTAGGTTGCGTTTTGGTTCAGCTCTTTCACTCTTTTTCTTTGTGTTTTTTTTTTTCCCAGTGGGGCCCTGTCCTTTGTCAGAGATAATTGCTTGCTTTCCACCGTATACATGCCCATACATAAATACACATACTCCTCATCATACTTCATCATACGGCTAGCTTCTAGCATCTGCCATATAATTGGATTTCGAATTTTCAAAGTACACATATATATATATTTTTTTTTAAAATGATTAAAAATATATATTTACATTATGATCTGGTTCGTCTCGATGAATGTTGATTGTGGATAATATGTAGTTGAAATATAAAAGGAAAGTATACTACGAGATAAAAAGAAATCCTCGATACGAATAACTTATATAACAGATTAACAATTCATCACTTTAGTCTAATCAGTCATATCTTCTAATTGAAAATTATATGATTAAAGATCTTCTAATACATTTTCTTGCTATACACTCTTTAAGACTAGTCAAAGTATGAAATGTATAAATCCCCTCCAATACCTCTTTTCTCTTATGGCGGTAGTAAAAAATTATAGTATGAAAGTGTATTAAAAGATTCGAAACTCCATATTGCGTTAGAAATCTTATAATATATTTTTTACTAATTTTTCACTATTTCATTCAAGGTATAACGTGTGGAAATATACATCTATATATATAAATTAAATAAAAAATATATTAAAAAATTAAATATACAAATTGCATAGCATAATGTGTACGAGAGACCATGCTAGAAAATTCATAATTGATCTTTAACCAATATAATTTTAATGATTGCATGCCATATTTAATAGAAAAGAAATAAATATAGAAAAATATGTTTTAATTATGACTATATTTTGGCATCCGCTAGTAATTGTGATGAGGAATTAATGAGATGCTGGATGGACCACGTTTTGATTTCAAATTCGTGGACCGGATAGGAAAAGAGGGTGGTCCACGTTTCCGTTTCTTATTGGTCGCGGCCTATGTATTTATTGTCTCGTGATTTCTTTTTACCTTTTCTTTTAACTGAAGGACTCCCCCAAGTGGCAGTTAAAAAAGAAAGGCCCCAGTCTGAGTGGCAGAGCACCAGACAAAATATTGTAAGAAGATTCTTATTTCTCTTTAGGTGTGATGATGGCTGCTTTTGTTGCAATATTTATAAAAATTGGAGTCAAAAATTTAATTTTAATATTAAAGAGTTGAATTATATTTAAAGTCATATTAATAAATATTTCAAAAATTTTGAAGGGTCCAAGCCATTCGGCTCTCATGTAATTTTGTCACTAATGATATCTGAATAAGGATGGAAATGAAATTCAAAATTATTTATATCTTTTTTATGTAAAAAATTTAAATTGAATTCAAATTTTACTAATTACAATATATATATTACTTTTTATATCTTTTAAAATGGTATGAATTAAATATTTGATTTTTTTCCAAATTAGATACTTTTAATATTTATAAAATTAATTCGAATTCGATTCAAATAATATTTAAAAAATGTGACTCTTATAAGAAGAAACTTCGATAAAAAATTCAATCAATTTGAGAATACATATCTTATAATATTTAATAATATAGGAATTTGTTCARRAAAAAAGGGACAGCGGCCGGAGCCAATCAAACAAAYCATTTCATAGSCTGCTAATTCCTGCCACTGAGTAAAAATATCTCCATGAATGTATTGGAAYAAACCGAAGTTAAATGCCCCACTTTAGTAAGTTGGTCAATCAGGACCTTGTACCCTTGGTGGTTTGTTCACCAAATGGCCCCGCAACTAGCGGTTTGTCGCTTCTGTATCTTCTTTCTTCACGCATTATGCATATGGAGGCCGAATGATATAAATAGAACTTGACTTAATTTAGTATAGAGTGTGTTTTACGTTATTTTGTATTATATTTTTATAAATTTTGTAAATTGATATATTAAATATATAATGAAAGATTAAAAAATCAAAAACATATAATGTCATTTAATTAATAACATATAATCATATTTATTACGAATTGTATTATTATGTTATTATTGATGATTATGTATTGAATTATTTTTTGTTAATTTACAGTTATCTCATAACTCTCATATGCATTTTTCCACACTTGAGAATGGATTGTCTATTAATTATGTATCGTTATTTATGTAAAATATAAAATAATTATTATCACTAATTATTTCATTTTTATCTTATTTAAATATGAATAAATTATCATATATAGGAGGGTGGTAGAGATGTGAAACTTTTTACTAGTTTTATTTTTAATTTTCTGAAAATTTTAAAAAATAATCTTGTTCGAACTATTAACCTTTGTACCTTTTTTATTATAAACTTCTTTGTTATGTGGGAATACCAATTAATTTACTATTTTGAAATCCCAAACTTCTTGCCTTCCTCCTTTTCATTGAAACATTGTATTGGAATAATGCTTATATTAATTAAGTTAGAGCAATAATCTGGTTTCTTCTTCAATATGAAAGTATTTCAAGGATCGAGTTCAAGCAAGTGAACCGGAATAGAGTCACACATTCTTCGATATAAAACATTGTATCTATTGAAGAATATTATTAATATTAATTT